>WHYT01015585.1:321281-357795 GCA_009806455.1 Tetrax tetrax | reverse complement strand
AAAACAAAACAAAACAAAACAAAACAAAACTAAACTAAACTAAACTATCAATTTTACAATTATTTAATTTTTTTCACTTTGTCTAACAGCAGATAAAATGCCTAAATCTCTACTCATGTACCTGCTTTTTTGAACTATCCTAACAATTTAAATCTTCAGAGCTCTCGCTAAAGTCTGCCTGGATTTTTTTTCTGTATTTTTCCCAATAATTCCTATCAAAATATGGACACTATTAAACTGATATTGTTTAATTTCTACAGTTCAAAGAAAAATACCAGTAATTTCACTAGACAAGTTGTTTAAAAAGGATTACACAGTTCCCAACACTTTAATCAGTTTTAAGAGATCATTTAACAGGTCAGTCTTTGACTAAAATAATAATAATAATTATTATTATTATTCTTTGTTCTTTTCAAGCACTTTGGACAATTTTTATTTTTATATGCTAAATAAGATTGTGCTTCCTCTCAGCATGAGCGTATGTATTTCAGCAGACGGACCTTTCTTGGTTTTACTTGCACAAGTAGTTATGAATAGCACCTGCTTGGATACTCCCAAAGAAGAATCTCCAAAAGAGGTAATTACTCTTTTAAGAGCATCAATGGAAAGAAGTTGCACAACTGTGTATTTCCTTCTCTTATCTAAACATCAAATGCTCCCTGAACTTGAAACAATCCAAGCTGCTCATTCTCCCTAGCAAGTCATAGAATTATAGAATGGTTAGAGTTGGAAGGGACCTTCAAAGGTCATCTTGTCCAACCCCCCTGCAAGAAGCAGGGACATCCCTGACTAGATCAGATTGCTCAGAGCCTCATCCAGCCTGGCCTTGAATGTTTCCAGGGAATGTTTCTCTGGGCAACCTGTTCCAGTGCTCTACAACTCTCATTGTAAAAAATTTTTTCCTAATATCCAATCTAAATCTACCTCCCTCTATTTTAAACCCATTACCCCTTGTCCTATCACAACAGGCCCTACTGAACAGCCTCTCCCCATCTCTCTCATAGGCCCCTTGAGGTACTGGAAGACTGCTATCAAGTCTTCCCCGAGCCTCCTCTTCTCCAGGCTGAACAGCCCCAACTGTCTCAGTCTGTCCTCACAGGAGAGGTGCTCCAGTTCTCTTATCATTTTTGTGGCCCTCCTCTGGACCCTCTCCAACTGGTCCATGTCCTTCTTATGTTGGGGGCTCCAGAACTGGACACAGTACTCCAGGTGGAGTCTCATCAGGGCAGAGTAGAGGGGGAGAATCAGCTCCCTCGACCTACAGGCCACGCTCCTCATGATACAGCCCAGGATGCAGTTGGCCTTCTGGGCCACAAGAGCACATTGCCAGCTCATGTTGAGCTTCTCGTCCACCAGCACTCCCAAGGGTTGGTCTCAATCCATTCTCCGCCCATCCTATATCTGTGCCTGGGATTGCCACGACCTAGGTGCAGGACCCAGGTGCTGTCACCCCGTCATAGAAGGCCACCAAATTGGTCAGGCACAATCTGCCCTTGGTGAAGCCATGTTGGCTGTCAACAACCACCTCCTTGCTCTTCATCTGCCTTAGCATGGTTTCCAGGAGAATCTGCTCCATGACCTTGCCAGGCACAGAGGTGAGGCTGACCGGCCTGTAGTTGCCTGGGTCCTCCTTGTTCCCCTTTTTAAAAATGGGGGTTATGTTCCCTTCCTTCCAGTCATCGGGGACCTCATCAGACCACCACGTCTTCTCAAATACAATGGACAGTATCTTGGCAACTTCATCAGCCAGTTCCCTCAGGACTCGCAGATGCATCTCATCAGGTCCCATGGACTTGTGCACCTTCAAGTTCCTCAGATGTTCCCGAACCTCTCTTCGAGTACACTGGGCGGTTCTTCATCCTCGCAGTCCCTGCTTGTGCCTTCCACAGCTTGGGTGGTGAGACAAGAGCCCTTATCGGTGAAGACTGAGGCAAAAAAGTCATTGAATCAGCCTTCTCCATGTCCCGGGTAACCAGGACACTGGTTTCCTTCGGGAGGGAGTCTACATTCTCCTTGGACTTTCTGTTGTCCCCTACATACCTATAGAAGATTTTGTTGTTGCTTTTTATATCCCTGGCCAGATTCAATTCCATCAGGGCTTTAGACTTCCTCACCCGATCCCTGGCCACTCACACAGCCTCTTTGTAGTTCTCTCAGGCTACCTGTCTCCACTTCCACCCTCTATAGGCTTTCTTCTTCACTTTCAGTTGGTCCAGGAGCTCTTTGCTCATCCACGCTGGCCTCCTGGCCTTTTTGCCTGACTTGTTCTTCATAGGGATGCACCTCCGCTGAGCTTGGAGAAGGTGCTCCTTGAATGTGGACCAACTTTTCCCTCCAGGGCTGCCTCCCATGGCATTTTGCCCATCAGGTCCCTGAAGAGGCTGAAGTCTGCCTTCTTGAAGTCTAGGGCTGAGAACTTGCTGTGTAGTTTCCTCGCTGCCCCGTGGATCTTGAATTCCACTGTGTCGTGGTTGCTGCAGCCAAGGCTGTCCTTCAGTTTCACATCCCCCACCAGCCCCTCCCTGTTGGTGAGCACAAGGTCCAGCATGACACCCCTCCTTGTCGGCTCCTCTATCACCTGCAGGAGGAAGTTGTCGCCCACACATTCCAGGAACCTCCTGGACTGCCTGTGCCCTGCCGTGTTGTCTCTCCAACAGATGTCAGGGTGGCTGAAGTCCCCCATGAGGACCAGGGCTTGTGACTGTGAGGCTGCTCCTATCTTGCTATAGAGCCCCTCATCTGCTCTGCCCTCCTGGCCAGGCGGCCTGTAACAGACCCCCACCATAACGTCCCCTGTCTGTCCCTGTCCTCTAATCTTGACCCATAAGCTCTCTGTCAGTTCCTCCTCCATCCCCAGGTGGAGCTCCACACACTCCAGCTGGTTGCTGACGTAGAGAGTGACACTCCCTTCTCGTGTCCCCTTCCTGTCCTTTCTAAAAAGCCTATACCCCTCCATGTTGACGCTCCAGTTGTACAAGTCATCCCACCACGTCTCCGTGATGCCAACAAGGTCGTAGCCCTGCTCGTGTGCACGCATCTCCAGTTCTTCCTGTTTATTTCCCATGCTGCATGCATTGGTACAGAGACGCTTCAGCTGGGCTCCCGACAAAGCCGACTTGCTGGCTGGAGTGACAGGAGATCTTTTGGACTGCAGTTTAAGTTCATTTGCACATACCTGTGATCCTTCCTCAGCTTCTGGACCCTCGGTGCTGGCACTGGCGCCATGCTGACAGCAGTGGGCTGAACTGTGCTCCCCTTCCCCCAGCAACACTAGTTTAAAGCCCTCCGGACGAGTCTGGCAAGCCTTTGACCAAGCACATTCTTCCCCTTCTCAGTTAGGTGCACGCCATCCACCCCTAGCAGCCTGGGCTTCTCAAAGCACGCCCCATGGTCTAGATACCCAAAGCCCCGGCTGTAGCACCACTCCCTGAGCCACGAGTTGACCTGCCAGATACATCTGGCCCTTTCAGGTCCCTGCCCTTCGACTGGGAGGATTGAGGAGAATACCACCTGCACCCCAGAGTCTTTGACTGTAGAACCCAGGGCTCTGAAATCCCTTGTGATGTTTCTCACGCTGCTGCCGGCTGTGTCGCTGGTACCCACATGAAACATCAGTAGTGGATAATAGTCTGTGGGTCATATGAGGCTAGGTATTCTCTTGGTGACATCCCTGAAGTCACTGAAGAGGTTCAAAGCCATACATGTTGAAAGGCTGCCTTTCTGTCTTTCCTGTACCCCAGGAAAAAGAGCCTGCTGATCAATACATTGCCTGAAAAGTCCAACTGAATTTTCACAATATATAGACATATTTACTTAATGTTCTGGGCTTTTGGGGGTTGTTTTGTTTTGGTTTTTTTTTTCCCATGATGCTTTATGATTACTCAGTACATGAGAATCTTCTTCTGCTAACATTTGTAATCCAGATTGCACACGCAATATTATAGGTAATGTCTTTAGTTCAAATCACAGCATACAGCACTCCTACTATTCCTACAGAAACAGACACAGATATACAGAATGCTTTCTATTTATATTCACCCAATACTCAAGTAATGCTTTGTGAAGATGTACACCTTCAGCAGCTTTACGCTTAGAGTACTTCCACTGTTAACCCCCACTGTCCCTACTTTAGGTAATTATAGTGACACAAGACAATTTGTAATTTTCTATAGGTCACACCCCTCATACCTTTAGTTCATGCAGGACTATATTAGAACATACAAAACAAAACATTGCTAATCCTTTGGGTGGATACCTTTTACGTATTCTTAGTAGGAGTGTATTCTCTTCTATGAGAGCACTTTCATGAGATCTTGAAATAACAAACCTGTTTCACAGGAGAGCCTCTTCCATTCTTCCTTGTTCATCAGGATCTCATCTCCCTATCTTCTTTACAAGATAACAAAAGACAACCACACAAAGTCAAGGTGATAATGAGTATCCAGCTTGTGAGGAGTGAGGGAGGATGTGGGTAAGCGAATTATAAATCCATTTTGTGCCTACTCCCAGCCTCTGACCCAATAAATCCAGGAGAGACACAACTAAGGTTTAGAACTCTGGTTCGAAAAGCTTATTTGCTTTCTCGCCTTGCTCCATGTCTATAGGATTTCCTGATTTAGCAGACATGTTCCGGGAACTTTGATAAAATTAGAAAAGATGTCTGTTCCTACTAAGACCATTAGAATAGACTGTATGCTAAGCATCTAGGGAGTGTTGAATAGATTCAAAAGCTGAGAAAAACCTTAGCAAGACTTTGACAGATTACTTCCAGTCACAAACCCAACAATGAGGTAAAAGTTAACCTATTTATAGTCTTATTTCAGTTAAATCATAGCAAACTATATAAAAATGAGATAAGGTACAAAGTTAACTGCAGAATCTGATGTGACTCCATATCACTTAATAGGATTTGATTCACCTTTTTTTGCATAAAAGACTAGTTACCTGAATTCTGCTTATAACAAAATATGTACTGGCAGAAATTGGTATTGAAATTGCTGAACAATCTGAATGCAGAGATGGAAAAAAAAAAAATCATAGTATGCACCACGTTCTCCAGACTTACATGACACTTTTCATTTGAAATTCTGACTTCATTGAACTGTCACCAAAAATCTCCCTTGAACTAACTCTGAAAAAAAAAAATTATCGTATTTCTCTTATGTTTACAAAGAGAGTCAGATTTTTAAAACATACAGATATCACTAAGAGAAGATTCAATGCCTCTGTCTGCATGAACATGTACAAAAAAATCAGCAAAGATGTTTAATGCCAAAAGGAGCAGTGGGACAGTTTTCCCATCTTTATAGCATATGTATTTGGAGAGGAATTCTATACCTTTTAATTTATGCAGGGTGAATAGCTGAAGTCAAAAGGATTTATAGGGAACAAATCACTTACAGCAGTAAACCTCATTTATTGATAGATGTTTCACTGAGTTTAAAATTAGATTATAAAGTACTACCACTTTCATACTCAAACTTCTTGTTTGAATGGCAGCAACTTTACTTCTTACATCATGCTAAAGTTTGAAAACAAACCACAACAAAATAAAAAGGAGAGCAATTCATAGAAAATGCAAATGTATTTCTACTATCTTTAAACAAAAAACACTGGAAAAAGGGTGAACTGAAATTCTGCATACCAGCCTTTTTCCATGCTGTTCTAGTTTTGCGGAGGAAGGTAGTCTCCACAACGGAGCAGAGGAGGAATGTGAGGAGTTCCTCCCCGATGAAGAAGTAGTGGTGTAAAACAACGTGTGATGAACTGACCGCAACCCCCATTCCCTCTTCCCCCCGTGCCACTTGGGGCGGGGGGAAGGTAGTAGAGATAATGTTAAACCTGGGAAGGGGGAGTGGTGGGGGGGAGGTTATCTTGTTCCCTGTCTCATTCTCCTGCTAGTTTTAGAAATAAATCAATAGTTTTCCCCAAGTTGAGTCTGTTTTTGCCCGTGACGGTAACTTTAAGGATTTCTCCCCATCCTTATCTCAAACCTCGAGCCGTTTTTCCTTATTTCATCTATCCCTACTCTCTTGGAGGGTGGGGGCAGTGATAGAGAGACTGCAGAGTCTGGTCCCGATCGGGGCTGAACCACGACACATGCTTATGTAAAGAAAAAAAAAAAAAATCCACATCCACCTACAATGCAAAGTAAAAAAGACACCTTTTTTTTTTTCCCTTCCGCCCCCTCCAAACTATTCGGCTTCATCCTAGATCCTTTTTGTCTCTCTCTCTCTCTGGACAGTCAGGAACATCTAATTTACAGCTCATTGAGGTAACATTGTATTGGACTTATGTCTACCTAGAACCTACTCATGTATGTCTCTCTAGAATCTAAAATATAGATATGTCTTATTAAACACTGATGAACTTAGTTCTTTATAATAATGGAGCAAAATAATGTCAGGGAAATTCATCCAATTTCCCTGAAGACTATTGACTTAACAGTCAGGAAAACAATACACAGGGAACATCAAGATCCCATTTGACATCTCTTCAAGAGGCTGAGTATTAGTGAGTAATTTTAATGTGAAAAAGAACTGGGTTAAATGGATACAGTTGCTGGGGGCTGTTTTCATCTGAGTTAATGTTTAAATATGACTTAGGTAATCAAAGATTTCTGTACCTGGAAGACTCCATAATCCAATTCATGATAAAATGAGATGTAGCTTTGTGCCTCATATTGAATTACCAGCTCGACTGAATAGGAAGTAAGCGTCAAATCTAAAAATACATTATCTTCAGTACTTTACAGCACGGTGAATTCCTTTATTGTGTTGACATATAAAACATCCATATAACTAGACAAAAACATAAAAAAAAAATCTCCCAAATTTTTTTGTAGTTTCTTCTTTCTTGATAGAACATGTCCTGCTTTTTGAAGTTGTTTATATTATTGACAGTTTCACAAGATAATTTCTCTTTTGTGAATGATCAACTTATCATACCTTATGTTTCCACAGCCTGATACAGTGAATGTTTTATTCTGCTAACAGGCAGTAAAGCCAGAAGAAGTCTTATCTCTAGGTAAATTTCAAAAATGTTGATGTAGCTAGCATACATATAACTGAAATTGTACCCTGTAATTTTTAGTTCAGCACTATTCACTTTTCAAGATTTTTTAAGTTTTTAAGATTAATTTTGAAACTGAATTTATCTAAGGCTCCAAGGATTTGAAGAAAATAGTAAAATATTCTAATTCAACTAATAGTTAATGAACTTATGTATCAATTGCTATTGTTTAAAAAGAGAGTTTTAATCATTATAACACAAAAATACTTCCAAATAATTGTATTTTTAGAAATATACATGGTCTCCTTTATGTTCTTGAATAAAACAGGGCAGATTGTGCCTGACTAATTTAGTGGCCTTCTATGACAGAGTTACAACATCAGTTGAAAAGGGACGACCAACTGACATAATCTGCCTGGAATTCTGCAAAGAATTTGACACTGTCCCGCACAACATTCTTCTCTCTAAACTAGAGAGGCATGGGTTTGATGGACAAACCACTCAGGGGATAAGGAATTGGCTGGATGGCCACACTCAAAGAGTGCTTGTCAATGGCTCAGTGTCCAAGTGGAGACCGGTGATGAGTGGCATTCTTCAAGGGTTAGTATTGAGCCCAGCTCTGTTTAACATCTTTGTGGGTGACATGGACAGTGGGATAGAGTGCAACCTCAGTAAGTTTCCCAATGACACCAAGCTGTGTGGTGTGGTTGACACGATGGAAGGGAGGGATGCCATCCAGAGGGACCTGGACAGGCTGGAGAGGTGGCCCCATGCCAACCTCATGAAGTTCAAGACCAAGTGCAATGTCCTGCACATGGGTTGGGGCAATCCCAGGCACAAATACAGGCTGGGCAGAGAACAGATTGAGGCCAGCCCTGAGGAGAAGGACTTGGGCGTGCTGGTGGATGAGAACCTCAACGTGAGCCGACAATGCATGCTTGCAGCCCAGAAAGTCAACTGCATCCCGGGCTGCATCAAAAGAAGCATGGCCAGCAGGTCAAGGGAGTGGATTCTGCCCCCTTCACTCTCATGAGACACAATCTGGAGTACTGCATCCAGCTCTGGAGTCCCCAGCATAAGAAGGACATGGACCTGTTGGAGCAAGTCCAGAGGAAGGCCATGAAGATGATCAGAAGGCTGGAGCACCTCTGCTATGAGAACAGGCTGAGACCGTTGGAACTGTTCAGCCTGGAGAAGAGAAAGCTCCAGGCAGACCTTATAGTGGCCTTCCAATACCTAAAGGGAGCCTACAGAAAAGACAGGGAAAAACACTTCAGCAGGGCCTGTTATGATAGGAGGAGAAGTAATGGTTTTAAAATAGAAGGAGGTAGTTTCAGATTAGATACCAGGAAATTTTTTTTTCCAGTCAGGGTGCTGGAACACAGAAACAGATTGCCCAGAGAGGCGGTTGATGCTCCATCCCTGGAAACATTCAAGGCCAGGCTGGATGAGGCTCTGAGCAACCTGATCTAGTTGGAGATGTCCCTGCTTCTTGTAGGGCACTTGGTCTAGATGACCTTTGAAGGTCCCTTCCAACCCTAACTATTCTATGATTTTAAAAAATATTTAAAGACTAGCAGGTAAGCATTTCTTTTGAACATAAAAATAAGTTTCTTTGGAAGAGGTCGAAGATTATACTAGTGTTTGGCAGCTACATTTTGGGGACTTAAAAATGAAATTCCATTCACTTGTCTTCCATAAGAAATTATCAAAAATACTTTCACTTCAATTTTCACTTGTTATCTTTATATGGAGATGTTTTCCAGAGAGGTTACTCAATATTGAATGAATAGTTTCTTAATTACATTTTTGTTTAGCTGCCAGCTGTCAGCTGTGGTTATCCTCTTTCAGGATTGATGTTGAGGTTATAGACTGTAAAAGAAACAATCTGTCTGGTAATCTTATAAACTACCAATGTCAAAGATATCACACTTGTAAAGCACAGAATTAAATAACAGTTAAGGTTGGAAGGGATATCTGGGCTTATGTTTTCCAACTTCACTGGTCAAGCAGGGTCATCTACAGAAAGTTGCCAAGGACCATATCCAGACAGCTTTTGGATATCCCAAAGGATTGAGATTCTACAACAGCTCTGGCCACCCTGTGGCAGTGCTTAGTCACTCTTACAGTGAAAAAGTGCTTCCTGATGTTCAGACAGAAGCTCCTATGTTTTAATTTATTGCCCATTACCTCTTGTCCTGTCACAGGACACCATTGATTTGATGTTGGTTCTATCTTCTTTACGTCCTCCCTTCAGATATTTGCATACATTGAAGAGCTCACCCTGAGCCTTCCCTTCTCCAGGCTGAAAAGTCCCTGTTATCTCAGCCTTTCCTCACAGGAGTTTCTTTTTGTGGCCCTTTTTTGAGCTCTCTCCAGTATGCTCACATCTCTCTGGTACTTGGAAGCCTGAAAGTGGACACTACACTCTAGATGTGGCCTCTTCAGTGGTGGGAAAAATCACTTTTCACAAAAGGGAAAGATCACTTCTCTTCATCTGCTGACAACGCTGTCCCTACTGCAACCTAGGAAGTTATTGGTCATCTTTGTTTCAAGGGCACATTGCTGCTCATTGTCAGCTTTGACTACCCTATAGCCTTCTTTGCAAAGCCATTTCCCAGATGGATGACCCTCAGCCTGAGCATATTCCTTCCCAGGCGCAGATCTTTACAGCTTCTGAACTTCATGAGGTTGCTGTTAGATAATCTCTCTAGCCTCCCTGGTGCATCAGCCACTCCTCCCAGTTTTATGCCACCAGCAAACTTGCTGAGGGTACATTCTGCCCCATACTCCAGATCATTCATGGAGATATTGATCAGGATCAGATCCAGTATTGCCCCTTGGTGTACATCACTAGTTACCAGCCTCCAAACAGATATTGTTCCACTCACCACCACCCTGTAAGCTTGTCTATTCAGCTGGTTTTCAATCTACCTCACTGTTCACCTCCAGCCCATTTATCAACAGTGTGTCTTTGGGGATACCATGAGAGCATGCGTCTGGTATGCCCTGCTCCTGACACCTGGTAATAGTGCCGTGATCATTCTGTCATGGATTCCTAAAAGAACCTGTATATCCCCTTAGAGTCAGGTGACAGAAACTGTCAAAAACCATACTGAAGTCTAGGTAGAAAATATTCACTGTGTTCCCTTCATCTACCAAGCCTGTCATTTCACCATAGAAGGTTACCAGGCTGGTCAGCCATGACTCCCCCTTCATAAACCCATACTGACTGCTCCTTGTGATTTTCTTGTTCGTGAATTGCCTGGAAATGGCTTCCAGGATTAGCTGCTCCATCACCTTTCCAGGGATGAGGAGGTGAGACCTGACAGTCCTGTAGTTCCCTGGGTCCTCCTTCTTGCCTTCCTCAAAGATAGGAGTGACATTTGCTTTCCTACAGTCCTTAGGCACCTAGTCACCATGATCTTTTGAAGATAATCAAGTGACTTTGCAATGACATCAGACAGCTCCCTCAGCACTCATAGGTGCAACCCACAAAGGCCCATGGACTTATGCATGCACCAGTTGTTAAGTATTCCCTAGCCTGATTCTCTTCCACCAGTGGTAGGCCTTCCATACTCCTTTCAGGTAGTTGTAAGAGAGCAATGAGGTCTCCCCTCAGCCTCTTCTTCTCCAGATTAAACAATCCCAGTTCCTTCAGCTGCTCCTCGTAAGACTTGTTCTCCAGACCCTTCATCAGCTTCATTGCCCTTCTCTGGACACAACAAAATGTCCTTACATGAGTAGCCTGAACCTGAACACAGTATTCAAGGTGTGACCTCACCAGAGCTGAGTACAGGAGCATAATCTTTTCCTTAGTCCTACTGGCCATACTGTTCCTGACACAAGCCAGAACGCTGCTGGCCTTCTTGGCCACCTGCGCACACTGCTGGCTCATGTTCTGCTGGCTGTCTACCACCACCCCCAGGTCCTTTTCCTCTAGGCAGCTTTCCAGCCACCTTTTCCTAAGCCTGTAGCATTCCATGGGGTTGTTGTGACTGAAGTGCAGGACCTGGCACTTGGCCTTGTTGAACCTCATACAATTCACTTCGGCCCATTGATCCAGCCTGTCAAGACCCCTCTGCAGAGCCTTCCTACCTGTGAGCAGATTGACACTCCCACTCAATTTGATGTAACTGAAAATTTACTGAGGGACCACTTAATCCACTCATCCATTGATAAATATATTAAACAACACTGGTCCCAAAACTGATCTCTGGGGAACACCGCTTGTGACAGGCCGCCAACTGGATTTAACTCCATTCACCACAGCTCTCTTGGCTCAGCCATCCAGCCAGTTTTTTATGCAGTAAAGAGTACACCTAAGTCTAAATCATGAGCTGCCAGCTTCTCTAGGAGAATGCTGTGGGAGACAGCGTCAAAAACTTTTCTAAAATCCAGGCAGACAACATCCACAGCCTTTCCCTCATCCACTAAGTGGGTCACTGGTCATAGAAGGAGATCAGGTTGGTCAAGCAGGACCTGTCTTTCATGAACCCATGCTGGCTAGGCCTGATCCCCTGGTAGTCAGATGCCACATGCCAGGTGAGCACACTCAAGATGAACTGCCCCATAATCTTCCCCAGTACCAAAGTCAGGCTGATAGGCCTGTACTTCCCCAGATTCTCTTCCTGGCCCTTCTATAGAATCATAGAATCATAGAATGGTTAGGTTTGAAAGGGACCTTCAAAGGTCATCTAGTCCAACCCCCTGCAAGAAGCAGGGACATCCCCGACTAGATCAGGTTGCTCAGAGCCTCCTCCAACCTGGCCTTGAATGTTTCCAGGAATGGGGCATCCACCACCTCTCTGGGCAACCTGTTCCAGTGTTCTACCACCCCAGTGTAAAAAAAAATTTCCTAATATCTAATCTAAATCTACCTCTTTCTATTTTGAAACAGTTACCCCTAGTCCTGTCACAACAGGCCCTACTGAAGAGTCTCTCCTCGTCTCTCCTGTAGGCCCCCTTGCAGATTTCTTGTAGATGGGCATCAGATTGGCAAGCCTCCAGTCATCTGGGACCTCCCCTGTTAACCAGGACTGATAAATGGATAAATGAAGGAGAGTGCTGTGGCAAGCTCCTCCACCAGTTCCCTCAGTACTTTCAGCTGGACCCCATCTGGCTCCACAGATTTGGGATTGTCCTGGTGGCATAGCAGGTCGTTAACTGCTTTCTCCTGGATTACAGGGGCTTTATTCTGCTCTCCATCCCTGTCTTCCATCTCGGGGGACTGAATACTCTGGGGATAACGGGTCTGGTTATTAAAGACTAAGGCAAAGAAGGTATTAAGAACCTCAGTCTTTTCTTCATCCTTGATGGCAATATTCCCCTTCCACGTCCAATAAAGGAAGGAGATTCTCTTTCTGTTGTTAACATATTTGTAAAAACATTTTTCATTATTTCTTACAACAGTGGCCAGATTGAGTTCAAACTGGGCTTTTGCCTTTCTAATTTTCTCTCTGCATGACCTAACGGGATCCCTGTACTCTTCTTGAGTTGCCTGCCCCTTCTTCCAAAAGAGGTGAGCTCTCCTTTTTTTTTCCTGAGTCCCAGCAAAAGCTCCCTGTTCAGCCAGTCGGTTGTCTTGCTCACCGCTTCGTCTTACAGCACATGGGGACAGCCTGCTCCTGCGCCTTTAAGACTTCCTTCTTGAGGCATGTCCAGCCTTCCTGGACCCCGTTGCCCTTCAGGACTGCCTACATTGTATAGATGAACCAAAAAGAGCTACCTTTAACAGCAGAGTTCAAATGTTTACTGAGTTAAGTCATCATATTAGTAGCTCTAATTCATGTTCCAATAGATTAATTTGTTACAGATGTTTTTAATGGACATAGACTCCAACTTTTCTCTTTGATTCCCATGAGTGAGGCAGCAATGTTATTTGTTTAATAAACATTGCATTTCTAATTACTTTTGTCTCACTAAGACTTCCTGTGCAAAATATACATTAGTTACTCCTCATTATATATCAGCACTGAAGACTAAGCTTTGGATACAAGCTACAAATAACCTATAGCCCTTACATTAGCAAAACTTCCACTTAAGCCAGGAGAGTTTTGCTTACAGAGTGAAGGTAAAAGCCCTATAAGCAGCAGAATGAATGATTTCTGTCTGCTTGTATCTTGGAGACAATAATTTTACCTGTCAACGCTTGTTGGAGGTTTTGCAAAGTAAGCTGTGAGCATGTACTGGAAGTAATAAGACACTCCTGTCTTATATTGTGAGTGCTGAACTGGAGGCATAGCCTAAGTGAAATGAAACTTAACTTCAATATGCTTTTATCAGTTGTAAATATTTCTATGAAACAGTAACAGAAAAGTCAATTTTTCATAGCAGTCAGTTTCACATGAAACACATTGGAGCAGTATTATTTTAAACCAATTTTTATGCTTACCAAAAAGTACTTGAACACATAGAGGCCTCTCCTACAGTTTGGTATTTATTTTCCTGCTGACTAGACTAACTAGTTCAGACTCTTTCTAGAATTTAAACAAGTGAGCAGCAGAGTGATTAAGCATCGAGAGCTGATGACAGTAAACTGACTGGTGAGTTGTACAGATCAGAAGAAAGAGTCATCTTGCAGAGAGACCTGGACAGGCTGTAAGAGTGGGCTAGCAAGAACAGTGTGAAGTTTAACAAAGACAAATTGAAAGTCCTGGAACATAACCAAAGAACCCAGTAAGGACCAGGAAACGTGTAGCTAGGGGGAAGTCTTGATGAAAGGGAGCAAGGAGTCCTGGTGGACAACAAGCTGAAAAGTAGTCAGCAG
Source organism: Tetrax tetrax (assembly GCA_009806455.1). Lineage (NCBI taxonomy): Eukaryota > Metazoa > Chordata > Aves > Otidiformes > Otididae > Tetrax > Tetrax tetrax. The sequence continues at coordinate 344,015 of WHYT01015585.1, read as the reverse complement.
TGAACTGTAATGAAGGCAAATTGAATTCTGGGCTACATCTCCAGGGACATTAGTAGCAGAGATAAGAGATGTGATCAACCCACTCTACTTAGAACTCATCAGGCTGTGCCTGGAGTACTATGTCTAATTCTGGTCCCCACAGTTCAAGAAAGACACAGACAGACTGGAGAGGGTCCAAAGGAGGGATACAAAAATGATCAAAGGGCAAAGAAGTTGGGTCTTTTCTCCCGGGAGAACAGAAGGCTCAGAAGGTACCTCATCACAGTATTCCAGTATTAAAGGCTGGCTACAAAAACGACAGAGGCTCTCTCTTCAAGCGGAATCACATGGAGAAGAAAAGGAGCAACAGATAAAAGATGCACTGGGAAAAGTTTAATCACAACGTAACAAAGAAATTTTTTACAATGAGAACAACTAGTCACTGGAACAATCTCCCCAGGGATATGGTAGAGTCCCTATGACTCTAGTCCCTATTTCAAGGTATGGTCAGACAGGATGCTAGATAATCTCCCTTTCCCCCAAAAGGCTGGACCAAAGAATCTTTCGAGGTCCCTTCCAAACTAGGCTGTTCTGTGATTCTGTGAATTTCTTAAAAATTAGAATTATGTAAAATCTAAGATCTAATAGATGATTGTGAGATTTTTCACTTGCTAGGGAACAAATTAAAAAAGGATATATATTCTCCAATTTAAGTTACCATTTGCAAATCAGTTTCCTGTGTACCATATGGTATACTCCAGCATAAGTGGAATGTAAAATAAAAAGGACTGTTTAATTCCCAGTTACCTTCAGCGAAGTTATATATTTTGCAGACTAACTCTGCCATGCAACTGACTCAGTGCATTACAACTTGTAGTCTGATAAAGTGTATTGGTTCAGCTACAGCTTAGTATATAAGTGTAGTGTTAAGCAAACATGAAGCGGATGCACATCCCAACAGAGAGTCCAAGCTAATAGCTCCTCTGTGACTCAGAACCTTGCAGGCAAGAAGATATGCAAATGGATTGTAAAAGCTGAAATAATCTGACAGACCTATCACTGAATTGACCTGATAGTTCCCGAGCTGACTCAGTACCATACTTCACACATGTGTCATAATAGCAGGATGCCTCTCTCTTTCCCCCCACCCCGCCATTATTCAGGGCATGAGAGCCTGCTTGACTTCAGTCAAGGGAGCTTACAACATTTCATACTAAATTAGAAACAAATAAGTCCATTCAGAGAATATCTGCCTTTTGTCTTTGATAGATTGAATGCCCCAAGATACAAAGCTATCTTAATCTAATTGTCAATTTCTGATATTAGTCATTCTTGTCACGTTATAAGAGATACCTATAATCATGTTTGGTTTATGTAAAGCAAGGGTTTGCATAGTTAATTTCTCAATAGGAACTACACTAAGAAATTAAAATAATGGGTCCTACAGTAGCAGACTGCTGTGATGACAGTAAGCTAATTTCCAAGGCTTGAGAATTTAAAAAATGTTTTGACAACTAACAGTGAAAGCTTTCAAGCCAGTTCCACTTCCATAAAAAGTGCCACCATTTTTTATTATGCATTCATAATCATAGACTTCTTCACATGAAGGAGAATTAGCAATCCTGATTTATTTTTCATTACAAAGAACTGTCAGGTTTTCAAAATGCTATGCTTTAGTTCCATATTCACTTCAATGCTAAACACAGTGAAGAGCTTACACTAAAATACTTCCATACTAAATAACAGGAAGGACTAGTAACATTTCTGAGCAAATTGCTAGCTATTTTATTTGATGTGTACATAGGCACCCACATACCATATACAATTTGAGATACTGTAATTTTCATCAGGCAAATAGTCTGATAGATTTGGAGGCCTACACCAAAAAGTTAAGGCTGATCTTAAGGTCATACTAAACCTCAGATTTATTGATGATCCCTACTATTGAGTTCTGCAGCTCAGCTCCTTGCAGCAATCCAGAACATTACTAAGCAGACAGCCAACATTTCAGGCATTGTCAACCTCATACCCGTAGTACATCCTCCTAAAACCACCCTTGCCTGCATATATTTGGAACTCTGGTGCACATAAAATGATTAGTGATGAGAGTCAGCTCCTATTTCCCATTTCCTGACTTTCAACTTGTTGTTCCTGCACTTAGTGGTAGCAGAAGGAAATTCTTTAAAGCTGGACATTCAGTTCTGCTTAGGAATATCTAAGATTAACCTAAGTTTCAATACATTGCTCAGCCGTAGTCAATGGTTTTGAGCATTTGGTTTTAGCAATTGCCTCCATTTATAAATATGTTTGGTGCTGGAACGTGTGAAGTCAGATCTTTTGTATATTGTAAGTTTGGGACCTCCTATTACAATTTCCCTAATATGGAGAAACATTATGTTCTGTTATGCTTCTGCAGCATCATGTCTGAACTACTGATTCACCCCACACTTCTTAATGCCACACAATGTACTCCTTCAAATATGAAACATGTTTTAGTAAAACCCTGCGGAAATGTGCTGATGTCATAAATCAACTTCTCTTCCTCTCAAGCTGAGAATAAAAAAATTACGGTCTATCTTCAATGACTAAAAACCATCCCAAATTTTTTGGCTTTCAATTTAATAAAGTTAGAGGTTTCTTATTCTTATTTGTATACTGAAATCGAAGCATACCTCAGACATAACTGTAATTCATATATAAATAAGGGATGCAGTTGCCAATAGGTTAGATTTGAGTTGGATATTGAGCCATAGATGTTATGCAACTTGACTACTAAGAAGTATATTTGAATTAAACTTTTCTTTTTAAACAGGGTATATATTAGATTATTGATGACATACACAGTAACAGCACCCAATATAGAAATTTTATTATGATTTAGCTCTATCTGTTTAAGGCTACAGTAATGGGAACTGAATCAATAGGATCTGGCTAGCATGAGATCATGTTTCCCCCCCAACAGGTGTTTAAGTAAGTGCTTACATACAAAAGAGAAAATTGTAAGAATAATTAATCTGAAATACTTACTGGTACCATTTCCAGTTATTTATTACAAATTGTGTGCCTGTCTAAATTACACCTTCTTATCAAATGACGCAAAGTTTTACAGCAATACAAGCAATTTTAAAATATAACCACTTGAAGTCTTTACGTACCTCACAGCCGGTAATTGTAACAATATTTACAGAGGATTTAAAAAAATTGTGCTATCTTTTCCAATTTATATGACTAGTTTGCTCTAAGAAAAAGAATGCTCAGGTATTCACCTGAAAACTTGTTATAATCTGTAAATATATGCTGCAACCTGGGGTTACATTTGATGAAATTTTCTTTATATGAGGAAAATAAAAACAAATTTATAACAAAAGAAATTCAGAAAGCATTTGTACTGATAGGTGAAGAAAGGGTCAATGTATAAAACTTGAAGAATTTACTAAAAAGTACCATGGAAATTGTATCAGTTTCACTATCATCCTTATTAAAATTGAATTTATAGAATCATAGAATCATAGAATAGTTAGAGTTGGAAGTGACCTTCAAAGGTCATCTAGTCCAAGTGCCCTGCAAGAAGCAGGGACATCTCCAACTAGATCAGGTTGCTCAGAGCCTCATCCAGCCTGGCCTTGAATGTTTCCAGGGATGGAGCATCAACCGCCTCTCTGGGCAATCTGTTTCTGTGTTCCAGCACCCTCCTTGTAATTTTTTTTTTCCTAATATCTAATCTAAATCTACCTCCCTCTATCTTAAAACCATTACCACTCATCCCATCACAACAGGCCCTACTGAAGAGTCTCTCCTCGTCTTTCCTGTAGGCCCCCTTTAGGTATTGGAAGGCCACTATAAGGTCTTCCTGGAGCCTTCTCTTCTCCAGGCTGAACAGCCCCAACACTTTCAGACTGTCCTCGTAGGAAAGGTGCTCCAGTCCTCTCATCATCTTTGTGGCCCTTTTCTGAACCCTCTCCAACAGGTCCATGTCCTTCTTATGTTGGGGGCTCTAGAGCTGGGCGCAGTACTCCAGGTGGGGTGTCCCGAGAGTGGAGCAGAGAGGCAACATCCCTCCCTTGAGCTGCTGGCCACGCTTCTTTTGATGCCACCCAGGATGTGGTTGGCTTTCTGGACTGCAAGCACGCACTGTCAGCTCATGTTGAGCTTAACATGATAATGTTAAGATTGTTTAAAAGATGGTGAAATACCAAAAAATTAGCATGCTTGATAAAGATGCATTCTTTAGTACAGTATTTTTTTTTTCATAGAAAATCATTTGAATGCATGCAATATTTCAGAAAGGATGCTGCTTCTGCTTAGTGTGGATTTGCACATGACTGAAACATTTATGAGCTTTATGAGAGGATGAACTGTTTCTAACCTTGTTTTTTAAACTATATTCTTGATACTGTTTTACTAATAACCCCCTCCAAAAAGTACTGATAGTTTAAGAGTTTGACCTAAGCCATGTCCTTGCCACAAGCCAAAAGACAGGCTGTGAATGATTAGACTTTGAAGTTTTATTCAGTGAAGTATGCTTCTAGACAGACAGAAACGAAAGTCAGCCCCTATTTTTTTATAAAGCAATGTGGAGAAATGTTCCTTTCCTGCTTATGAAATGTAAATGTGCAGAAGGTGCAGAAAATAGCTTAAGAAAAGTACAGATACTAGGTCAGTACTATTTCATTGAATATATATATTTCCCATCATTACAGAGCATCTTAAGCCAGTTCTAGTTCTAAAAAATAAATACTCAGCATTTATATATGGAAATTGCAGTCCTATTCATTTTATTTCTGTAAGCAATGTCGTTAAATCAATGGTGGTAGTTAAGTAAGGTAAGCAGAGTATGGCCCTTTGTGTGTTTTTTAAAAAAGAATGTGATGGTGGAGAGATAAATCAGTGCTGTTTTTAAAAGGTTAGATCAGTTATAAGGGTCTTCAAAGCATGTGGCATTTTTATCATAATTAGAGCTATTCTTAACAGGATTTTTGTTTTTTCTGCCTTAGATGCATATTTTAATGTTAGATCTGATTTTACGGGTCCTGTATCCTATAAAAAGAGCCCTCTGGAGGATGAGTTTCCCTGTCATGGAAACTTTTGAGTTTTCAGGACTTTTGCCATGTAAGCAAAACTCTGAGCATTTTTGAGAGGCTAAATTGCGAAGAGAATGAGGCTAACTCTTGTATTGCTGAACAGTGTGATATTACCCAATAAATAGAATATTTTAAAATTTAATTCTCTTGAAACTCAGGTAAATTGGGCAGGAAAAAAAATGGCATTGACGTCAAGTCCCTAATAAAGCCTAGTGATTAGCAAAATGAGAGATCTAAAGGCAGAGTCTCGCTCTGCTGTGTGTTTGGATGTTGGGCACTCACTCTGGCTCAGTCAGGGCAGGAAGTTAATCTGTAGTCTTATTACAAAGGTTTTGTGTTTCCTTTTGAAGTAATTATAAAATTCTTCCTGTCCACATGACCAGAAAGGTAGCAATTTCATCAAACAGTTCTACTGAATGATGCCTTTGGTACCTTCACTTCTCCTCTTCCTCTGTCCTAGGGTACTGGAAAGAGACATTTAAGAAAAACATGGTACTTAAAATCTTAATTTCTGAATACACTTCTAAAAAAGATACTGAATACTGAGTTTAAATAAATATTTTCAGCAAGCCCACCTCTAAGATCCTTTCATTGAAGTTATTTAACTTTTGAACTCTTTGACATAAAGAGTTGACATAAGACTTTATGGAGGAAAAAAAAATACTAAGTGCAACAAAATTGTGTATAGCAACTCTCATGTGTTTCACATTGACTACTTTTTGTTTGTCTCATTTGGAGAAAAGGAGGCTGAGGGGTGATGTCATTGCTTTCTACAGCTTCCTGAGGACGGGAGCTAGAGTGGGAGGTGTTGATCTCTTCTCACTGATATCCTCTGATAGGATGCATGGGAATGGTTCAAAGCTGCGTCAGAGGAGGTTCAGACTGAGTACTAGGAAGTATTTCTGTACTGAGAAGGTGGTCAAACACTGGAACAGGCTTCCTGGAGAAGTGATCAGTGCCGCAAGCCTGTCAGTGTGTAAGAGGCATTTGGAGAATGTCCTTAATAACATGCTTTAACTTTTGGTCAACCCTGAATTGGTCAGGTAGTTGGACTATATGATTGTTTTAGGCCCCTTCCAACTGAAATAGTCTTGTCTATGCTATGCTATGCTATGCTATGCTATGTCTTTCATTCCAAATTTAATTTCAAACAGTGTTAAAAATTAAGAATTCGAAATAGAATAGATACAGACAAAAGCTGTTAGCTTTGTTCATTTTAAAAGAGAAAATAGAAAATGTTACCTAGTTTGCACTGTAAAACAAAAACTGAAAGGGGACATAATTTCTTGCTAGGTATGGGAGAGACAAACTGAAGAACTAGAGAAAAAGAGTGAAGTGCATGTAAATATCAAACAGAAAAAAAGCTATTTAAACAACAAGGCATTGTTAGTATAAGAAAAAAAGTAATGTCCATTAATAGATTTTCCTAGAAATAAAAGGAAGCTTCATACAATTCTGGAACAGCATTCTACTAAACTGCAGGGCAAGCCAAAACCCAGCTTTGTGTTGAGATGACAACCATTTTCTGAGTTATTACATTTTGCGGTTGCTTTTGATTCTAGTGGACTGACTCTATGACCCAAAGTTCCATTGCAGGCCTAAATAGTTTTGTTCCAGTTTATGTTTCTTCTTGTAATTTATTTCTTCATTTGATTCTGGTATTGTTCCAAAATGTCAAATTAATTGTAACATTAGCGATCACAGTCAGTAAGAGCTATATCCTGAATTCATAAGTATTCCACCTGAACCAGCTTTTCAGCAAGACCTACCAGAATATAGGCTCCTCCTTTTTTTATTTCTTTGTTTTTTTGGTTTTTTTTTATTTCCAAACTTGAGGAGAGGGACTTGGGAGTGATGGTGGATGAGAAGCTCAACATGAGCAGGCAATGTGCCCTTGGAGCCCGAGAAGGCCAACGGTATCCTGGGCTGTATCAAGAGGAGCGTGACAGGCAGGTCGAGGGAGCTGATTCTACCCCTCTACTCTGCCCCGGTGAGACCCCAGTACGGTACTGCATCCCATTCTGGAGCCCTTAACATAAGAAGGACATGGACCAGTTGGAGAGGGTCCAGAGGAGGGCCACGAAAATGATAAGAGAGCTGGAGCACCTTTCCTATGAAGACAGGCTGAGAGAGTTGAAGCTGTTCAGCCTGGAGAAGAGAAGGCTCCGGGGAGACCTGATAGCTGTCTTCCAGTACCTCAAGGGGGCCTACAAGAAAGATGGAAAGATGGGGGGTTGGACAAGATGACTTTTGAAGGTCCCTTCCAACTCTAACTATTCTATGATTCTATGGTTCTATGATTCTATCATTATGGTCTGCTTCATCTTATATTATACCTTTCCAGTTCTAGCCAGCAAGCTTAAGTTATTGAACTAAGCAAGTAAAACCTTTTAGACAGCAATGTGCATGGGCTAAAATGCAGTCTGATAATCACTGTAATCAAAGAAGTCCAGCTGATGTCAAAGTTGGCCCCCACATAGCACAGCAAAGGAACAGACAAGGCTATCAGATGTATCACAGCTGCAGGTGATTACCTTCAATTGAGGTGCTGATGAATGTCTTGTTAACTAACACAAAGCCTAGGCATAAATAGCATTATATGAAGAATAAACCTAGAGTTGATCCAGTACAACATTCTGAATAAGATTTTTTAAAGCACACAAACCAAAAGCAAACTAGCAGCGTAAATTCAATAAATGTAACAATAAAGTAAGTGTACAAAGGCAGAAAAAAAAAAGGCCTTATTCAGTAGTTGGAAACTCATAGTCATAAAAACTCCACTGTATTTAAAACTAGGTCATAATATACAAAAAGAAGGGAAAAAAATCACGCCATATACATAGTGCTAACAGAATGATGATCCAAAAACTTGGGAAGACATAGTATCAGGACAAAGAAGTAGGATTATCATAGTATGCTAAATTAAAAAAAAAAAAAGAAAAAAAAAAGAACACAAGTGGATACGTCATTAGGGGATAAACATAAAAATTACATCTGAACTAAAATCCAAGTATGATATTTTAATACAAGTATTGGTGAGTAAGACTAGATTTCTGTAACATTGCTTTAAAGTCAGATTGGTATGATGAAGAAGAAAATGAACCTTGGAATATGTTCATTGCAAGCTGAACTCATTTACTACATTATTTACATCTGAAAGTATGCTTAAGATTCTTTTGCAACCCTGAGGAATCAATACATAATTTAAACATAAGTATTAATTTTAAGCACCATTGTTACTCACTTGTACGTCAAGTGTGGTGTTCAGAATCTTATAGGGCCTATCCATAAGCATGTCCTACTGCTATTTATCTCTGACCCTCAAATTCCAATCACATAGACTGGACAAAACATTCACCAAAGGTCTGTATTCCTGATATGCTTCTGTCTACCCAAAGCTTTGTATTCTGGGGTGATGACAGAATATCTGAGAAAATGGACATCTGAGTGACCATTTTGCTGGTAAAAATATCTTAATATCTCAAAGACAGATTAGCAGTACAACAAATCAGTGACTCCTTGACAGAACTATTGCATGCAGGAAAAAGGAAATGGTCATATATATTCTACTTATTATGCACAGTTTACATAATGCTATAAAAATAAAGGAAATAATAAAATTAATATTTTAGAAGAAAATAGATTTTTAAAGGTGGTACCATAGAATAAACATCAGTAAAGAGCTACAGTGGGTCTGCAGTTAATAGGTGTCCTTTCTTTCTCCTTTGGGTACTAAACTATTAAAAGACAATAAATCAGCCAAAGTAATTCTAATCAGGGAACAGTGCGAGATGAAGTGGTCTGAAAAATTATCACTCAGAACAAACAGGCATTCACATTGCAAATTGTATATGAAATGCAATATTAATATATTTTATACAGTTCTGAAATAAAAGGTGTACACACTTTCTCTCTCTTAGCAAGGAAAGGGAAAATCTGTAGATTTTCCAAAGATGAAAGAATTCAGGAAGATGCAGATAGTTTAAAAAAAAAAAAAAGATAATATAGGCATTTCAAGAATACTTGACCTACTGACAATATAAAGACAGGCATGATATAAAGAGATACAAAATAAGACTACGGAATATATTACCAAAGCAATAAAAAATTAAGATGAAAAGTTATTTAAAAAGGCACAAACTGTTCCTAGGAAAAAAAAAAAACGGAAAAAAAAAAGGTGTTGCTTTCTACTTTTATACTTAAAAGCACAGAAAAGATGATAGGCCAATTTGTCATACTGCAGCTCGGTTCAAAACCTCTGTGGGAAAAGACCCTTTCACAGAGACCTCCTGCTCATTCAGGATTTTCAATCTTTTTTTTTTATTCTTAGTTTTTAAATTTTCTCAATACAAGTAAGTCTAACCTAGAATAATTTTTTAAAAAATTATCTTTATATTTAGAACCATTCCCTTTTTGTCATGTTCGTTGCAGATGTGTCAGTCTTTATTTTTCTCCAAAATTATTCTAACTAGTCATATTACACAGTTTTTAAAATGTCTAATATCCTGTCAGTTGCAGCTGGGGAATGAAAGGGACATGCTTCTTTTGTTAAAATTAAGAAGAAAATCTTATCAGGTTGATATTCTATTGATATGCCACAGAAAACCCAGTCTCATTGAGCCATCTTTCATACCAGAGATAATACTGTAAAACTGTATGCATCTTTGCTTTAGTTAAAAGGTAATACTAATGCAGAAACAGATTTTTTTTTTTTTAAATCTATACTTTTCACAGTTCTGCACATGTGTTTTCCTTATTGCACACTCTAAGAGCAAGTCATTACAGTAAAACAGACACATACGAGGAAAACATTTATTTCCAAGCAATTGCTAGGCTAAATCTTGAAAAAAAAAAAACAACTTTGACTTCTTTTTTTTGTTATATCCTGTTTCTACTCCCTCAGAGCTGTGAAGAGAGATCGTAATTTGGCAGCAAATAACCTGCAAAAAGCTGCATTTTTCAGTGAGAAGTTCCATGTGGAAGTGCATGTCACAGTCAGGTCTTCCATACCTAGCCACAAGTACAACAGAAGCAAAACGCTGTCAGTAACTGGGAGGCAGGCCGGCAAACTAAATCCAATCTATCCAAACCTGTAGTGACAGAAGATCTGTTAAACATACCCCAAGAGGCATGACTTTGAGCACCTTTGCAGCAGATAGAACAGGCTGAGATTGGAATAACCATAAAAACAGCCAGCTAAAATCAGGTGCATAGCATCTATAACTTGTCTCCAGTCTGCTATCCTCATTATAATCTACAGGTGCAGAGAAATTATACTGGTAAATAAAGGAGGAGAAGGAAAACATATATGCCTGTTTCATTTTTAAATCAGAATTGAGGAATAGTGGGGAGGAAAATTAATCTCAAATTATTGTGCAAAAAGATTGTACTGTTCTAGGAAACATTAAAATACGTCAGCAGTCTCATGCACATCTAATAAGGACAAGGGTAATTGGTTACCACCTGCTTCACATGAGTAATCCTATTGATTTCAGTAGAACTACTTGCATGAATAAGCCAATTATAATTTTACTCTTACTGAGCATTCACGTATCATCCCTCCTGCGTCTCATAATATTTTCTGAAGCTCTTAAAAAATTGTCTACAATTACTCCTCTTTAATATTATCTCAAGGTCCATATTCTCTGCCTTCAGGATACCTGTATCTTTTTTCCTTAAACTATGCTAATAATCTCTGATAAAAGGATAGCCATACACTGAATAATGCATGCATGAATAGCAAAACAGTAAAGTTATTAATCGAAAATAGCTACAAATGTCATCTTTCTGCTTAGGATAACACATTTTTGTTGTTAAATGTATCAGTTCGATGTCCTACCACTATGACTCAGTCAGTTTAAAGTACATGAAATCTTGCTGTTATTTCACTCACAGAGATTTTGTCATTTTCTTCCTGTTGATTCTAGCACTGCTTATTCAAGCCTTAACATGAATTATTTCTTTTATGTAAAAATATTGATGTAGTACAGAATTTATTAAAAAAATAACTTATTTCTTCAGTGTCCACATCACTTTCCCTAATTTTTAAAAAACGTCCAATAAGGCATATAATATACAAATAGGACTCTCATGCTGTGCTATATCACCTGTACAGTTATGCCAAATGATTTTATCAGAAATAATTTTATTGCAATAACTATCACAGGACCAATGATTAGCCACTTAGCGTAAAGTGTTACCAACTTTTCCTTCAATATTACAAAACTTAATTGATACGTCTGTAATGTAAAATTTACATTATTACATTCTACTTGACCAACAACACTGTGGCTGGGAAGATGGTGATACACATTCTTTGCACAGCACTTAGAAGGGAAGGAAGAAGGTCACCACAATTCTCTAATTTTTAAAGCTGGTATCTCTGCTCTTGTTTGCAGACTTGTTAGCCACTGTATGTAGGAAAGCAGAAAATTCTGAATCAGGGTGAACTGGTAGAGAAATAATATGCTTGGAAAAGAAAGTGAGAAGGTTTTTTGAAAGCCAAATCCCTGCTATTATAAGAAGACTTTGCCTGACACACAAACTAAATGCCACAGTCCTATATTGTTGTTAATTTTATTCAGAGACTATTATATAGTATTAAATTACATTAACATGATTGCAAGCGTAAAGACTGAATTATTGTAAACATATTATTAAGATTACATTGCCTTATTTTTCTTTGCAATGTATCAGCATTTATTTTGTGCGAGTGGAGGCATGCACTTCTAGGCAGTAGGAATGATTTATTGGTAGTCACAATTTCATAGCAGAACTGTCTTCTTTTACAGTTCTTCTCTGAAAAGAACAGCAGAAGTATTGATAACAGTGCTGCATAGTCCTGCATTTTGGGGTCTGCATTTCAAAATCTAAAACAGGTCTCCATAACTGACGTATCTGATGTTATTGGGTGGACAGGTGACAAAAATCAGCTAAGTAACCAGCACATGGAAGATTCCTAGACAGTTAGGTTTTAACTGTACATATGCAAGGAAGCACTGTCTGAATGCCCTTGTCATGCAGGTTAAAACAATAATATAATAGAATCTTTCTAGAATTATAAAAGGCTGCTCAGAGCCTTCTCTTCCCCAGATTGAACAGCCCCAACTCTCTCAGACTGTCCTCATAGGAGAGGTGCTCCAGCCTTCTGATCATCTTCGTGGCCCTCCTCTGGACTTGCTCCAACAGGTCCATGTTCTTCTTATGCTGGGGGCTCCAATACAGTACTCCAGCTGAAGTCTCACGAGGGTGCAGTACAGGGGGAGAATCATCTCCCTCGACCTGCTGGCCATGCTCCTCTGGATGCAGCCCAGGATGCGGTTGGCTTTCTGGGCTGCAAGCACACATTGTTGGCTCATGTTGAGCTTCTCATCCACCACCAAGTCCTTCTCCTCAGGATTGTTCTCAGTTCATTCTTTGCCCAGCCTGTATTTGTGCTTGGGATTGCCCCAACCCATGTGCAGGACCTTGCACTTGGCCTGGTTGAACTTCATGAGTTTTGCACGCAAGGGACCTGTCAAGGTCCCTCTGGACGGCACCCCTTCCCTCCAGTGTGCCAAGTATACCACACAGCTTGAGGCTGTTGGCAAATTTGCTGAGGGTGCACTCAATCTCATTGTCCATGTTGCTGACAAAGATGTTAAACGGGGCTGATTCCAATACCAGATCCTGAGGAACACCACTTGTTACCGGTCTCCACTTGGACATCGATTCATTGACCGTAAACTCTTCAAGTGCAATCATCCAGCCAATTCCTTATCCACTGAGTGATTCATCTGTCAAAGCCATCTCTCTCTAGTTTAGAGACAAAGATGTTGTGCTGGACAGTGTCAAATGCTTTGCACAAGTCCAGGCAGATGATGTCAGTTGGTTGTCCCTTGTCCACCAATGTTGTAGCCTCATTGTAGAAGGCCACCAAATTTGTCAGGTATGATTTGCCCTTACTGAAGCTATGTTGGCTTTCACCATCCACATCCTTATTTTCTATGTGTCTTAGCATGATTTCCAGGAGGATATGCTCCATGATCTTCCCAGGCACAGAGGTAAGACTGACAAGCTTTTAGTTCCTCAGGTCTTCCTTGTTTCTCTTTTTAAATATAGGGGTTATGTTATGCCTTTTCAAGTCATTTGGATCCTCATCAGACATCTTTATTCACCATACTACATACATTTGCCTAGAGACATTTAAGTTGGGCCCTCAAGGAAGCCAACTTGCTGACTGGAGCAGCTGCAGTGCTGCTTTCAAGTGATATTCTGCTGAACTGTGATCCATCTCTAGACTCTGGGCACCTGTCGGTGGCACTGGCATAGAATGGACAGTAGTGGGATGGACTGAGGTTCCCCTCCCCCATCAATGTTAGTTTAATGCCCTCTTTACCAGCTTGGCAAGCCTACCACAGAAGATGCTCCTCCCCTTCTCTGTCAGGTGGACTGCATCAGCCTCCAGTAGTCTAGGTTGTTCAAAGCGAGTCCTATGGTATATGTAGCCAAACTCCTGGATGTGGCACCAGTCTTGTAACTATTTGCTGATTCACTAGATTTGACTAGCCCTTTCAAGCCCCTTCGCTTTGACTGGGAGGACTGATGAAAAAATGTAGTTCAGCCCCGATCAGGACCAGACTATGCAGTCTCTCTCTCACTCCCCCCACCCTCCGAGAGAATAGGGGGAGATAATATAACAAAAATGCTCAAGGTTTGAGATAAGGGAGAAATCCTTAAAGTTGCCGTCACAGGCAAAACCAGACTCGACTTGGGGAAAATTATTCATTTATTACTAAAACTAGCAGGAGAATGACTAGCAGAGAAACAAGATAACCTCCTCCCCACCCCTCCCTCTTCCCAAGCTTAACATTATCTCTACTACCTTTCCCGAGTGGCACAGGGGGGAAGAGGGAGTGGGGTTCGCAGTCAGTTCATCACACGTCATTTTACACCGCTGCTTCATAGTTGGGGGAAGAACTCCTCACATTCCTCCCATGCTCCAGTGTGGGGTCCCACCCATACACCACAGTCCTTCGTGAAACTGCTCTGGCGTGGGTCATCTCTTCCACGGAGTGCAGTCTCTCCAGAACGGCTGTCCCAGCGGGCCCTCCACGGGCCACAGCCACCTTCAGGCATCCACTCCCCCGGTGTGGGGTCCTTCATGGGCTCCAAGTGGATCTCTGCTCCTCCATGGACTTCCATGGGCTGCAGGGGGACAACCTGCTCCACCATGGTCGTCACCACAGGCTGCAGGGAAATCTTGGCCAGAAGCGGCATTACTCCTCCCCCTCCTTCTTCACTGACCTTGGCATCTGCAGCTGTTCTTCACAACAGGCTGGCAGACGCCTCTGAGAATCTCTTCACATCATCCATCTCATCTCCTCTCCACTTCTTGCAGCCAGGCCGGGCTGAGTTGGGCCCAGTCGGCCGCCTGGCAAGAGGCCAGAGGGTGAGGCCTGCAAGGCCCATGAGGCCTGCGCCTCCCCCTCTGCGCCTCTGACCCGGCTCAGCTTTTTCACATCTTCTCTTCTCTTTTTTTTTTTTTCCTGTTTTCCCCTTCTTAAATACATTATCGCAGAGGCGTTATCAGAGAACATTCTGCTACCAATAGGCTTGGCCTTGGCCAGCAGTGGGTCTGCCCTAGGCCCAGCCGAGTCCACTGAACAAAGGGGAGCAACTTCTAGCAGTTTCCTACAGAGGCTACCACTTTAGGCTCCCCCTCACTAAACAAAACCAGAACAAAAAAACACCCGTGTTTTAGAGTCCTTTGCCGCCACTCCTAAGGCTCTGTAACACTTTTTGATAATCTTCGGGCTGCTCCTGGCTGTATCATTGGTGTCCATGTGAACCAGTAGCAGTGGGTAATAGTCAGTGGGCTGTATGAAGCTTGGTAGTCTCCCAGTTACATCCCCAATACGAGTTCCCGGTAAGCAGCACACCTCTCTAGAGACTGTGTCAGGTCAGCAAACGAGTGCCTCCATACCTCTCAGAAGCGAGTCACCCACTACTATCACCTGTTGCCTTTTCTTGATTTCACTGGTTGTTATATGAGGAGCAGATCAAGTTGCTTTACTCAGCTCCAGCATCTCTCTTGCTGTAACAGGTCTTTCCTCCTCAGTTTTCAGAGGTGAAGCAGTTCTGCAAGGGCACTTCAGGTTTCAGGGCAAGTCTCTTCCTCCTGCTGCCCCTTGCCGTTGCAAGCTTCTGTTCTTCTGCATTATTGGCCCCCTTCTCTTCTGCAAGTGTCAGTGGGGGAGTTTTGGACTGTTTGGCAGGGGGTTGTGGTTCTGGTGCAGACTGTGCTTGGAACTGAGTATCCAACTCCTTCTCAGCCTCCCTGACACTACACAGCCTCCTCACCTCCTCATGCAGCTCAGCCCCCTGCCCCCCCTGCCGCAGGAGCTCCTCCACCTGGGCACACCTTCTGCAGGCAGGGCTGCCGCCTGTCCCTGCCACAGGATAAAGGTCCTGCAGCCAGAAGTCTGCACTGCAGCCTCTCCCTTAGCAGCTACGTCTGTGCAGGGACACCAGCCACCACTGGGGTAGCTGGTGCAGGCCTCCCAGCAAGAGCTGCAGCCTTTGCCCTCAGAGCTCACTGTTCTGCTTTAAGGGTCAGGTAGGACAAGGGCCCCTGATCTGTGCAGATGGTCACAGAACAGTGCCTGGTTGCTGGGTTATGCGTACTTCAGGACTCACCCACTGGTGAATGTCCCTCTGAAGAGGAGATGCTCTCCCTGAACACTCTTCCAAGCTAACTGACACACCACATCCTGTTTGCCCACCTTGGTCACTGGCGCTTCCTAAGGGCTGGCTTTATACATCTGGTGGGGCTTCACTGCCATTGCCCCTTACCCCACTCAGGTCTCATCAGCCACTGTCTTGCGAGCTGTGGGCTCCTGGCACCTCTCTTGGCTCCCCCTGAGCTTCCCGGGTTTGGGAAACCCCACTGTGCACTGCGCTAGAACACTCTACTGTGGGTCTTGCCAGCACTGGAGCTGTTACCTCAGTGACTGAGTTCTTTCTTTTATGCTTATTTTACTATGGGCTCACAATGGGGTTTTCTTTAGAAATATGCCTAGCAGTCCTGTGTATGCTACACTAGGACAGTTGTCAAACAGATAAAGAAGTGGCAGGAATAGCAATACTGTTACAGAATTTGTAGTGAGATTTATGCATCTCCTAATGTTACACCTTTCCCCTTCAATGTCTAAATGAATCAGTACAAGAAAATTTATTCTGAACTTATTCTAGATAGCTCTAACAATTCACATCTTACTCCACATTTGCACTAGAATTGTGTTACAAGTGTGCCACATCACATTTAATATTTTAAAAAGAAAATAAAGAAAACCTTAAAATAAAGTTTTACATAAGATATGCTTATAAACAAGTAAATATAAATCAAACAGCCATATTTGCTTTTAGGAAACAAAGTCCTGTTATTATTCCTTCTCCTTTCAAGTAGCGCGAGACAGCCTCTTTAACTTCTTTTTCATTTATCTTTCCTGCCAGTTTCCCTTCCCTCCACACTAAAAAATCTACAAAGAAAATTAGCAAATCACTACCAACACTACAATTAATTACAGGAAATAACATTCATAACATTGTATATATTCCTCCTACTTTTAAAGCTAAATTAAGATAACAAAGTTTTAGCTACTACTTAAAAATGTAGGACCATAGTATGAACCCTGTAATACCTAGAATTATGCCTGTGAAAGCATTATTCTCCATTCTCCAAAAGACTTCCGTACCACTGACGTTCTTTGTGATTAGTTATTTGTTTAGATACATAGAAATTCTGTCTACATATAGAGCAAAGTACAAGCTCTTTATATACTCAGCGGAGATTTCAGAAGGTGATTGAAAGCATTTTAATTCCCAAACAGCCTCTCTCCATTGACTACATAAAAAGCCTGGATTTATAAACTGGCTGCCTAGAGTACTACCAGGAGAAGCAGTAACCTGTCCTCACTTCATTTTACATATCTCTGTTTGTTTGACTGTGGGGTGAATCCACCTGGAAAATCAATTCAGAAAGGAAACTAAAACAGTTCATAAAGGAAAAAAAAAAAAAGTTCTTTGGTGACAATGTCTCCTCCTTACCTATCTATTGGCAGGGTTAAATGCTTGCATTAGATGCTAACACTGAACCACTGGGACCATGTCTACATTACCAGCTAGGTCAGCAAGCTCTGATCTGTAGATCAGGGTCTAGAATTCACACCAGATGCATTTCAGGTATTCAGTTTGTCTGTTTTCACTTTGGATTAAGTACAGTTCTTGTGCCTGTCTTCGGCTATAGTATCATTTGAAAGGAATCCAGTTTGTGCTTTCTAGTGCATTCTAATTCAAAGTGACCTAAACTGATTGAAAGATTTGCTTCAGAAAGTAGACCTGTGATTACAACAAAGATGTTGACGTAGACAGGTTCTTCATTGTTATTATCTATAATTGAGCTGATCACTTCCATTCACCAAAAACCTAAACACTATTACTGTTACTACAAGTTAATAATTACTAGTTACTTACTAGTGTTACTAACTAGTGGTTAAGTACTGTTACTATTAACAATGTAAAGACTTAATAACTTTTTGGACACACATACAGAGAACAGATTTGGTTTTAAGATGATTTAACACAAAAGTATTTTCAGATATTTAAAAATGTAAGGCCTAAAAGAAATAGAAAAGTAAATTCAAACATCCTGTTTCTAGTCAAAGAATCACAGTAGTATGTCATTAAGATAAGAATTTTTGTGGTTTACTGTAAGTTTTTCCATTAAATAAAAATTTTGAAGTATTTTTTCAGCTCTGTAAAGCTTTTTATTAACCATAAAAGATTCTGAGTGTTTTCACTACTACAGGGAAAAAAAAAAAAAAAAAGGCATTTTAAATGGAAAGTAATTTTGACTGAAGTACAGAAATAATTAATTTTTGTGTCAAAATAAAATATTTCACTTGATTTTTAGACTTATGTTTGCACAAAACTGGGAAATTAATTCATGAGATGTTTTATGTTTAATTTTCTTCAGCAGGAAAGAAATAGAGTTCTAGTTTTAAAGGCCATAAAAAGTAAAAAAGAAAAACCAAACAACAACAACAAAAAACCCCAACAATTAAACACAGATACACTCACGAACACATTAACATATTACAGTGACCTAGGAAATCACAAAGTAAAATCAGCCACATAAAAAGTCTCTTCTTTACATAATGAATGAGTTAGGTAGAAATCTAGGTGGAGAATTAAACAACATAAAGAATGAGGCATCATACCTGTCTATTCTTTTGTTTCTTAGATTCCTCTCAATCCACATTATCAATGCAGTTTGCTGGCTAAACTGCTTATTGGCCTAACTCGGGCAGTCAGCAAATAAAGAAAGCAAAAAAATGCTTAGAATAAAAGTGCTACATCAGCTGCCTCTGCTGAAGATCCTTTATGGTCTGTCTTTTAAGAATAGCAATATTCCATGCAATAATGTGAAAATCAACACATTTAATGTGAAAAAGTGATAGTCAACTTTGAGAATAATTCTTTTGATGACGTAGGGCATCGGCCACCCACTGATTGTACTGTAAAGCAGCAAGAAAAGGGACTGGCTCAGATCATCAATAAATAGCTATGCAATAATTTTGGCACATGCCAAAGGAACACCAACACGACTGAAAAGCTGTTATTTGGTATGTGAGCCACTAAAAACAGATCATTAAGAAATGAATAATCTGACAGGCCTTGTATAAATAACTAAAACCATATGTAAGCTGAAAAATCTATACCTAGCCTGAAATATTCAAAATTGTCTAGGAGAACTTAGCAGGAGCTCAGTATCTAGCCTTCATAGCCAACTTTGAAAACTTTGCTCTCTGCTTTTCCTGGCTTTCCTATTTTTTAAGGAATGAGAAACAATAATTGTCTTACTTACCTATTTTGTACCTTTGATAGAGAAGTGAAATACACTTATCTTAGATGAAGCAAGGCTGCATACTACTGCTCATTTGATCACAATACCAATAAAAGCACTTCTATTTCCTGTGTGCTGTGGTGGTGTTTTCAAGTCACACATCGTTTTAAAATCCAATAGGTAAATCATAAAGGAAAGCACCGTAAATTAATACAGAGTACAATTCAGTGAAAGGACAGCTTTAGACAATAGTTTTTATGTGAACTAGCAAGGCTAGATTCTTAGATCCCAATAAATTAAATTATCTTAGTCTTTATCACATTTGCCATCAAGGAAATTTTCCTTTATTAATATGTCAAGTTAGGCTTAACACTGTTTGTGGTCTCTGTCAGTAGATCAAAGCCACTTTTTTAACAGTTCTGTTCGCGCTCATTACATGCAAATCAAGGAACTAATTTGATCATATCTAATCGGACCTTATCTAATTATCAGTTTAACCTGGCAATCAACATGGCAGACTTGGATTCCCTGGGAAGCAAGGAGGAATATCACCTCCCAAAAAGATCTGGAGAATAAAGGAAGTAGAGTCTAAATTCTGGAGGAAAATTTCTGTGCCAGGAAGCCAGTAACTGGTGTAAGTAATGCTTTTTCAGTAGATAACCTTCTTTACTCTGAGATGAGATAGAGAAGAAAGAATGTAAGTGCAGGGAAGGACACAGGCGTCTCGCATCTCAGGGGTGAACCTTGGAAGTCTTGGAAGACTGTGAATAAACATTTAATTAATGTGATTTATTTGTAATTGACTAATTCTTTTAAAATTTGTATTTAAATCATGTGTATCTTTAATTCAATATATCACACTAGTATACACTTAGTTATCTCACATAGCCTATCAACACAAACATATTAAAAACATGTGAAATCAAAGAAATATTTCAGAATTACCAACACACATAAAACAACTTCCTAACAACACAAGACCCTTTCCTGTTATGCGTCTCTAAGAAATCAAGTTTTACATCATGTGTGCTTAGCGTGTGTTAATTGCAGAAATAATTATACTCTATTTATAAAGGATAGGTAATGTCTTTCTATTTTAATGCAACATACTCTCATCAGTGATTGCTTTTCATGGTAGCTTTTAGATGTCTTTGACGTCATGGCTGCTATCTCTTATAACAATGCATTGGGCATAAATGCATGGTCACTGCCCTTACGGCTTTCTGTTTCAACCATTTTCAGTGTTATGTGCATATGCAGGTGTATAATATGTATTTTGCACATAATTTACCTAAGCTGGTAAGGAGACAGAGGCTTGAGTATGACACTATTATATTTCTCAGTGCAAAATTTCCCTCAGTATGTAATTATGACTCTTTTTCCAATATTACCAAAATTATTGCAAAATTTTCCATAGGTAAATTGAAATGTTAGTTTTTCCTGTGTCCAGGAGCACAAACCAGAAATATGAAATGACACTTTATACACATATTTAAATTTCAGCCACACTTTTCTGAATTGAATCTTTAGTGAGACAGCTTATAAACAATGAAATTGCATCAACTTGTTTATATTTATTGATTAAACTAAATTAATCCAAACTTGCTTCAAACCAGCTGTGAAACACTTGTCACTTGCATTTTCACTGGCAAGAATACTTTCCAAAGCACATTCCTATGCTATCATCCAGCAAATAATGGCCATGTACGCATTCTGTCCATTTGGGACAACTACCTTCAAAATAGATGTCCCATACTGCTTTTAAGGGAACAAAGAAGGTAAAGCAAGCATACTTAGAAATAGAGCTAACTGACTCACTTTCAATTTTAGATCCACTTTTAAGGTACCAATCTCTCACTCTCTGTCTGATGTGGGAATAACTTTAGATTCAGACTAGTGTACTAGGGATGTAAATAAATTCATTTGTATGTGATCCTTGTAAATGAAAATATGCCTATCATACTGCTTAGCTGTGCACTCAAATGCTGAAAGATTAGTGTCCTAAATGAACATACAAACCCAAGTGTTCTTTAATTAAATTTTGTAATATTTTACTACTAACTCCCAAATAATAAGAAAACCCTAGAATTTATAAATACATTAACTAAAGAGAAAACAGATGGTATTATTTGTTAGAGGGCTGCAGTTATCTCTTGGGTTTACAAAGCTCCTGTGATTGTTTTGCAGATGTTTTTCATCTTGTTTTAAGATTTGTCCAACTTCTACGAAATATTTTAATAAGTAAAATAAAGAAATTATAAAAACATATATTGTATTTATGATGGACTGAACTGATATGCAAACCTCATAAGGTTCAACAGTGCAAGGTCCTGTACACGGGTCAGGCAATTCCAAGCACAAGTATAGGCTGGGTGAAGAATGGATTGAGAGCAGCTCTGAGGAGAAGGACTTGGGAGTGCTGGTGGATGAGAAGCTCAGTACATGCCGACAATGCTCACTTGCGGCCCAGAAAGCCAACTCCATCCTGGGCTGCATCAAAAAAAAGTGTGGCGAGGAGGTTGAATGAGGTGATGCTGCCCCTCTACTCCGCTCTCATTAGACCTCATCCGGAGTACTGCGTACAGCTCTGGAGCCCCCAACATAAGAAGAACACGGAATATATAACAAAATAGAAAGAGGTTCAGAAAAGGGCAAGAAAGACACTCAAGGTCGATGGTCCTGTTCTATTCAGCTCTTGGGAGACCCCACCTGGAGTACTGCGTCCAGCTGCAAAGCACCAAACATAAGAAGGACGTGGACATGTTGGAGCGAGTCCAGAGGAAGGCCACAAAGATGATGAGAGGGCTGAAGCACCTCTCCTATGAGGACAGGCTGAGAGAGCTGGGGCTGGTCTAGAGAAGAGAAGGCACCAGGGAGACCTTATAGTGGTTTTCAGTACCTAAAGGGGGCTTTTAGGAAAGATGCAGAGAAACTCTCTCACAGACCCTGTTGTGACAGGATGACGAGTAATGGTTCAAAAATAGAAGGAGGTAGATTCAGACTAGACATCAGAAAAAAAAAATTTAAAATGAGGGTGGTTGGGCACTGGCACACGTTGCCCAGAGAGATGGTAAATGTCCCACCCCTGGAAACATTCAAGGTCAGGTTGGACGAGGCTCTGAGCAACCTGATCTAGTTGGAGATGTCTCTGCTCCTTGCAGAGGGGTTGGACTAGAATACATATAAAGGTCCCTTCCAACTTGAACTATCCTATGATTCTATGATATACAAAACAGATCATTATTAAGTACCAAGTAACTGAATGTTTATAAGAATTTAATACAAACAATTATTTAGAGAACTCTGCTTAGGAATCGACTGATAAGTTGACGTTATCTGAAATTTGAAAATTATTAAGGTAAAATTTATGCAGATGTAATTTTTTTTTTTCAGTATTACTGAGTAATTTTCATATATTAAACAAACAAACACACAGACACACCTCTGCCCCAGCTCTCCACCATTAAATGAACCAACATAGTATCAGCTTATTCTGTTCTCACAGTGCTCATTCTCATGGTCTATCACCAATTCTTCAAAAGCCAAATTAGCAGCACTAATGGAGTCTAACCACTTTCCACTAAATACAAAGGGAGTATTTCCAGTATATCCTCTCTTGGTTAGTTCTTTCCTTCTCTGTCTAGACAGCAGACTCATACAATTTGTCATTCTTATGAGAGAGAAATGTCATTGCTATTTAGGTGCCTCAGCAGAATAAAATAATAAAGGCAGCTTTTGTTATCTCAAAGCATTTTCCAAATAAGAAAAAAAAAAAAAAAAAAAAAAAAA
>WHYT01015585.1:296161-319093 GCA_009806455.1 Tetrax tetrax | reverse complement strand
TCTAATATCTAATCTAAACCTACCTCCTTCTAATTTAAACCCATTACCCCTTGTCCTATCACAACAGGCCCTACTGAACAGCCTCTCCCCATCTTTTCTGTAGGCCCCCTTGAGGTACTGGAAGACAGCTATCAGGTCTCCCCAGAGCCTCCTCTTCTCCAGGCTGAACAGCCCCAACTTTCTCAGCCTGTCCTCGTAGGAGAGGTGCTCCAGCCCTCTGATCATCTTCGTGGCCCTCCTCTGGACCCTCTCCAACTGGTCCATGTCCTTCTTATTTTGGGGACTCCAGAACTAGACACAGTGATTGATGTTTATCAGAAATTACACAGGGACATACGGTCAGTTAGATAAATATATTTTGCTTATTTAAAAATGTAACATAAAATGACACAGTAACACTTATTCAAGCTAATAATAAGTACTTCCAGTTGAGTAAATAACAGAAGCTTTGAAATAGAATCACACCAGTTTATCAAAATCAAGTAACAAAAACATGCACGGCATTAATAATGTCTGCATATATGTATGTGTATATATATAGATGCATTAGTGCCATTTTAATGACTGAATGTGGAAGAATTTTTAGCATCTAATTTATGCCTCACCATTTTTTCTGCTTATTTACTTGAGTGTTTTTATAACAAATTTAAATGGAAAGCTAAATATTTATAAAGCTCTGTAAATTATCTCAGTCATGACCTTAAAAGGAGCCAATTCCTTCCAAGTATAACCTTCCTAAACTCAGAAATTCAGAAAAACATAATTTGAGAAATAGTTTGTGTTTTTTTTTTTTTTAAGCTGAAGAGTAACGGTATTTTTCAGCTATTTGCAAAGGAATAGCTACACCTGTATGGTTTTTTGTTGGACTTTTACATAATTTTGAAGTTAAATCTGCTACATCTATACCTCACACTGATGTCAGTTAAACCAATAGTAAAATACTACTTAACTATCTCCTGAATTACTGAAGTTACAGTCATATGTGTATTTAATATTAAAAACTAGATTTACTAGACAGCACACACTGTATCAGCATCAATCTTTTTTCCAATGAAGACCAAATTGAAGAATCACTGTATCATCCATCAGCTATTTCTTGCTCTCCTTTTCTGCTAAGAAGGGAAAATAAAAGGCAAGAAGGTAACACATTTAGGAACATTTACAGAGAGGCTGGGTGATTCACTGGAAGGCATGATTTATTTCCCAGTAGAAAGGAGTTGAGGAAGCATCACTGCAAGGAGACTTTTCAAGGACATAGTTAACATACTTCTAGTGGAATTCAATCTATTTGATCAAATGGTTACTCCCATTTGACCACTTGATCTTGAAAGTGTTTTTGCTTTGGTCAAATGGTGACAGGTATTCTAAATTTTGCAGGTAATTTCCTTATGGAGGTTATCTTCAGTTATGTTTCCTCAGTATATCTCTTTTGATAAGTACTGCAGTGCTGGAGTTACTAGAGTTAATGAATGAAATACTGAGTTATATTCTGACTACATTTTTAACACCTGTCAGAAATTTTAATGTTTGGATTTTTTTTTTTTTTAACAAGTAGTACCCCACATGCACAAAGCATAAATTAAAAATATTTCTTAGTAAGTCCCTCTTTTGCTCTATTCTTTACTATTTTGTGAAAAAATACTGACTACTCCTATTTGACTTACAGACTGGTTTATTTTTCCTTTAAATATTCTATTTATAGGTGAACACATGGCTTCAGAGAACCACTGGCCTGCAGAGTATATATCTAGTTTAATAGGCAGCTCTATCCTCTCTTCAGCTCCAATGGATATGACTGAAAATCATTATATTTATGTTTTTTGATTTTATAAGTACACCACATTTCAGCAGGTGAGCAGATATGCCTTCCCTCAAATCCATCAGTCTGCAAATACATATACCAATTATTTAAAAACTTAATAGTCTAACTTGCATTACATCATGTCCCCAAAATTAGATGTCATAAAGCAGAAATAGCCTGAAATAGAAATGTGGAGTTCAGCCATCTCAGTAATAGATACATTAAAAATATAGAATTCATTAAAAATGCATAGCAGGGAGAGCTTAAATATTTACAATAATAAATTTGTCTTGCTCCAATTTTTAATTATCTAAGCATTTGCTGCTTCTGTGGATGACTATTCATAAAGAACATCAAGTGCAACCATATTGTTTTTCTCTCCAATGATAACAGAGTTATGTATAGATCTCTTTGTAAAATCAAGTTAATACTTTAAGCAGAAGTTTATTGTTTAAATCACAAAAGTACATCAATATTCTAGTTTATGAAAGTCTTAACAGAAATTCATGATAACGTTCTTGTGAAAAAAAGTAAAGAAACAATGCTTCTACTGCCAGTGAGGAGCAAGCATGGCTGCTCTGTAAAGACAGGCAATAGAACGGGTATTTCTGATCCCCAGCTGCCTAATCTGCAAGGCAATCAGCTATGTCATTTTGACTTAGCACTTCAGAGCAGGAAGGTGGTCTGTGTGTGCTCCTCTGAGAGTAAAAAGTGGGTGCAGACTAAAGTTCTCTTCTGTTACACACTGCACTGCCAAGAAAGGTGTCCCTTAATTACCTGTTCTCCAAAACCTCCGTCTATGACTTATAGCCATGAAAGAACCAAAAGGACACTGTTCCTTTGGCATACATGAAAAGAAATTAATTTGGAGAAAGATGCTGAAAAAATCAAGTGAACTGTGGATGTTCAATGTAGACATTGCCAATTAAGAAAACATTGAAGTACAGCATTTAAAGGACTACATATTTTTAAGCACATGGATTGCTTCCTAAACCTGGCTGTAACATCTACACTTTATGTTTTCTTTCTATAACTCAAAGAGAAAAAAAAAAAAAAAAAAGAAAATAATTTAAAAACAAAAAAAAAAAAAAAAAAAAAAAAAAAGAAAATAAGAAAAAAAATTCTACAGTTAATATGTTGTTAAGGAAATTTGATTGGGATTGTTATTATATCCAGATGGAAAAACTTCCTTCCATCCCACCCACAGGGACTATATGGTATCATGCTGGTTCCAAAAATCTTAAAATCAAAATAGGGGTTCATTTCAGGGAATGAATCAGTTAGGGAAAGTTTTCTCTTGCTACCTACTGTCAGTTTTAGGGTAGTTGTTTGGGAAAGACAGTGTCAATGGAGTATTCTAAATATATTATAATGTCTGTTATTGATAGCATCATATGCTGTTCCACTTACATCCCATTGTCTTGGTAGTACAAGTCCATGGTGGCCTACTCATAATTATAATTGAATTTGCTTTTTACCTGCAGTGCATTTGATTACTAAGCTTCTTTTTAGCATATTTTGCAGAAGAAAACACGAATTTTCATCAGAACTTTGTGTTTTGTGTAACTATAAACAACAGCATGTAAAACTTTCACGCTAGAAAAGCATGAGCTAAACAGAAATAAAAATTACTACTGAATACCAATGAATACTTTTACACTAAGAATAAAAATGTCTACTTTCAATAAAGTAGGTACGTTTCAACTTAACTTCAAACGGCAAACTCCCTTATGCTTCATCAATCTACATCCATAATGTATTCAACAGAATATACCCATACAACTGATCTGATGCTCATTGCACAGGTAAAGCATACACTTAATTAAATGACTGCGCTATTTTATAACACTGATCACACAGGAAGATTACTTAATTTATTATTGAGCACAGCTCCTTCTGTGAAATATTTTAAATATAAGATCGTAATGATCATTCACTTCTGCCTCCCAGGACACTTCTTTGTTCACTGCAATGTATTCTAGTATGGAGAGATAGTTGATAAAAAGAAAATAAAAGATGTGATCATTTTTCCCCCAACTGATGTGTTTCCAAACTCCTTGAAGCCTTATGTATGCTTCCACATTAATTTTCCTCTCATTGAATATTCTAAACTATATTTTAGATCTCTAAACTATGCACATACAGAAGGAGTATAGAAGTGTACTTGTTGCATGTTTTTCATCAACTACTTGACTATGACCTTTGTAAAATAAACTGTATATCAAAATAAAGAAGAATACTATCTTTTACATATAATGGGCTTTCACACTTAACATGGGTTTATTGTTTACCACGTATTTACCAATAAATACATACAGTCTTTTGCTCTCTGACTACTGCTATCAGTCCCAGTAGTAGACCTTTCTACTTTTCTCTGCCTCTTGGCAGCTTCCTTGCTGTAGTACTAATATTTTGAGTATGCTGTTTGTTGGGCTGTGTGGTGAACCAACCAAGGCATTGATTTGGATTAAGAACAACCTGATAAAACGAAGGGAGGAAATGCTAATCTGCTTCATCTGATGCTGTCACTGAAAGAAATGCTTTACCTGTCTAAATTAATTCACCTGGTTAGTGTTAATTTGATGCACATTTTCTGTTTTCAGTTGAGGACAGCTAAATAAAACACCTGTTGGTTCCTGGAATACCAGAAGACAGTGAAGGTTTGCAGAGGCAAAGAACCATGGACAGATAAGCCACTGTAAACAGCTTCCTTCAGAGCTGAAATGGAAATAGATGTACAAACGCAAAAGAAAGAAAACATCTTCTGCTCAGTAATGTAAAGCATAAAAAGCACATTATTTTTAATACAACTTTATGATGCCTTTTTATGCTGACTGCAAAATCTGTCAAAAGTACCCATAAAACTAAACTACAAACTGCTTGTTATTTTTCCAGCTATTTCTTGGAAATTAAACTTGTGGCTAACTGCAGTTATATTGAATATTTTCCTGTATTGGTGGAGAATAACATTAAACAAAGATTTCTCTTTGAAGAAAATAAGGAACAGTAATATTATATTAATGATATGTCTCCTCCTAGCAAGTAATTGTTACTAGTGTTCTTTTGCAGGGATTGTGGTTCTACGGTTTATTTAAACCTCTCTATGAGTAGCTTGCTTCTGAAAGAAGTGATCTTGGCCTATGTTGCCTTCTGCCCTAGTTCTTTGTTCCTATTTCTGCCTTAGTTTCTGTGCAGCAAGTTTATCTCACTGAAACCTTCTTTGGTTGTTGTTGATATTGCCAACAGCTGGGACATAGTCAGAATGTGGAGTGGAACTGGAAATATTGCCTAGTAGCTTCAGTTGTTTTTTCTGATAGCTTCCAGGGCTAGAACAACTAAAACTCAAACCTGAAAATTTGCATGAAACTATACTCACACACACAGATACATACATATTTTCTGAGCAGATGGTTACAGACATGTATGTTTCCAGGAGTACACCTATTCAGCTTAGACTATATGACTGAGATTTGAGCTTTACTCAGTATTTACCAAATTTTGCAGTAAAAGTAATCAGAACCACAACCTCTTAAATGAAATATCAATTAATGATTAATGTATCTGAAGAAATAGATTAATTATAGTATCCTTGTATAAAACTCAGACTAATATGAAATTCCGTCAAACAAACAGAAGCTAAAAAGGTAGAAAGCCTCAGGGGTTCAAAGCTTCAGAAGTGCTTAGTGAAATTTGGCATAAGTAATGGTTTTTATACATTGTCATAAATCTTAAAAACCCCGCAGTGGTAAAATCTTAATCTGTGGGCAATCAGGGAGGTTGAAGCCAACTAAATTAAGAATCATCTTTTGTACATTTAATGTGAAGCTTTGAGACATACTCTGAGATGTCCAGTTTTATTTCTCTTTCTTGAAAGGTACCTAGCTTCTAATTGTATTTAACTTTGGTATTCCCTATTCTGTCTAAGATAGAATTCTAAATTACTAAAGATACTTCTAGAACATTCTTAATTAAAATTTAAGGCATGTAAAATACATTGGTTTATTGTCCCACATCTCAGCCCATAGAGAAAAAAAAAACTTATTTGCTCTGGATTTTTTTTTTCAGTTTATCACATCAAGCAACTCATACTACTTGTGTCTCTCCACCTCAAATATCTCCAGCTATCTTCTCATGTTTACAAGTGTGGTATAATAGTCAACTAATGCTCTTGAAGTATCTGTCATTTCAACTTTCACTTTTGGGTATTTCAGAAGCAGAGTGATGAAGTCACATTTAGTATTTTATGTCTTGTTACTGAGATACAAAAGATACAAGATAAATTCCACAGATCAGTCAAAGAAATATCACCAGTGAGTTTGTATTTCTGAAATTTTATGGTAGAATATTAATCAGACACAGAAAGTTGTAGAGTTCAATATTTTACAAGTATTTTCAACATACCAGAAACTTAGAAGCAACAGCTTTATACACATACAGAAATAGGCCAACCTCAGCATTATGTGCTCAAAAGAAAGTGTACTTATTTTCCCTTTCTTATGAAAGAAGGTAAATCAGAATTAAACATTTCCATACTAACATGGCAACATGGTCTTTGGTGGTTTTAGGAGATAACAATAGGTAGGTTTGAATGACAGCAACAAACCAGAGTTTGGTCCTCTTTACTTTAAAGGTAACAGTTAAACCATAAAGATTCCCTGAAATGTAGTCATGCATGTTAACTGGCTTTAGCAAGTGACTAGAAATCATTTAACTACAGTTGTAGTAGTTAATTGTGGAGTAGACTCCACAATTATAGCTGGCCACATCAACTGCTGTTTCTGTTTGGTATCTTGAATAGGCAGAATTGAAAGGAGATGCTAATCTTTCAGTATCACTAAGGACATGCAAACTAAGACAATGGAGCAAATGTGGATTTATGTCCTCTTTGTAACCCACTCAGAGGACTTATAACTTTCCATTTCAGGTTAATAACTATTGGATCCTTGAAAGATATGAAAAACATAAATAGAGGAAAAAAGTTGAGTAAAAAACCTGGGAAGCTGAGATAGATAAAAATACATAGAGATAACATTTCTGAAGATAAGTGAGTTAGAGGTTGCCCAGAGAGGTGGTTGATGCCTCATCCCTGGAAACATTCAAGGCCAGGTTAGATGAGGCTCCAAGCAACCTGATGTAGTTGGGGATGTCCCTGCTCCTTGCAGGGGGTTGGACTAGATGACCTTTAAAGATCCCTTCCAACCCAAACCATTCTATGATTCTATTATTCTAGGTAACAATGGTATGGTACAAGATTTATACACTTAAAAAACTTGTCTTCTGAAAACTCTTAGCAGCCAAGGAATCTAGCTAGGTTATGGTTTTGTTTTTTTTTTTTCACAAAGAGTGATGAGGTTATCTCAAAATTCTACTTAATTTGTCCTCTGCTTTATAACTGAATTTCAGAAAAAATCAGCTACATGGTTAGTTACTACATTCCTTTATTCTTAACTGTGCACTGTGCAATTAGAGCACTTTAATGACAGTTTCTGTGTATTTTATATGACAAAAAAAAATTAGAAAATATTTTTAGTATTTTTCTCTTAACTTATATATACAAACCACATTTTGACACTTTTACTCAGACTCTGCTACCAGGTAGCAGAGACCACCTGGTATTCTTACAGAGTATGGTATAACAAATAAGAGAAAGAACGCCACAATAAGGTATGCAGCACATATTTAAGAGTCTTTCTGAGCTCCAACTGCTTTGTTCCGTTTTGGTTCTTCATAAAGTTTTAATAAAATGTTCAAAGTCTATCTAAGGAAGCACAGAAAATACCTGATCACATTACTATAACACTTGTAATTTCGTTTAACAGGAAGTAAACTGTGATAGATGAAAATCAAGGTCATTCTTACACAGAACGTGTATCATCTAACAGCTTACACTGCTAACATCAGATTTCTTTATTCCTTTTCATTTTTTTTTTTCAGAAAGGCAGATATTAGGCTCATAAAAAACATCTTAGTTCAAAGTCAAGAAGTGCCATAAAAGCACTAACAGGAAATACTGAACTGCTAAATTATGATTTATCCTACAAAAATGTGATTTCTTTAAATATAATATCATCTTTCAGGCAATAATCATTGCAACAAGATATGCAGATTTGATTTATCAGGAAAATTTGTTTTCTGGGGGAGGTGATAAGTTTAATAAGGGAGGAGATTTTAAGAAGACTTTAATGCAATTAAATAATTACCCCTTAACCTTCAGCCATGTAAATTAAGACTACACATTGGCATCCCTCATAAAGCAACAACACAAGACAGGACAAGCAAAATAAGAAATACTAACACAATTTCATAATAGGTGATGTTATCAAGTTTATTGACCTGTTCAAAAGGAATACTCTACTTGCAGTGTATATGTCCAGAAGACATGCTGAGGATGCTGGGTTTTTCTGTTTCATGCAACAGGTTCCTAGAACTACGAGCCAGATCTTGCAATGGTGACAGATATTCTGAAGGCTTTTTCAGGCTACCTCACAAATGTTCTCCTGATAAGCCTTTATAGGAGGTTTGATTAGCAGTTAAGGAGTTGTTACAGCATGAGCTGCAACGAGATACTATGCGTCTTTGCAGTTTTGTGAATATCCATGAAAACTGATAGACACTATTGCAACTAGGACAATTTTTTGTATTGTAACAGCACTATTCTCAACAAAATTCTTTGTGGGGCTTGTCTCAGATTATGTTTCTGGAAGGCAGCTGGCAGATTAAGCTCCAGGAGTGGAAGACATGAGGAAATATTTACTTTGACAGTTTCAATGAGCTTTTTTTTTGTACAAAGTAAATGCCCATGTGTGCAGTGCAGATGCAGATGCAATGTTGCACAGAAATACTCATGCACATGCTTAGTTTGAAACATTTAGGAAATGAACAGACTCCGTTCGCAAAACTCAGGTGCTATGGCCTTTAAATATATGCAGGTCTCATTTGCAGCTCAGTAGCAGTTTTAAGGATTTAGATTTAGGTTTAGATTTTGGATTTGGGCTTCTGTCATGATCAGTGGGACTGAAGTTCTGCGTATCTAGAACAGAAAGTCAGACTCTCATGTCAGAGGTAAAGAAGCTGCATTCTATTGAGTGAATCAGCAGCAATAAGCTTGAATGTGTGCAAGGTTTATCAATGTTTGACAATGACAAATCCTCTATATTAAAATAACATTTGTTCTGGCCATCTCTGAAATGCAAAGAAAATACTTTTACCAGAAAATTATATACTTATATAGGGACCTGATGTCATATGTCTAAATCACTGTTAAGAGATCTGCCATGCACTTTCAGACCATGGTTACATAGCATTACAGATGATGAAGAGACAAAGCACTATTTTTACAATGCTTGACAAATAATTTTTAAAAATGGAAAAAAAAAAGAAAAAAAAAAAGAAGCTCATTCTATCAGGAAAAGAGAATACAGAGATTTAATAATACTTTTGTCTAGGATTTCATAGCCAGGATATAGATGAATTGAATTATTATCATATTTAGAACAATGAAACCTTTTTTCTAACAAGACAAATGTGCTCTGATTTCTGACTTATTAAACAAAAAGAACAAAAAAAAAAAAAATCATCTTTGTAAAGATTAAAAAGACTAAACCAGATGAATATTAAGTACCATACAAACATAAAACCAGTCCACTGGGAAAGACTCTCCAGTGCACAATAGGCTAAATTTGTCACAAACCCTAAACTAGTTTATCTGCTGTAGCATAGCCCATTCTCAGTTGAGTTAAAATATGATTTCTCAGTTGAACTGACATTTCTTTTTTCTGTCTACTTGATTAATTTCACAGATAATTTATCAGGCTTTATTTTCATTACATTTAGTATGGATTTTATTGAAGGAATGTGCATTTGTTTCCTTTAAGAAAGAACACTACAGCATTTACCTGACCTTTTACTTGGTAACTGCATTACGTATAACGATTATCTGTTGGAGTTAAATGGCTGCTATTGGCTGGTATAAAGTATTCCTCACCAGTTTACTAGTTCATAGGTCAAAACTGTGACACTACAGGATTTACCCTAGAAGTCAATGGCATTTTGGTTATGGGAAAGGCATCCTGAAGTGATGATTTCAGGTATCTCAGACTTCAAGTATCCAGTGTGGTAATTGCTATTCATTGTAAAGTATTTTTAGAAGTTTTGTTGTTTCATTGTAGAACAGAAAATACCTTATTCCACATCATAGTAGGGTGTAGATATGCCAGGTTTCTTGATACTGGCTTTTCTAGAAGACATTTATACAGTAGAGGTAATTTTATATGTATTTTTATATATATATATTTAATAACTTCAGTTCTGGAACACTGGCACATTTAAATGTCCACACTTCAGAGAACAATTGGCCACAATGGTGAAATTTCCATCTCTCTTACAGTAGGAAAAAAACCACTGTTCCGAAATATGATGAAATATAAGATCTGCAATATCGCTGAACTAGTTTAAACAAATCTTCAAAATAGTTTGTAATAAATTTACTACCTCTACATCTCTTTTTTTAACTGGAGTTCAAAACAATTTAAAGATATTCTATGTACATTCTATTTTCCATAATCTAGCAAAAAGGTTTATAAAAATTTATTTCCTAAAGAAGGTGACAAATGCATATTATGCAATGTACTGAGTAGGTACAGGGTTTAAATTAGGTTAAAATGCCACCAAATGTGCAACTTATTCCTGTTTTTATCTCTTTTGAACATGAGAGTATCAATTTTGCACTCATTCTGATACAATATGCTTTACCTATGCATCATTTAGGTCCAACAACTCTAGTTCATCAGACAGGCTTCGAAGAGATTTTTTATTTTCACTCCATTAATTTTAAACCCAAAGGGTCCAGTGATTAAAAAGTAGTCAGAAGCCTAGAAATTTTCATCAGAAGGAATTTCAGCTTCAGTAAGAAAAATGAAGTCAGTTCTCTCATCTCAGTGAAGAGGAAAAGAAGGGCATCTAGTTTAACTTGTACCAGACTGCTAGTCCGCGTATTGCACTGCAAAAAGAGGAGAGGGAAATTATGCTTTAGTTTCAGTTGTTACAGTGATTTCTAGACTTTTTTTTTTTTTATGCTAAAAAAAGGCAAATGCTTCTGCTCAGTGTGAAACTCTTCTTCCAAAGTACAGGCAGTCAAATTAAATCAAACTTCAAAATCAACAGTGATCCATAATTAATTACAATCTTTTGTAAGTTTCAAAAATCAGCATCAGCCTAAAGAGAAATTTAGCCGGTAGTGCATAATGTTGTTTTGTTTTCCTTTAATGAAGGCTAAAAGAGCTTCCCAGTTTGTAAAGGTGGAGCAGAATTAGATAGCAAAATTTAAAGGAGGCTATGAAAGATATATTACTGTTACAAGCACATGCTCAGGTCAAAATAGAATTTATTTTCTGTTCCTACCTCTTATGGGCTTTGTAAGTACCTCTTAATGCAGTAATAATTTAATTTATCTTCCATTACACTCAGAGGCTGAGGTTTTTCCCTGGTTACAGAAAAAATACTGGAAGTGAATTCTGCCAAAAGAAAAAGCAAGTATTGTGGTGTCATTTTTCCTTCTTCCTTTTATTCGCATTTAATAATTAAAAGTCTTTTAAATTCCTAGTCTTGCAGGCATTTCTAGTGAAGCCAATAAAAATGCTCACATTTGCAAATTATTTTGACAGACGGATTTTTGATTGTTTTACAAAAAAAAAAAAAAATTATGCATATCTGCAGTGCGAATCTGTCAGTGTTTGTTTAACATTTTACTACTAAAAAGGATTAAAAACTGCAACTTTTAAATCAGAATTTTATTTAGGAATATAAATTTGTTGAGCTTTTACCTTCATCACTAGATTTTGTTGTAATTGGTGCGGATTCACAGATGGTCTTTAGCTGAATACAAAACTTGAGAACATTTTGGTAGTCCAAATATTATCTAATCAGCATATCTCATTAGTTAAAACTCTTGTTTTGGTAGCTGGCATTCAAACAAAACACATTTTGAACGGATATTTTAATTGGATTTTAAATTCATCATTGATTAAGCTGGATGGCATCATCTGATCTAACATTTTAATCATACATTATTTCAATTAAATCAAAATTCAAGACAAGGAAGTTATAACGGTATCAATTATAAAGGATGAAGTGGGAGTGGGGGGGTAGTGAGTAGGAGGGGATCCAGAGAACAAATAAGACCTTTATAGGAGTCACAATTCAGCAGGAGCTAAGAAAAGGCAGGGTTTTTTTCCTAGGAAGGTAAGAGATTTAACTGTGAGAATCAACAAGACTACAGAGGATGGTTTAAAAAGATATTTAGTAGGTATTTCAGACTGATGGTACCTGAGAGAGTGAGTTGCAGCAACAACACAGCAGCAGATTGAAAAGTGGAGTTCAAGAGGGAGTTAAGGTAACAGAGGATGAAAGGAACAATGACTGCTTGAGGAGGTACGTTGGAAGGAATTCAGAAAACAACTGATACGTGAAGGATTAGCATTAGAGCATTGTAGTGAGGTGAGAGTGGCAGGATACCACTGCGGAGATTAGAGAGAGGGATAAGAAATAACTTCACATGGGACACACAGAGGAAATTGAAGCATACAGGCTACAGAACAAACAAAACCTCAGCTACAAATAAATTACCTTGTTGGACATTTTTGTTTAGGTTTTTTGTTTGGTTGGTTTTTGTTTGTTTTTAAAAAGACAATTGTTCTCAAAAGTGACAGCATCCCTTTTGTCAGGCTACCTGGATAGATGTTCGTCTCCACACACGCACAGGAGAGGACCAGAAATGCTGGCAGTGGTGGGGAGGATGGGACAGAACACAGGATCCCTAATCATCCATCCAGAGCCAGAGCAGCCTGTGGCCTGGGTGTCCCAGGCGATCCCAGTAGGGTGGGCAGCTTCATTGGCCAGCCTGGGACTCCCCTAGGACCATGTCAGCTGCACAGGCAGGACTGCTGCCAAGGACAGTATGTGTACGTGTCTGTGTATGTGTATGTGTATACATATACGTAAATGTGAATGTCTGTATATATCTGTGTATATACTTATGTGTTTATACATTTTCCACTAATGGCCTTTGATTTTAATAGTGCATACTGACTGATCCAGATAATGTAAATTGCTTTATAGTAAGCTTCTAAGATTCTTGTCTTGAGTGATAACTTAGGAACTAAACAGCAAACAAAAGCTGTTTTCATCAGAAGAACAACAATCTAACAGCTCGAGAGGCTTTTTCCCTAGAAAGATGCTGAGACAGTTGATGATGATTTCACATTAAGTTCTCAAAGGCTTAGCAGCAACATTTCACAAGGTTTTCTCTGAAATGTGAAAGACCTAACGCCCACTGCAGAGATTCCTTTCTGCTTGCCCACCACACAAAGACTGCCAAGATTCCTCATGCTGGAGTGAGACACTGAACTAACCACAGACAATTATCTACCAAATCTTTACCTTTTTCTCAAGCACAACAGCTTTTTGTACCCAAAGATTATATAAACAAATGGAAAGCATATCACAAATTAAACTATTGAGTTGTATTTGCAAAGAAGGAAGAACTGGGCTTGCGAATCTGTTGAATTTTTGAGACAAATAACCAAGGCCAAGCTAATACTGAGAAGAATAACATTAAATTACACTTCTAATATAATGAAAAAACCTCAACAAATCCCATGTATGTTCTTCATATGTATTGTGTACATAAATGTACACAAAAATTATAATGTTACTTTTATATCTACCTATATCTACCACATGCTATATATTATAAATGTTATATATGAAATACATATATTTTAATATACGTATGTTTATGTATGTACATATGAAAATACTCTTAACTAGTCACAGTCATGTACTTTGCTCTCCTTATATTCCTTATGCTCTCCTGTCACACAACTTCTCAAGAGTAAGATTTTAAATGAAGATAATTTTTTAAAAGAGGATAGTTGGAAAGCTAAGAAATCAATACTTGGTGTCAAGAGACAACTCTAGTGTCTCACTAAATATATCAAAAAGTACCTTTGCAACTGAACAGGATTCTACCACAAAAATGTCTCATTCATCATACTTAAAGACAGGGAAAATGAACACTAGTCCCTTACTGAAAAAGTTATTTGTAAAAATAATCATGTCAATGTCAATTGTCATATTAAAATTACATCTGAAATAAGGAAGGTGGGGCTTAAGTGACATAAGATTTTAACATAAATACTCTTTTAAATCTTCAAAAAAGAAAAAGCATTTTTGAGTGTAATATGGACACAGAAAAATGAGAGAAGACCATGCATTATTTTTTCAAGTAAATTAATACTGCTGAATTTCACTTCCAACGTGAGGATCAAAAACTGTTTCCACATGTTTCTATTTGTTTTAAATCTGAAAAGAATATTCAAATCTTGACAAAATACTAGGATCTTGATGTATCAAAGGCTGTAAATTACAAATCTTATTTTTTAAATCTGTTTTTCAGTAAACCATCAGACTGCCTTTACCAAACTGAATCTTAACCTTCTTGATTTAAACCAGAAACAGTGTTACTAAAATCCATTGCTGAAACATTGTAACAATGAGATAAACACGCATTTTCTCCATATAGATATTTAACCTAAAATAATTTTGTCTAGAGACTTTTAAAAAGAAACAGACAGGAGAAATATTCAAAAAGAAGTGGCCAAAATCCACTGCCTCTGGAGTACTTTTTCCTGTTCATGATAGCAGAACAAGGAAATAAAATATAAAGCTGGTTAATCTGGTTACTGGGTGATTTTCGTAACTTCAGGGAATTACATCAATTTGGAATAAAAAATAGCAAAGAATTCTAAGATGGGGAAGACATAGATTTATCAAGAAAGACAAGTTACTAGCAGAATCTAACGTAATGTGGAATGTAGTTGTCTTTTCTAAGGTACATAAATGAAGTGTGACTGTAAACCGGAGACAGGAGAGTAAAAACAAACAAGAAGTCAACCAGGCCTTAGCGACCTGAGCTATGTTGGATGAAGGGAATTGACTGACATAGTACAATTCAATATGTAACATAGCTACACGATTACATTAAAAAATCCAGGTTGTGTGACCCACAAGAACTGGCAGAGTACTCATACAGGAGTGTTTATTATCTTCACTGTCAATATAGTCTTGACTAATAGGTTTTTGGTATATCTTTAGTGGTCTGCAGTACCTTCTGAAATCTCAATAACTGACAGTTTTTCAGTCATTGAAATCCAAACACTTGCCATAACTGTGTATATCAAACCAACTACTGTAAAAAAAAACAGTGAAAAAAATACTCAAGCCTCAAACAAATATAATTTCAAAACCCTGATAGTTTGATTACTAAATATGCCATTTTTGCTTCCAAATAAAAAATAAAATAAAATCCATAGCATTAAAAAAATTATATATACTAATGTAGCAGTGTAAACATAACCTGTGGATGTGTTAATTTTAAATCTAGCTATTTATTAAGATATAGTAACTTTCTTCATGTTAAGAAATAAAGGCCTGAAACTGGAATTTTTTAGACAGCAACTTATTAATTTGACTGACAGTTCAGTCAGGTACTTCAGGATTTTTTGTATGATACATATTCAACTTACTATGAAGTGGTTCATACTTGTTCAAAGGCCTTAAGAAGAGCAAAAAGCTCTGTCAATTTTATTCCCTTCACATCTAGGGAAATTGTGATCAGCATAAAAATAAAACTAATTTTCACCATTTCTGAAAAAATCTATTACTAAAATCTTTACCTTTTTCTCAAGCACAACAGCTTTTTGTACCCAAAGACTACATAAACTGAACTCAATTGTAATTCTAGCTCTCAGGGGAACCTGCTTGCTATTTGGCAGCTCTTTGATTTGTGATTCTTTGATTTCATAGCCTCTTATTTATTTCATAATTCACACTCTCTTTCCTTTCCTTAGCAACAAATATTTTATCTCAATGGCAGGCCATGCTGAAAATGAAAATAAAATAACTGAAAAAGTGTAGTTTTGGTTCCTCCTAATTTTTTCCCCTAGCACTTCTATGCTCATTTTGATTTTGGATGGTTAGTACTCAGGTAATGTCAGCCTGTATGCTTTTGGCACATCAGTGTATTATACAATTTGAGTTGTCTCACTATAGATAATGTTGAACTTCCCATGTGTTTTCTGCATTGTTTCCTAAGGGTAAGTAGACAGCAGTACTGAATGTTACATTCTGGAAGCTCAGCATGGTTGTTGAAATTTACTGGACATTTTGTAAAATATACTCCAGTATCAGAGGCGACACAAGAAAATGCCTAATCACCTTTCTCAGGTGCAAACTCTAGGGAATTGCTAACATTCATATACACTTTTTTACTAGCTTCTCATGTGAGTCAGAACAATAAGCATGTTTGCACCTAAATTATTTTTCCAAAATGTTCCCTCATCATAGCAGCAAGAACAATTAATGCAATTGAATGCTTTAGTCCTTGCTGTCTTGGGATGAGGAGTACAGTAGGTGGTCCTTGCAGAAGTGCTAGATTTTTTTTTATTTTTTAATTTTTTTTTTAAAGCAATATAATCTGCTAAAGCAAAAAATTCTCAACTCATTTCACAGATTTTGGCATGAAGCTTCTGCACACCAGCTATTTCAAAACTATAACAGCTCTGGAAAATAATTTAACTAGGGAACAAAAAGGAAGATTGTTACACTTTGCTGTCCATCCTAGAAGCCATCTACTTCTCAGTAACTCATTTATGTGACAGAAGTTCTTAAAATTTGATAGTACATTTTATTGAAGGAGAAAAGAAAACACATATTTTCTTTTCTCCTTCCTTCACTCTCTACATCATAATATCCAAACTTAAAACCTCGGTGTAAACTGAAATTATTTTTCAAGTAAGGTAAGAATGAGATTTTTATGTTCGAACTCATTGTTCTTCAACAAATTATTTTGTTATGCACATCATTGAAATCATTATTCTCATTTTCCCTAACAATTTGGTCATATAAGGATTGGTTTTGGTACCTAGTGAATTAATAGGAAATTCCTAGCAATCATACCAGACATAAAAACTCTGTTTCTACTATCTAATATAAAATAATGGTTCTGCTAATTCAATTTATGAAATAGGAAAGATCAGGAAATAATGACACAGAGTTCTGTGGCATTTTGAAAACAAGTATTCTACCCACTGCCACTTCAAACAATCCTGAATCTTGGCATGATATTATCACTTCAACTTCCCCCCCCCCCCCCCCCACCAAAAAAAAACTTCAAAAAACGCCATAAAAAAACTCACCCAGATTTCTAAAGGCCAAGCTTTCAACAATATTAAAAATAGTTTTGAAAGTGTCAATATGTTATACTTCAGTTCTAATTTGTCAAATATAGATAAATACTAAGGTAAATCCACTCAATTACTAGAGAAATCTTAAAATCACAAATTCTGTAATTTCTTCCAGAGGGGAAACCATGAGAAATAAAGTCCAATATTTTTGTTACTGAATATCATGTTTCTTGGTAACACTGATAAATTTAAACTAATGACAGAGAGCTATCAAAATTGAACTTGTGCTAGAAAGTACCATACAGGTATGGGTGAAATTTATATGTTTTGGAACAGGCTTCCATGCAATAAAGGTTTAGCATACAGGTAAGAAAGAAATTGAGGCTATCACAAGTATCTGTATAATGACCAGGATGAGGTAGTGGTTACTGACTATTTTCTTTGGTAAATGTTATATTATTAATATTCTTCGCTTGTATCCACACACCTATAGATCATATATATGTGTGAATAGACCCTCAGTAATTACTAACTGTTAGCTTAAACATAAATCCTTGGTGTCAGATTTCATGCTCCTCAATAGCCAGAAACCCAAATATGCATGCATCGTGTTCTTTGCTTCTGAAGAGAAATAAATTAGCTTGTAAAACATTATAAATGATGTCAGAATAGTTATTCAGGTAGCACGCAGATGGTTTTATTTTTTTATCTGCTAGAATATACCATAAAATACCTTCCACAACAGTAAAGCTTTCCATTAATATGGCTGATCTGTCTACATATTTAAACCATGAAACCATGTTTTTCATTTCTTGAACGAACAGAGTTCTACATTTCAA
Source organism: Tetrax tetrax (assembly GCA_009806455.1). Taxonomy (NCBI): domain Eukaryota; kingdom Metazoa; phylum Chordata; class Aves; order Otidiformes; family Otididae; genus Tetrax; species Tetrax tetrax. Next base: position 301,211 of record WHYT01015585.1, on the reverse strand, counting down.
TGTACTGGTATTTTTCATATTCACAGTAATAATTTTTGAAGTGAGGGAGGAAGCATAAAAGAATGAAACTTTCTTATTAATTAAGTGTAGGCAGGTGACGACAAGGTACAATGGCACATTGCAATAGCTGTGAAGACTGAACATGCCTTTTTATCCCGGTCAATCCATTTTCATATTATTGAGCAAACATTCCAAGTGTCAGAAAAGGTGTCCAAAGATAATGAGAGTGAGAAGTAAGAATTCATCATTGCTGAAACTTTAAAAACTTTTACCTGTTTTACATTGCAATAACACCTCCAGGTGAGAGAGGAAGAAAGAAATTTGTCAAGTTTTATAGCTATTCCAGTTACCTTACAACAGTCGTCATTTTGCAGACACTGAATGACTAAGATATTTATGAACTTGCATAGTGAACAGTATGCCACCATGACAGACAAAACTGTTTTAAGTTTGAAGGACATATGCACCGCTATCCCCATAAAATGCCCATAGTAGAAGTGAGCATTTTAAAAATTAGATAGGGTGAAAACCAGAAATATCAGAAAAGAAAACATCTCTATCAGTTTCAGTGGGTTTGTTTCCTTCTCTCTTCCATTATGAAGTGAATGTACAATTTAGTGATTTTAGGAAATAATAAAGGTAGTAAGAGCCAGATGCAGTCATTAAAGAAAGAAAAGAAAAAAAAAGGAAATGAAATTTTAAAATAAATTTTTAAAGGCTCATTAAGCTAGCTCTGTGTCATTTTATTGGGTTTGGACATTTAACCAAATTAGCTTGAATTGCTTTTTACACGTACAATGGAATTTGCTTTAACTGCCACTCTCTGAAGAAAAGAAAAATTCCAATTAAGTAATCACTTTGATTAGTAGAGACTTCTAAATATACATAGGCTTTCTGTAACCAATTATTATTTATGCAATTCTTTAGAAATAAGTATACTGTATATTAAGTAGAAAAGGCTAGCATTTTCTTTCTCAGTAAAAGATCAATTAGCACACCTCCAAACATGCATTTGCAGCTTCTTTGAAACTCTATTTGCAAATTCAGACTAAATGGGCCAAACAAGTTTATTAAAAGTGGATTTGGTAAAAAGTGGTCTAGGGGCAGTTCCCTTTTTTAGCTTGCTACGTGACATTTACCAATTTTGTACGTGGCAGACAGATTCAGTTATCTTCCTTGTCTACTGTAACCACCCCTGGAATGTCCACTTTTAGGAAAGTATTTACCCTCCAGGTATCTTTGAGGATAACTGCTACGAATTGATCACACCAAGTTAAACAAGAGATCTACTGTTTGCTTGCATGAAGACTGAGATTAAAGTTTTCCAAGTTAATAATCTCAGGTAAAAAAACTTAATAACTATGTTACTGAACTATACAAAATCATTAAAGAAAATAAATATTCAGTGCAACCATCTTCAGAAAATGTATGGGGTGAGACTGTGGTCAAAATGCCCACATTGATGTCACACTGAAGCAACAAAATCCCATTTTCCCAGCCCCTTGCCACAGAGCTTTGACAAACATTGTGATGGAGTATATTTAGTCTTTTCAGTTCAGTAAACTCCATTTTGCATAAAATATTTATTTATATAAACTAGAAAAACATTAACTCCCAAGTTTAAGAGTATGACTTCTCAGAATATCCTGTAGGATTCTTCGCCTTCATTGTAGGTTCAGACCACCTGAAGTAGAGGAAGATCACACTGTTTTCTTTGGGAAAGACATGGAGGAGCATAGAACATCCACAAAGAGACAGACAGGAAAAACAGAAAAAACTTCTGTTCCCGCTTCCCTTGTAGAAAGGCTCTCGGATCACATCACTATGGCCTCCATGTCTAAGAATCTTCAGGGACCATAGCCCTCCCTACAACATGAATCGCATCAGATCTGTGGCACTAAATACACACAGCTAATTCAGAATGAAATTCATAAAGAGATAATTGGTTTACATTTGTAGTGATAAGGACTGAAACTGGTAAGTCTTAAGCACTCCCCTCACAGCAACTTCTTATTCCCAGATCTATATAGAGGTATACATACACATAGATACACTAACATATACACATATATACACACAAATTTTCATATAGACATATGCAGACCTATATATACCTATATGTATATAAGTGTGCATATACGTATATATATTTAGTTTCAATTAGAGATAAAATAAATCAATAAATTAATTGTTTCTAGTTCATCTCTTGGGATAGCATTTAAAATATATTGACATAGGTTAGCAACAAAGAATGTGATAATATTCTGTCCATATCTTTGCACATATAGAAACTTCTGCATAACACAGAGTACTGGGATTCCGACATTGCAATGCGCACTTTCTACTTTCTATTCCCCCTCCATCTAAATAAGGTTTCATTTTTTTTACAGAAATGTTGATAATTTGAAAACTTGGGGATTAATATTTCAATAAAAATACAGTGGCAACCTCAATCATCTCTTCTATTTTTCTTCCTCGTGGAGAAAGACTGAAATCATAGAATCATAGAATAGTATGGGTTGGAAGGGACATAGAATGCTTTGAGTAATTTGACAACGTAGGTCCTTCAGGAGTAATAATGTCAGTGGCCAACCTAATAACATAGAGTACAAGAATTATGAAATTAATTACTCTTTGTTCCTCCTGATCTTGATAAACAAGCTGAATTACTCTTTGTTTCTAGTGTTGGGAAGATCAGTAAACAAAAAAGAAACACCTCATATTTCTTCAAAGAAAGAAAGGAAAAGAGTAGCTTAATATTACTGAAAATCAGAGTAGAAACTTAATATTAAGGACACTCAAATGTGAAAAAGCACTATCATATCCCACTTAAGTATCCCACAGTTCTACTGTTATAATATGAAATATATTTCTGTTTAATGTCTTTGTCAGTGACATGAACAGTGAGATTGAGTGCATCCTCAGAGAGTTGGCTGATGACACCAACCTGTGAGGTGAGATCGACATGTTGGAGTGGAGGGATGCCATCCAGCGGGACCTTGACAGGCTGGAGAGGTGGGTGTATGCAAATGTCATGAAGTTCAACAAGGTCAAGTGCAAGGGCCTGCACATGGATTGGGGCAATCTCAAACACAAATATAGGCTGGGCAGAGAATGGATTGAGAGTGGCCCTTAGGACAAGGACTTAGGGGTACTGGTGGATGAGAATCTCAGCATGAGGCAGCTATGTGGACTTGCAGTCCAGAAAGCCAACTGCATCCTGGGCTGCATCAAAAGAGGTGTGGCCAACAGGTCAAGGGAGGTGATTCTCCCCCTCTGTTCTGCTCTCGTGAGACCCCACCAGAGTGCTGCATCCAACTCTGGAGCCCCAGACATCAGATAGATGTGGACCTAATGGAGAGGGTTCAGAGGAGGGCCACAAAGATAATCAGAGGGCTGGAGCACCTTTCCTATGAAGACAAGCTGAAAGAGTTGGGGCTGTTCAGCCTGGAGAAGAGAAGGCTTCAGGGAGACCATTGCAGCCTTTCAATACATGAAGAGGGCCTACAAGGAAAATGGGGAGAAACATTTTACCAAGGCCTGTTGTGATAGGACAAGGGATAAAGTTTTTAAGCTAGAAAGAGGTAGATTCAGACTAGACATAAGGAAGAAATTTTTTACAGTGAGGGTGGTGAAACACTGGAACAGGTTGTCCAGAGAGGTGGTAGATCCCCCATCCCTGGAAATATTCAAGGGAGGCTGGACAGGACTCCAAGCAACCTGATCTAGCTGGAGATGTCCCTGATCCTTGCAGGGGGTTTGGACTAGACGGCCTTTAAAGGTCCCCTCCAACCCAAACTAGTCTATGATTCTACAGTATCTTGTCTGCTTTTTAAGTCAGACATTTTAATGAATGTTTATTCATTAGACTGCCAATGTCACATTTTCAGTAGTTTTTGTTATACTTGTTGTAAAATGTGAATGATTGAATGACTCAGATCAATAAGATATACCAGCAGATGTGAATGATAAAGCAATTAATGTCCACTGCTTTCTTAAAGTTATTACTGAAATTTTACATGAAACATAAGCCTCCCAAACTCTTTTCTAATAACTACTCTCCACAAGACTATTTTGAAACCTCTTGATAAAATGTTTAGCTGAGAAATAAATATTTGCTGAAGAGATATTGGTATCAAAGACTCGAAGAGCAGGTTCAGGATCATCTAAGGAACTTGAAGGTGCACAAGTCCATGGGGCCTGATGAGATCCATCTGTGCGTCCTGAGAGAACTGGCGGATGAAGTTGCCAAGCCACTGGCCATCATATTAGAGAAGTCGTGGCGGTCTGGTGAGGTCCGCGATGATGGAAAAGAGGGAACATAACCCCCATTTTTAAAAAGGGGAACAAGGAGGACCCAGGCAACTACAGGCCAGTCAGCCTCACCGCTGTGCCTGGCAAGGTCATGGAGCAGATTCTCCTGGAAACCATGCTAAGGCAGATGAAGAGCAAGGAGGTGGTTGTTGACAGCCAACATGGCTTCACCAGATTGTGCCTGACCAATTTGGTGGCCTTCTATGACGGGGTAACAGCATCAGTGGACAAGGGACGGGCAACGGACACCATCTACCTGGACTTGTGCAAAGCTTTTGACACTGTCCCGCACGACATCCTTCTCTCTAAACTAGAGACGCATGGGTTTGATGGATGGACCACTCAGTGGATAAGGAGTTGGCTGGATGGCCGCACTCAGAGAGTGGTGGTCAACGGCTCAATGTCCAAGTGGAGACCGGTCACCAGTGGCGTCCCTCAGGGGTCCGTGTTGGGCCCGGCCCTGTTCAACATCTTTGTCGGCGACATGGACAGTGGGATAGAGTGCACCCTCAGCAAGTTCGCCAAGCTGTGTGGTTCCATCGACATGCTGGAAGGGAGGGATGCCATCCAGAGGGACCTGGACAGGCTGGAGAGGTGGGCCCGTGCCAACCTCATGAAGTTCAACCAGGCCAAGTGCAAGGTCCTGCACCTGGGTCGTGGCAATCCCAGGCACAAATACAGGCTGGGCGGAGAATGGATTGAGAGCAGCCCTGAGGAGAAAGACTTGGGAGTGCTG
>WHYT01015585.1:228267-284772 GCA_009806455.1 Tetrax tetrax | reverse complement strand
CCCATCCCTGGAAACGTTCAAGGCCAGGCTGGATGAGGCTCTGAGCAACCTGATCTAGTCAGGGATGTCCCTGCTTCTTGCAGGGGGGTTGGACTAGATGACCTTTGAAGGTCCCTTCCAACTCTAGCCATTCTATGATTCTATGAAAGACAAGCATTTAGAACTTCACTGGCTTGAATGCCACATGAATTTAGTAGAAAGGTAGGATAGAAAAAATTCTAATATCTTGTTTTGTAGTTGTGTAAAGTAGATGGTACTGATAAAGTGTTGCTCCATTCACTAATCATCTTGAGGTGTTTTTCTGCTATTCCTGAATGCTTTATTTCAAGAGTTAAAAAATAAATTAAATAAGACAGCAACATTGTTTTGCCACAAATAAAAGTAAAATGGAAAAGTAAAGGAGGAAAAGGAAATAATTTGGGATTGTACCAGCATATTTCATAAGGCTAATAGTCCCTGAAGATTGAATCCAGCTTCCACTGGCAGTTCCGCAGTCACACTACACATGTGAGAGACTTAGCACTGCTTGTTCTGAATAGGAATAGCCTAAACTTCCACAAAACTGTGGACACTGTTGTCTTGCATCAGCAGTGTGTGGTTTACCTTGAGAAGCGATGGTATTTAGGAAGAGTGATATCCCTTCTAGTCCATCAGCTTGATCAACTCAGCAAAGCTTTGGGCCATTCTGATTCACACTGAAGAAAGGCACATGTGAGGAGTGCACATCTCACTTTGTGCTCCCTCCAAGGGTATTCAGAAAGGTTATCCAAAAGTACAGATAACATACATGTAAAACTTATCTCTGCTAATGCTGGGAGAGAGACAGGCTCTTTGGGAGAGTGACATCAGAGGAGGATCCCCATCTGAGTGTTCTGAGCTGCCCTGCAGCAGAGCTTTGTAGCCCCATGTACGGCCGAAAGGGTCTAGAAAGACTAGTCTCATACACCTAAAATTGGTATCTGTGGCTACTCTCCAAAGCATACATTCTTGTATACACTTAATGTAACCGTCAGAAACTATTCCGTTTAAGGAAGATGATCTGCAAGACTCTGTAAGAGAACTGCTAACTATATGCATAAGTGTTTGAAAGTCATTACCTATTGCATGTAGTTACCTTATTTGCTAAGGACAACAAAAAGCATTGTTGTATTATTTTTTTTTTTTGTAGCACATCGTAGTAATCAATGTTTTCTTTATTAATTTTTATTTTATACAGTAACAGAAATATTACATGATCTCTAATCCTTCAGGGGAAAAAACATAATGATATAATATTTGAGGTCTGCTATTTCCGTATGCTTGTTTGTACTCATTTTAACATAAATAATGAGTCTTATTTCAGACACTGTGTGGGGCAAGCGATTAGTATGACAGGATGGATCTAATAGCTTTTGTTTAATTAAAGAAGAAAATAAACCAGCTGAGCTGTAACTTTCAAAAATGCATATATAAAAGCTATTTTTAAAAAGAAGCTGATTAAATATTCTCTCTAGCTACACAGAATTTCCTTTACACATACAGGACCTATATCTAGGTCAGGTTTAAATGTAATAACATCTAATTATATTTGCAATGGTGAAATACATTGGCTAAGTGTCATTCTTGAAATGATATGATCAAAATGTTTGACAAAATATAGAATACATTAAATCAATAGTTGCACTAAAGGAAAGCTGTTCTAAAATTCTTACTCGTGAAACCCGATTTAAGATCAGCATGCTCTAACACACACTTTCAAGCTTTCACCCTGTCCTTTGTTCTTTTTAGCTCTAAGGACTTGCTAACCATTAACTCTTGTGGTTGAAGAATTCCAGAAGATACAAGAAAATAAATATATATCATATATTATTAAACAAAACAAACAGATTGTTGTGATGTCTCCTGTTTTTAACGCACACACCAGCGTATATCTCTGCTTATATAGACTTTTGGGATACAAAACACATTCTCTCAGAAGCTTTGGTATAAGCTAAGAACAGCATTTCAAAGCCTTTGCTTTTAATCCCTTAGTCTTCTGTAATTTAAGCAGATGCTTTAATATTATCTCATCAATTACAAAAACCAGAATAATTGTACTCAACATTGCACTTGAGAAGGTTTGTACAAAGAGTTAGACTCATCTCTTTTTCATCTTTGGGCATCTGGGCTCATTCAATCTCAGTTCAGGTCACTAGTTAAAATAAATTTCATGTCCCCCACCTGCTTCTCATCCCTCTACTGGAAAATGATTGACAGCACCTGCTCCAGAAAGCACAGAAGGGTAATATAGAATTATGTAAAGATAGCTATACTCATAGTAAAAATTGAAAAAAAAATTGATTAAGTATATGCAATGTGCAAAATTTCTAGGGATGTAGCTACGAATTCCATTCCCAAAGAAGCAGAAAGATAAAACATATCTTAGGAAGGACAATATTCTTTTACTTTCATTAACAAAGGGCATTAGCATTCATTTCATGTAGTAGTCCCACCCTATGTAGTTAAGAAAGAAGTTACTCTAGGTCAAACTGGAACATAGAAAAGAGTAGTTCTTGTATGTACATGCTTAAAATGTAATAAATAAATAAATAATAAATAATTTCAATATAAGAGGCCTTTGCAGATTTTCACCTATTATTCTTTTGATCTGCGCTAATACTACAGATCGGGTAAGCCTCCGTCAGTTTTGCTAGTTGATAAATAAATACGCTTTGTCAAATACTTCGGAAACTGCAGGGTTATCCCATGACTATAATAAAACATGGAAAAAAAAAGTACCTCATCCTAAAAAAAAAAGGAGTGTTTTAAAAATGTTAGTTAGCTTTGTTGAAACAGATTTAAACTAAACAGGAAAAAAAAAAGAGAATTATTTAGAATTCTGAGGAAAATATTCTGTCACACTGCGGGCTCTCATATTTTAATAAACGTAAAAGTCCTAAAATTGAGTCAGTTTTTGCTAGTTTTTTTTCCTTTCTTCACTGCATTCTCTCTGAATTATACGATCAAGCCTCATAACATATTTGCACTTACAGCTTGCTTATTGTATCAACAGGTTTATGATTTTACCTTACTGCTCATAAAATGAGCTAGAAGTGAAAAAATGACTGAAAAATTAAGCCATTCTCCTTAGTTCAATTCCTTCAACTTCTCTGATATCTTCGTACGCATTACAGAAACAAAGTTATCAGACCTTCAAGCACTTAAACTACAGCATCAGGAACCAGGTCGCTTCGAGATGAGTAGCCATGTGGTAAAAATATGGCCACTAGGAAGTGTTTTATATATTTTGTTCACGAGTCAAAGCATGCTAATTTGGCCCGTCATGTTTCCCAGACGACCACAGAAGCAAATATATGTTTCATCCAAGGACACAGGAGATTGGAAAGAAGGAATTCTGAACTGGTAATGAAATGAAATACAATAAAATTTAAAACATAAGCAAGCAATAAAATAGAACAAATGACAAAATATTTAGCACAGGTTTTATATAATGTCCCACCTTTTAATATATTTATTTCAGTGTGAATAATGAATGCTTCAATAGCTAATATAGGTAGATATTCTTTTATCATCAGAGTCATTTTACCACTGGCAAAAATGAAATAAAGAGGTTGAATTCAAAGAAGGAGTCACCATCAGGATTAAAACAAAGGAAACTTCTGAGACAACCTGTGAAAGACCACTTCTCCTTACTCTGTTTTAATTACTAGTTTTACATACTGGTTGCACTGTGGTTTCGTTTGTTCACAAATCAATAAAACCCTTCTGTATTCAGGACTCACTCTGATGCCCTAGAGAAGGTTTAACGTCCAGTCACACAGATTGCAAGTATTACTCTGTCAGACATTCTGTAAGAAAGAACTGCTTGGTAGTCTAGTATTGACTGGGAATGTATAAAGTAGAAGGTCCCAGGACATCCCAAATTCAAAGAAGTTCATGCTCATCACAATTGTGCGTGCTTTTTGTGGAATGATACACATATTAGTGCAAAGAGCATACTTTATATTAGGCAGCCAAAAAATCTGAATTTTATAAGGAAGAAATATTAAAAATAATTAGATATTTTTGCACATTATCCAAAGATGAAAGAGAAAAGTTGAACCATGAGGCTATCCAAAGTTTCATCAGGGATCTCATGTTAAGAGTTCACTCCCACTTTGGACACTACTATTATTATTTCAGCCTACTGATAGTAATTTTTAATGCAAAATATATACAGCTATATTTACTAACTTTGAGACACTAATTTATTCTATTTCTGGAAAGTCTAACTTTTAATAGGTATACAGGTTAGAGGACTTCAATAATATCCCTTTTAGAGGCATCAAACTCTGGGCAGTAATATTGCATCTTATGTATCTTTTATAGTTGTAGGGTCAATGAAACAGATCTTCTGTGAATTCATAAGAAAAGCAAATTGTAAATTCAAAGATATGGAAACTACAAAGCTTGTATAACTTTCAAAAGCATACAAATAATTTGATAACACATTTTACATTGCCTTTAAACAAAACAGCAAGTAACTAGAACTACCCAATAGAAACAGCATGTTTATGCTCTGATAAGAATTCATTCATCACTTCAAAGTAATCTGTTGAAAAGAAAACTATTATATTAGTTCTGTTTAATTCAGCTTATAATTGTATTTCATTCTAGTGCATTATACGATGTCATCATATTTGATATCTGTTCTGCACCTTGGGGGACAGGGTTAGGTAACAGAGAGAAGTGGTGGAAAGAGTTCTCTCTGGATCTCAGCAAGAAAAGTCGAACAACAAATGGCTAATTAAATAGGTACTTCACTAAGAAGAAGAATATAGATAGCAAGTAAGTCTTATGTTTCTTTAAATTCTGGGAACTCTGCATTGGTGCAGCCTTGGACAGACGCTGAACAGGCTTTTGTCGACAGATCTATCTCTATATGATGCTGCACCAATGAACTGTGCATTCTTCTGCACCAAATATGAATTAAATGTTTTAAGTAAACAGCCTTCACAAATCAGAAAAAAAAAAAAAATCTTGCCGTGATTTAACCACAACATCCCTTTGGCTAGTTTGGTCAGCTGTCCTGGCTGTGCCCTCTCCCAGCTTCTTGTGTACCTCCAGCCTTCTTGCTGGCAAGACATGAGCTGAAAAGTCCTTGACCTAGTCCAAGCAGCACTACTTAGCAATAACTAAAACATCAGTGTATTATCAACATTATTATTATACTAAATCCAAAACACGGTGCTATACCAGCTACTAGGAAGAAAATTAATTCTATCCCAGCTGAAACCAGGACAGAACTCTAAGATCTTAACTGAACTTCATGAAAATTTTATTAAATTTTTAAGATTAAACTATTGAGCTCCAAAGTGTTCTTCATAAATCAGTTTTATGGAAAGAAAAGAAACAAAATATATGTTCTGAAGGTTTAGCTGCTATTCAGCGCAGCAATAATTATCATCAGCTTTTCCTGGAGAGAAGAACATAACAGATGTCATAATTAGGTTAAACGTGGATCTTTCATACATTTCACTTGGGCCTATGGCGCTCCTCATATTCTTACAACAGTGACATAAGGGTCAAAGGCTTATTATTTCTATACTAGATTTAAAGTTTGTATAACTAATCTGATACTTATGATAATTGACAAGGATTTGTATTAAAATCACAAAGTTTAATTTTGATGTTTATCTCTCAGAACAGGATAACACAGCTTTAACCTTGTATGATAAAAATTGGACTTATTCTTCATGCATTTTTACATCCTGCAATTTTATTCAGTTTACAATTTTTTTTTGCCAATTATAAAAAATAAGAAAAAAGGAAATAAAATCTTATTCACAGAAGTTTGTATATACATTAAAAAATATATAAATTAATTAAATGTAGTGTAGTTTATTTCTCTTACATTCCACCTCAGACAGGCAGCAATTTTGAGACAAAGAATTAAGAATTCTGTAACTGGAGTATTAAGTTTAGCACAGCTCTACTTCCATTTAGACACAAGTGCTAAAAAACACTCCTGCATGTCTAGAACAATAGTTGTGATATTCTCAGAAGACAGGAGTCAATAGCTTGAATTAATAAATTATGAACTAGAAATGGAATTGATTTTTCAAAGTCTTAAGTGCTTAAGGAACTTAAGACATTTTTCAATACAGTACATTAGCACAGAAAGATATGTTTTCAGAAATATCTAGAAATGCAGATATATTTCAAAATATTAGGCTGCTTATTTCCTACTATTAACTCAATTATTTTGGGAAATTTTACCTCAAAGATATATATGTATATTCAAAAATTTTATTAAAGTGAGATGGCATGCAAACATTGCATTTTATAGGTAACAGATAAAAAAAGACCCAATAAGCTGTTTTGAATCATTAGTGCATATGTAGAAACAGAAAAAGAAAATAACTGTCTACAAATTATTATCCTGGAAAACAATTTAAACACCTACGATAGAAATAGCACTATTTGAAGGCAATAATAAGCAATGTTATGTTTCATTTTAAAAGTTTAATTGAAAAAAAAATCATAAGGATTTGCATTAAAACTACAAAGTTTCTAAACCAGATTTAGGGTTTGTATAACTAATCTGATACTTCTGATAACCGATAAGGATTTGTATTTAAAGATCAAAGTTTCATTTTGATGTCCATTTTTTTTTTCTCTCAGAATAGGATAGCATAGCTTTAACCTTGTGTGATAAAAATTGGACTTAATATGATCTAGTATGTTTACTCTTAATGCATTTTTACATTCTGCAATTTAATTCATTCTATTTTTTTTTTTTTTTATCTAACTTAAAATGTATTTGGATCTATGAAAGCTGTGAAATAATAGTAGTTTGTGCTTTAGTTTAGGTAGTTAAAAAGTTCAGTGAAGTTGAAAAATGTCAGTAAATCCTAACGTAGCATGCCACATTTTATAGAAGATCTACTATGTTATTTCTATACTCCTTTTGTGGAATTTTTATGAATTTTAACATGTGGATATACTTAAATTTTAAAGACCATTAAATGTTAAATATTCCATTTTATTTTAAAACACAAAGGTCAGATGTCTTTTGCTTTAACTGGAGGTTATTTAGCTTGGAATGAAAGACTACCAAATTACAGAGCTCATCACTTTAAACTGTTATTCACAAAAGCAGCATTGTTATTTACTGCTGAGATTGAAATTATAAGAAATGTCTCACGACTTTCAGGTTATAAAGGTGTAAATTGCTTATCCTAGCAGTAGATGAAACAGAAATGACAGGTTTTAATTTTACTAAGACTTACGTCAATAAGATCCTTTGAAACTGGCAACAAAGCTTCGAAATAACGGTAGCAGAGAATACTTTCCCCTCTTTTTTTTTAAAAAAAAAAAAATGTTTTCCCACTTTTTTATTTTTTAAAAATTACGTCAATCTGAAGACATTTTAAATTTAATTTGTATTATATTCATATTTTGAATTACAGCAAATTGTACTCATCATAGATGAGAAGCTTCACTTGATTTTATTGTTATTGATAAAGCAGAAAAAGAATCTGCATAAAACCCTAGATTAAAAAAAAAACCAGAGACATTGAACACCAGTCTTCACGAGACCCTGGAGACCAGATGAAAAGCCTGGAGCAATGCTGACTTACACTTAGTGGAAAAGGGTCAGCTTAGGGAATAGTTAAGCAAACTGGACATTTATAAAACTGTGGGGCCTGAGGTATGCACCTGTGATCAGTGCACCTGACATCACTGCAAGGCCACTCTAATTTTTGAACAATCATGGCAACTGGGAGAGGTGCCTGAGAACTGAAGGAAAGCAAGTACTCCTAACTTCAAAAGGGGCAGGAAGGAAGCTATAGGGCACTACAGGCCTATTAGGCCTCACCTCTATCCTAGGAAGGTGACAAAACAACTAATTCTGGGAACCATTTCTAGGCATGAGAACAACAAAAAGGTGATCAAGAGCAGTAAGCACGGAAGTAATGGTTGACAAACCTTATAACCTTCTACGGTGAAATTATGAGCTTGGTAGATGAAGGGAGATAAATAGATATTGTCTATCTAGACTTTGGGAAGGCTGCTGACGTCTTCTCCCATAACATCCTCACAGAGGACATGATGCAGTACAGGGTGGATGAGCAGATAGTGAGATGGATTGAAAACTAACTGAATGACCAAATTCAGACAAAAGCAAAGTATAGGGCAGTAACTACCAGTGAACCCCAGGGATCAACACCAGGTCCAGTCATGTTCAATATCTTCATTAATGATCTGTATGATGAGGCAAAGTGTAGCCTCAAAATGTCTGCTGATGATACAAGACTGGGAGGAGCGACTCATACGCCCGAGTGCTGTGCAGCCATCCAGAGGGACCTTGGTAGACTGGAGAAATGTGAGCACAGAAACCTCATACAGTTAAACAAAAGGAAGTACAAAGTCTTGGACTTGAGGAGGAATAATGTCAGGCATATTGGGTTAATGCTGGGCATTATCCACCTCAGAAATGGCTTTGCAAAGAAGGCTATGGGGGGTCCAAGTTGCACATGGAACCATCAATGTATCCATGCCATAAAGAAGGCCAACAGCTTCCTAGATGGCATTAGGTGGAGTGTTGCCAGCAGGTCAAGGGAGGTCATTCTTGCTTCTACATAGCACTCAGTCAGGCCACATCTGGAGTATTGTGTCCATGTTGGGGCTCCTCAGTATAAGAGAGAGATGGATATACTGGAATGAGTCCAACAGAGGGTCAAAAAATTATTTAAGTGCAGGAGAAACTCTCCTATGGGGAAAAGTGGAGCGAACAGGAACTTTTCAGCCTGGAGAAGGGAAAGCTCACAATGTTCTCTTCAATATGTACAAATATCTGAAGGGAGAATGTAAAGAAAATAGAGCCAGGCTCTTCTCAGTGGTGGCCAGAGACAAGATAAGAGGCAATAGATACAAACTGAAACACAGGAACTCTTATCAGGAGATACTTTTTCACTATGAAGGTGACTAAGCACTTGCACAGCTTGCCCAGAAGTGTTGTGAAGTCTCCCTCCTTGGACATACTCAGAAGATATTTGGATATGGTCCTGCTCAGCTTCCCCCTGCTTTAGCAAGGAGTTTCTAGAAGATGACTTACAAAGGTCCCTTCCAATCTCAATCATTCTGTTTCTGTGATTTTGTCTTTCTGTGATTCTGTGGAACACTATTTATTATTTTAATAGTTACAATAAATTGGTCATCAGCATTCGTTATATATGCCATGTGGATCTTGACCAATTTTCCTAATTGAAGATCAGTATATTGCTAAGTGGCTAACGTGTCAATACAAATAACACATTTCAGTATCAAAATATATATCAGTTTTCCCAGTCACGGTGAATGTAGAACATAAGAACGTGTAAGCTATGTCAGATCCACGGCACCTCACTTCTGATAAAGTGTTGTATAAAAGAAACAAGACATGGAGGGTTATTTTTCCCTATTTTACCTTCTGACAATATAATTTTAGCTTCTGGCAGTTAACATTTAGGGATAGAGAATAGGAAAGATCTAATAAAGCTGCATGTGAGACTGCAATTTGGAAGAGATACCTGGTACTTGTTGTTACATCTATCAAATATTAGTGATTAATAAAGTGTGTTTAGTACTGTGTAATTTTCTATTATTATTTCCTTTTACTGTGAAATATTTGTGCAGGGTTCAGTGCTAACTGTTGAAACTGTAAGTCATTTCTGGTGACTAGGAAATAGAAAGATTATAAAGATAGTTTCCTGAGAATGAGGGAAATAAGTTTTGAGCAGAAGTGGTTGTAATTTTGTCAGCAAAACAGGCTTTTGAACATAAAAGAGGGAGGAGAGAGGTAATCCAATGACAAAATAAGAAACAGGCCAATGAATGAAGTGCTTCCTGACAAGAATGAGGGAGAGAAAGAAACAGGGTTTGCCAACATGCAAAATAAGACCTATCAACTATAGTTGTTATCACCTATCAACTTTAAAAACCTTTTGCTGCCACCTTCCAAATCTGTTTTCCACACACCGCCTCCAAATTAGTCTTCAAAAGATCCTGTTTCTAACTTAATATATCTTTAAAAGAAATCTGAACATTTGATAGCATGATAAAACACTCCTGCAGTGTTTTATCGGCAATTCTTCAAATAAGGGGTTATTGTTTCTGGGCAAAAGCTAGTTTGAACATGTAAAATAAGAATAGGCTTTCTTGGGGAACATATGAGTAGGATACAGGATGAATAAGGGCAGGAAAGGAAATAGTGTAAGACAAAATTTATACACTTTGCAAACCTAATGTTAGATATCCATAGTTGTACTATATGTATTTTTCTACTGTATTTCCATCTACATACACATAAATTGTTATAAAAGTGTATAAAACAGTTTATTCCAGTATTCAAGTTACAAAAGCTACTTTAACACAATTAGTTATGCAATATCAGAGTAGATTAAAAAAATAAACAAGATTTAAATTGCACCACGCTGACCAATAAATACACTTGTCTGGATGAAATGAGTAGAAAAAAATTAAGTTAATTTCAAAGTTGGAACTATCTTCCAGAATTCAGTCCTGAAGATTTAAATTAAAAAAAAAAAATTACTTGATTTCAGCTCTCATGATAGTTCACGGTAAGAAATGTCTGATCATTTATTGTAAAAGAGGTGGCAAGTTATAATTAGATAAATGCTACAGAGTAGGTCTGTGTTTGCAGATGATGTCAAGCATCTCTGATGGAAGTAAAAGGAATTTTTAGGCTACAATTTCAACTAATCAAAGCAGATCTTAATAAATAAAAATATTTTAAATGACTTCATTTTTTAGGTTAAAATCATAGAATCTTTTAGAGAAAGTCTAAAAACATCTACAAAACGTCATGTTTTATTTTATTTTTCTAAAAGACCAATCATTCTCAAATTCTGCCAAACACTATAAAAGAAAAAAAAAATTAAGCACTTTCTTTTGGAACAATGACTTTTGTTCACCAAACTCAGGACCACTATGAATGGTATTTTAGACTAAAAAAATACATATTTGTGGATCTCTTGTTCAGTTCAAGACCCACAGACATTCTGAGTATTGTTTTGTTCCCAGAAAAATTATACCTTTAAAACCTACAAATAGAAAAGAGTTAAACTATTTTGTAGGGGAAACCTACATTTCCTGAAAGTCTCAAATGAGCTCTTTTTGTTTTAGCCTCCAAAACCAATATTCTATTAATAGGTGTCGAAAAGGGAAAACATTCCTTGTATTAAAACTTACTATAAATTTTCATAAAGTTAAGTATTAAAGAACACAGCTTTGTACTGAAAGTCATCTTTATATACTGGAATTTTGCAAAAGTATATTTTATTTTTCCTCCTTGGCTTATTTGATGTTTCTCATAACAAATGCTTACAAAAATTTCTACATAAATCATAAAAGAGAGATGGATATATTACTTACGTTTATAAGAACATACACTATGAAAGAACCACTTGCTATCTCAGTAGAGCATTATTAGAGACTATAAAAAATGTTATGGAAATGAAGCTTTGTAGATAGTTTTGGGGAACGAGCTGTGGCTCCTAACACATTTTACACCCTTGTATCAAGAAGAAGAAATATTCATTCATTTTGCTGGTATTACACACGGCCCAGTACTTCAAAACTTCACTTAGATTAGGGGGCAGGCAGAAGAGCAAATGAGATATTTTGTATTTATGAAAACTGTTTCATACTCTAAGCTGAATTGACCAAAAATACTTCAAATATCACCCACAGGTAAAGAAGGAAAGAAAAAAAAAAAAAAAGCAGAAATAAAAGCCCAACATGATTGTCTAAACTTCTAAATTTAACCTGTTTTTTTTTTTACTAGAGTCTTGGCTATTTCAAAAATCCTTTGAAGGAGACTCTTTGTGTTAACAATATGTTGTTGGCCCACAAAATGTTGAAATAACAAGCAAAGCACAACATTTTGTAAACTATACTTTCCAAAATGGTAATAATACAAAAGATTTTATCAGATCTTTAAACAGTACATTGATACATAAAATAAATATTTTTTTATCAGGTAAGGAGAAACTCAGTGTCTTCAAGGCATTGTAGGTGATAACACATTTTGTAAGATAAATGTTTGGTCAATGATTCTTAAAAAAAAGGTTCCTTCCAGGATTCTATCCTTTCAAATAGGCATCTGCATCTATACTGAAAGATTACATGGACAGTGGGATAGAGTGCACCCTCAGCAAGTTCGCCGATGACACCAAGCTATGTGGTGCCGTCGGCATGCTGGAAGGGAGGGATGCCATCCAGAGGGACCTGGACAGGCTGGAGAGGTGGGCCCGTGCCAACCTCATGAAGTTCAACCAGGCCAAGTGCAAGGTCCTGCACCTGGGTCATGGCAATCCCAGGCACAAATACAGGCTGGGCGGAGAATGGATTGAGAGCAGCCCTGAGGAGAAAGACTTGGGAGTGATGGTGGACGAGAAGCTCAACATGAGCCGGCAATGTGCCCTTGCGGCCCAGAAGGCCAACAGCATTCTGAGCTGCATCAAGAGGAGCGTGGCCAGCAGGTCGAGAGAGGTGATTCTGCCCCTCTACTCTGCCCTGGTGAAATCCCACCTGGAGTACTGTGTCCAGTTCTGGAGTCCCCAACATAAGAAGGACATGGACCAGTTGGAGAGGGTCCAGAGGAGGGCCACGAAGATGATAACAGGGCTGGAGCACCTCTCCTATGAGGACAGGCTGAGAGAGTTGGAGCTGTTCAGCCTGGAGAAGAGGAGGCTCCGGGGAGACCTGATAACGGTCTTCCAGTACCTCAAGGGGGCCTACAAGAAAGATGGGGAGAGGCTGTTCAGTAGGGCCTGTTGTGATAGGATGAGGGGTAATGGTTTTAAAATAGAGGGAGGTAGATTTAGATTGGATATTAGGAAATAATTTTTTACAATGAGAGTTGTAGAGCACTGGAACAGGTTGCCCAGAGAGGTGGTGGATGCCCCATCCCTGGAAACGTTCAAGGCCAGGCGGGATGAGGCTCTGAGCAACCTGATCTAGTCAGGGATGTCCCTGCTTCTTGCAGGGGGGTTGGACTAGATGACCTTTGAAGGTCCCTTCCAACCCTATACCATTCTATGATTCTATGATTCTATGACTATACCAAAGAACACTGGAGGTCTACTATACATTGAGCATTAAGAGCTCTAACTTTGAATTAGTCTAATTTCTTACATAACATCTAAAGCATTTCCGAATAACAGCTATTTTATACACCATTATAAATTTTCTAAAATTTGTTTAACTCTTATCTGGGTAACCAGTAGATCAACTTACTTTTAATTTACTTTTTGGATCAAGATCAGATCTAGTGCAGAGCGGAATGAATACTAATTTTTTATCTCTCAGCAATTACAACAGTAAAAAGGAAACACATTTTAACAGCCTCAGCAGATTTCTTAACACAGTTTGTGTGATTAAATAATTCCCACAAACAATTTGGAAATCTTATTATACAGAGGCCCCAGTGCCTTTTTCAAATTAAAAAAAAAAAAAAAAAGGAGTCTTATAATGGTTCTTTGGAGATCTTTAAAAATGATACATTATTATATACATTCATACACCATGTATACTTACCATATACTTTACAAGCCCGACAATCAGATTTTCCCTGTCCTGACCACCGATAAGCACATATCACTTTAAAGAAATGGGTGTGAATTTCTCTTTTCCAATAAAATTTCTCCGAATGAATCAAACTGTTCTAAAAAAAATTGTTCTTTGCAGGTATTTTGCATATGGATAGTATAGGATTATTTAGAACTAATGCTTAATAATGCACAATCATGCTCTCAAGAAAGTTAGACATGCAGATATTGCTTTTATAAAAATAATAATTTTTAGTTGCATTTATAAACAGGTGTTCCGGTTCTGGGTAGGATAGAGTTAATTTTCACTTGAGCTGGGAGAGGAACTGGAGCTGGTGGCCCCTGTGGCTGGGGGACAAAGCTGGAGTGGTTTATTCATTAGCCAACATCTGGGATAGTTTAGCCAAATTGACCAAAGGGCTGTTCCACCCCATGTGACATCATGCTCAGTACCTACAGTGAGGAGGGTGCTGAGGGGAGATCCCAGCTACCTGGGAGGAAGCTGGGCATCATGACCACTGTCAGCTATTGTGCTTAAGTATTATCTGTTTTGGGCGTTTTTAAATTTTTTTTTCCACCTCTAATTTCTTTTCTTCTGTTATTATCTTAATTTTTTTTTAGTATCAGTCCATGAGTTTTGCCTTCTTTTCTTTACCAATTCTTCTCCCTTCCCACTGCAGGGTGGGGGAAATGAGTGAGAGACTAGCTCAGTCCTGAGTGGGGCTAAACTACAACAACAGATGTAATTATTGCTTATTTCAAACTTTCTTGTACTCAGGAAACAGTGACAACAGAGACAATGACAAAGACAGGTTACTGATGCTATAACATTCAATATTTCTGTATAACTGTAATTCATCATGTATTTATGCATTTTAGAAATACAATGATCACATATTTTAACCAAAAAGGCTTGCTTTTTTACAACGGAAGTCACCGAAGCTGACATAAAGAACTTTTAATATGCTGTAATACTAACTATATTACAAACACATTAATATTTTATTACTTATTACCTGGTTAAAGGTAGTCTTTCTTGTCTTTCAGAAGCATCATTTATGGATTATGTCTCACCTCATTAAAGTCAACAAACAATGGATCAGATCTATATAGGTTTACATAAAGATTGATTTTCAGGTTGGTGTTCTTATGTTCTCATAATCACAGTGTGATGTAAAAAAAGACATACAATATAGAAAAATCATTAACTGAGAACCTCTAACATGCCCAAGTATAAATAAGACATTACTATACTGCAAGGAAAGCCTTCAGAAAAATTTCAGAAATAGTATTATTTCTTTCTACAGGAGATGAATCATGAAGTTCTCAAAATATCAAAATCTCAAAATCTTTAGCAACTGAGGAATGCTAAGGAAGTTGTCCTACATCTTTTCACTGGTGTCTCCCAAGTTACAAGCTAAAGGAAAAAAAAAACCAGCTGAATTCCAGCTCATGTTTATTTTGATAGCTATATTTTCAAGGAAAAAAAAAAAAAGTTTATTATCCAAATAAAGTAAAGGGAAGTAAATCAAGAACTTCTACTGCAGTGGAGGATATGGTGAGTATTGCCGCAATAGTCCAAAGTTAGTCTTTCAGTCAGAAGTTCATTACTGCTTGATGATATTCTCTAAAACTAATAACACGGAAAAGCCTATAAAAAAAACAGTAATAAAATAAAATGGGCTTACAAATGGATGATTTAAACATTTTAGTGTTTGGAGAAAGATTAAGAGCAAAATAATTTTCCCTGCATAAACTAAAAAGTGAAACTAATATAGTTTTGTTTTTTAATAACTTCTTTCTGCTACAAGTCTTGACGTATCTCAGAAAGATAGATGTCAAATGTAAAGCTAGTCAATGTACTAAACTTTAGTGAACAAACAGCAGAATGTTGTTCACTGTGCCATTTTATCCAAAGCCATTGTTATTTAGCTCATTCCATTAGTTTATCTGGGGACTGTTACTTTTAAGCAACAAAATAATCAGTGTGGAAACTCAGATACCAAACATCCCACTGGTCATATGGCTACTGGCAATATTGATGAGAGATACAGAAGTTTTAATAATGAGGTAACTTCCTACCTCAGTAGAACTACAGAATTTGCAATAATTGCTGTTTGTCTAATTTGGTAAAGCAAGATTGGAACATTACATATTATTCTAGGTAAACACATGAGCATATCTTTCTGGAGAGGAAAGAAAAGTAAACAAACATGAAGGAATCAAACTGTGCAAATCATTTAAATGCCTGAGCAATATTTTTTTAAATTATTCATTAATATTGACAATTAACCATATTTATATTTTTCCCTTAAACAAAATAGAGATCTAGCCAGATAAGGACTAAAGGAATGCAACAGAGAATAAACCATTTTCTGTTTTCAGTACGATGTTCTACCAAATGGCTGCAATTTTCTTTCTCCTGGTGTCTATGCTGTTGATGCAGGAGCACAAACTGACATTAATATGTCTATTAGTATAAAATTAGCATAAAATTATCTTTTTTATATGTTTAGTCCATATTACATGTCAGCATTGCAAAGACTCATTGTACAGATAATCCAGTTTGGATAAAGTATGGTAGGGTTAG
Organism: Tetrax tetrax; assembly: GCA_009806455.1. NCBI lineage: Eukaryota > Metazoa > Chordata > Aves > Otidiformes > Otididae > Tetrax > Tetrax tetrax. The sequence goes on along the minus strand of WHYT01015585.1, from coordinate 268,608 downwards.
TAGCACAGAAACTGAGCAAACAGTTCCCAGTAATTTGTTCTCTCCCTTCTTTCTTCCATTATTTTAACTTTTTTTATTTTTAGTCTAGGAACTTGTGGATCTGCATCAAATGTTTCTGTTTACTCAATACTGTTTCTGTTTGAAGATAAGCAAAATCCAGCATAAGTCTCTGTACAGTTTACTAGATCTTTGATTCTCTTAGGGAAAAGGGTAGAAATTAAAGAGGCATAAGATTAAGAAGTTCAAGAAAGTGTTTCAGGTTTCCATCTTGTCAGGGGTGTAATTTCTAAGAAACTTAGCAACTAAGTCATTGGCTGGTTTTCCATCAAAATTTATTTTATATGAAAAGCTTACGTGTTCAAAGTTTCAAAAGGCTTCTGCCTTTTGAAATTCCCTCTATCCAAAGTCACAATCATGCATAAAAGCTGTCACGCCTTAATATTTTGCTATGTGCTGCCTCCTAGCCTTTGAGTTTGGGTTTCCTGCCCATAGCAAAAAACATGGATAGGGCATAGCAAGAACCTACTGTTGTCTAGATTGCTAGCCAAGTTTAAGAAAAGATTTTAAGGATTCAGAAAGGCAGGTAAAAAACCAACCAAACAAACAAACCATGTACCTGGGTGAAACTAATAGCATCTGCACTAAAAAAAAAAAAGTAATCCTCAAATCAAAGATATCAACATATTTTGGCATTTGAAATCTCTAAGTCTCAAATACTGTGGCAATGGCTAGAGTCCATCAACTCAGTAGATGGATCTGAGGCTGCAGAAATTAAACTTACATGGTATATTTTCTTCTACCCTACCCTGGGAATTGCTATTAACATTAATTGGAGCTGTGTGCACAGATCAGAGTGGGAAGAGGCCCCATGCTGCACATAATAAAATGTTCAGACATGAAGAGGAGGAGAAGGCAATCCTTTATAATAGCATAAGGAGCTCCTCATCACAAATTTGGAATTATAGACCACGTGGTTTTTAATTGATTTTCCAGACTGAGTGTAAACTCAGAACAGCAGCAACATTCACACTAGCAAGGATACAGGTTATAAAAGGTTGTCACTCATTTTTCAAGCAGCGGTCTGAATGCTGTTACAGAAAAGATCACGGACTCCAATGTTTAGATAGGTCCCTTAATTTCAGGCAATTTCTCTAGATTTTTTTTGTTAGGTTTTTTTTGTTGTTGTTGTTTTTGAGGGGAGAGGATGGAGAGTTTCTTTTATCACTTTTCTCCACCTTCCTTGCCTTGTTAATGCAGGACAGAAAGGGATATACTAGAGCCCTCCTTAGTGCCTGTTGCTTTGCTTTTCTGTTTTGCTTCTGCACAGCTGCCTCCTTTCCCTTCCTTTGTCTTATACTTCAGTTTCAGAAGCTCTGCCAATATCCTCTGATTACTTATACTCTCAGTTATTTTTTGACCTCTTTCCTTACCAAAAGCAGACAGATATGTATGTCAATGAGGAAACTGAATTAACTTGATCTCTATTTTCTTAGCAACAACAGTGAGTGGGTATAAGGTAAGGATGATCATGTAGTTGAATTTTGCCTTAGTAAAATTTCCCTTTTTGTCTCCCAGATGCCATTATGTATTCACTTTCCTCTCCTTCCTTGAGTATTCTGAGAACCAACCCCTCATAACTATTTCTTTCCAAAAAGCAAAATCTGCAAATGTATTAAAATAAAACACAACCAACTCATAGGCTTTGATTCTGTCAAATGATATAAGGAAACAAAAATTGCTTTACACTGAAAAACTATTAAAGCATGTGGTGCCTTCAAAGAAACAAAGTGTATTATGGTATATGTTTGTAATGAAGTAGAGGCTTTCTATCAATACTTGAGAGAAGTAGCACTCTAATGCTCCACAAATAAATTCCTTACTGCTGAACTCATAATTTCAACTTCTACCCTGGTCTAATGTCTCCCTCGGAAGGTTGTCAGAGGAAAGGAGAACAAATGCTTTGTAAACACTAAGAGCTTCCCAAACAGCTATGACAGGTATCCTGAAGTATCTTGAGCTGGCCCCCAACGGCTAATGCCTGCGCCATATATCAAAGGCTAGCATAGCAGAGCTCATATCCTTTGGTAAAGTCTAGGGATAAAATCAATTTACTGTATAAATATTCACATTTCTTTCTATAATGCAGTAACCTGTCATTCCAAATAAATGTGAGTTTAAATGAGTTACTACCTTTAGCACATAAATTCCCATTTCTTCCTTTTCCAGATAGATATGCTAGAGAGCATCATTAAAGCAACATTATTTTTTCTATACTAATTATGACTGCTACTTAAAAGAGTAAGTAAACCATTTTACAACAATCTGTGTAGGAATATGCTAATGCAATGCAGAGAAAGTGCATAGAGTTCACTCTTTACTTCTTGTGAAAATACTATGGATGTCAATGGATTTGTTACTGCAGATAACCTTCATGACTGAGAGGGTAATTTTTCCTCAGAAAAAAATGAAGTCATTTTGCAATGATTTTCTAGAGGCATCACCTGGGCTACAAAACTAATTATATATATTCAGTTGTTTAATTAGTGTTAATTAGTTGTACCTTAATGTCAGCAATTCTGCTATCTTTTTAAATTTTAAAATGACCTGTCCTGTTTTACCACATCATTTAATAAGAAGTTACAATCAGAATATAAAGCAAGAAAAAAACAGAAAGATATTTTATTTTAAAAATGCTACCTTTTCTATATAGTTTTATCTTCTCTTTTTGTTATGCTACATACCTTATTACAAAGTTTTAATGGTACATGCAAGCACCATAATACATGCTACTTCTGACCTCTTTATTTTGGAAAGATGGTAAGTCATTAACACAGAAGGTTCAACAGATACAGTATTGTAATTTGACTGTTGTGTTTTGATGAGAAGTTCTCTCTGTATTGATTTTTAACATTTATTGCCATCCTGTGATGCTCTGTATCTAGATGAAGCTGGCCTGCTGCCAATTTCATGAATGTTGGCAGAGAGTGAAGAATAGAGCACCCGGGAATCACCTTCTTTAGTTTTCATACAGTCGAAGAATTTGTAATTTTCAAAAAAAAATGTTGAACTTGCACCTCAACATCCAAGAGAAAGCATGAGCAGCATACAGTCTTACATACATACACATTAGACTTCGGGAGATACTGTCTTCCTGCTCTACACCAGGGGTATCTAAGTAAGCCCAGGCTATGTGCTTTGCATCTCCTTGCACTCTACTGACTGTTGACCACATGACTACACTACTACTTCGAGTCCTAAAATTAATACCTGGAAAAGCCTGCCTAGCTTGTAATAAAGGAAAATATTTTGGATAAGACATTGTCTAAAAGGATTACTGGAGAGAAAAATAGAGCAAGAAGAGAGCAAGTTGCTAATATATGTCCTCTGAGCGCCTTCTCAAGCTCCACAAGTTTTCAGCTCAAGACTTTCCACCTACATGTGTTTCTGTGTCTATTTATACACTCCTGGCAGATCTGTCCTCTAAAAGAGTGTACAGTTTTCCTTGAAAGCCATGTAAATCATAGAATCATAGAACAGTTAGGGTTGGAAGGGACTTTTAAAGGTTATCTAGTCCAATCCGCCTGCAAGGGGTAGGGACATCTCCAACCAGATCAGGTTGCTCAGAGTGCAGTCCAACCCAGCCTTGAATGTTTCCAGGGATGGAGCATTCACCACCTTGAGAAAGAGGGGTTACGTTCAAAATTTCTTCTTTAACAAAGCTCCTTGATAGAATATCAAATTAATTAAGGTTCTATGAGAAGAAACCAAATATTGAAAATAATATTTTTGTATTATTGTAAGACTGTAAGAAAAAAGCATGATGCTTATAGAATGTTAAAATCACAGCCTGTATAAATGCATGGGAAAAAAATATTAATGTGGTTTACTAATTGTAAACCTTTTTTTTCACTCTTTCCCCAAAGGCATATGAAAAATTTCTTATAGGAAACATATAGGCTAAAACTGAACAGTTGGCCTGATATCCCATAATAAGTATTCAAGCACAGAAAACAAAACTACTTTTAAAGGATTAGATTACTAACTTACACAGTCTGTACACAAAAAACGTAATCTCTTTTATATGTAAATCCTGTCTAGATTTTTTGATCTGAGAAAATCATGTGTGCTGAGAAATTTTTATCCTGCAGTATATTTTCACATTGCATGTAGCATGCTAGATGTTTGAAAATAGTAGCTGACATAGTGAAAACATTAAGCATGACTGTCTCACTATCAAAGCAATTCTTAACTCTGTATCAAGTATGTGCTGCATGATACCTGCTTTTTCTTCCAGTTTTTCAGAGACGAATGTTTTCACCCTTGTACCCCAGCCATTTTTGCTTTTTTATGTCTGGAGAAACCCTAAAATATAATTTTCTTAGCATATTCTACACATCTGGACTTCAGGTAAAATTATTGGGCTCTGATGAAAGCCAACAGTGAAGAACAAAATGAAGTGATACCATTCAGAACGTATTTTTGTGGAAATAAAATAAGAATGGTTGTATTAGGACAGTGGCTTACAACTGAAAAAGAGAGTTGGAACTAATCTTCTGGAAGAGTACTACCTGCTTGGTCTATTCTATACAGATTATATTTGAAAACAAGCTTTGACCTAGCAAAATGCATAAGCCTCCAAAAGTCACTGATGACACTTATAAAAACCAATTCTAGTAACTCATACTCAGACTTCCTCTGCAGATGCTCTGTAGGATAAATACTTTTTCCATGAAAGAAAGAAATGAAGTTAAAACATTCAGCTTCTTGTGAAATGCTGTGAATGCTTCTATGTGGCAACATCAGCTGTTCGTGGCATGCTCATTTAGGTCAGGGGAAAAAACCAAGTGAAAGGTAACATAAAGGAAGGGAATCTATTCATGCAGAAGAATTACAGTCTTCGTCATCCCAGAGATTTTTTTTTTATTGACTGTTAAGCTCTCCTCCAGCTTTTAGCTTTGTTTATTTACTAAATTGCAATCATAGAGCTTGTTGATTTTTTTGTGTGTGTGTTTTATTTTACAAAATTTTTCCTACCTGAATAGAGTGCTTCACCTGAAGGTATCCCAGCAATTGAATAAAATTGCTAAGAAATACAAATCTGACAAGGAGTAAGCTAAAGTGACAAAAGTATGACTGCAGCAGATCTCCATTTTCTACCTTACTGTGTGCTGAATAATGTTAAAATTCGACAAGCACAATAGCTACAAGTTTTCCATAATATATATAGCACCAACAAGCACTGTTTAAAACAGAACTAGCATTTATGAAACAAATGTTAACATAAAGGAACATATATAAGAACATATTGAAATACATATGCTTTTATGGAGAAAGTAGTGAAGACTATATTAAGAAATCTAAAAGAATTGTGCTTGACTACTAGGCAATTAAAAATGTAATCAAGATAATGAAACTGATTAACTGGTTATAAAAAAAAAAAAACAGAATTTGTATGGATTATCTTTGATCTGTGTATTTGGCTGCTCTGCATCCATATTATATTGAAGGTCTGACTTGAATTTGGATAAAAGGAAGAAAAGATTTGTGTGAAATTAATTTTCAGCAAATTTGGTTTTAGGATTTATCCTTCTCCTAGACCACTCTGCTTTCTGGATACTTTAGCTCTAATTCAAGGAGAAAAGAAAAACAAATGCCTAAAGGGAGTTAAAAGTACAAAAATTTTGTTTGACTCATGTGTCTCCTGCTCTTGCCACTTTCAGACAAGTTACTTCACTAGACAGTTCTGTATTCTACCATAAGATACGGAAAAGAAAATTCGTTCGTTACGTAAGCTAGTGAGTTATTTGCAGTGGAAGTGATCTGAAGATTCTGTAAACTCAATCAGAGTAAGTGCAGTGGTTAAAATTTTACTAAACTTTATAAAACAAAATTACATGCTCATTGTCTCACATTATGTTATCATTCTGCCCCTCATGATATTATTAATCTTGTTATATTAAATAGCAGAGCAAATATGCTCTTCCTGCCACACCCACACAAAACTGAGACTTCATGCTTCAAATTAAACTATGGATTCTATCACAACAGTGCTAAGGAAGAGAAGAGATTTGTTCATAGATTAAGTCTTGTAGACAAAGAGAAGGGTCAGTTACTTGCTGGCGTTTGTACACTCTAAATCAGGTATACTTGCGGCTTTTTATACTTTTTTTTTTTTTTTTTCCCAGTGAGAGGCACCGAGATAAAATATTATAACTAACAAGCAATCATGCAAACACTATCTGGTTTGATTCTGGCACTGGCATTGATCTACAAAATACATACGGGATAATCATTGTATGATAATCACCATACAGAGAATGGGATAGTGTAATGTCACTCACTACAGAGTGGATCACATCACAGAAGGCTTATACCTCCTGCAAAATTAGAAGGCTGACTGACTGTCAAGCATTGCTGCGGATGCATTGACTAGCATAGGGATTGCTTTTATCGCTCAGCAACGCACAAAGATGATGATTTTTGTGAAAAATTGACAACTTGCCCTGACCACAATTGTACAATGTAAATTTATGCACACCCCGAACTTTAGTAGATACTACATGGTATAGGCATAGCAGCAGTAGATCTCCATATTACAAAACATACAATATCCCTTACTGAGATTCTGTCAACATTTCTTTATTTTTTTCCTATTTGCAATTAAATTAGAAAACTTTTCCTATCAGCAAATTAAACAACAAATTTATCATGTAGCATTTATCAGTACCTTGACACTAGACAAGGTGACACTAGACCTTGACACTAGAATTTTGAATGTTGCGAAAGCTGATTACTAATCTATCAGAAGTATAGCCATACAACTGTATATCAGTGGAAGTACAAATGAAAAAAAAAATATTTAAAAGAGTTAGCAAAACACAAAAGCAAAATAAACAATATAAGCACTGCCATTCTCTGATTTCAAATCTCTTGAACTCGAAGTTGGATGACAAATATTATAACACTTCTAATGTTTACAGTGGGTGTTATTCAAACAGCTCTACTGATTTCTTTTTACGACATTACGTATATTGTTCACATTAAAGTCTGCAAGAACATGTTTTCAATAATTTCCACATATTCCTTCAGATCCCATAGTGGCAGACAATCATTGTCTCCCACAAAGTTACATGGTCTGTATTTCTGAATAAATGCTGTTTTTCTTTTACCTGTGCAAAAATGTCTAATTCCTTGTTTTCCCACAGGGTTACGTTAGCTAAATATGAAACTGGGTCAACTTAAAATAATTCTGTGTAGTGATGTAGGGATGGAGATTGCTTGATTTTATTTTATTTTATTTTTTTCACAAAAGCAGGAATTATGTTTCTTATAGATAATAAACTGCTGGCATTTCTGTGCAGCTCAGCTACTCAAAGGACTTAATCATGTAGTCTTTGCTGACTCTGATACTGGCAAATATTTTCAGGCAGAACAGCAAGTAGAAAGGGAAATTAATACTGGACATATATCTACAGTCTTTGCTTGTGGCAATAACCTAAAATACTGATGCTCTACAAGAACTTATTATTCCAGTTTACTTCAATCACCACTGTTAAACTGTTGACCAGTAAGTACTTTGCCAATCAAGAACACATAGTAGTTCTAAAGACACCAAATTTATTCTGATATTTTTGACACAAAGTTCAGAGACACTACCAATGTCACCCTATTGGCAATCAGAACACTGTCCAAAATTGAAAATATTATAAGAGTTAATCCTTGCCACATAATAAGACAATGCCAGCCTTATATGCCTGATCTCAACACTGCATTGTATATCTATATATAATTCTAACCTCAAACAAGCATGAACAACTTTGGATTCTTATTGACTGTCTGAATATTTGTAAACAACAAACACTATATCATGAATTCAGTACTTTTTTGACTAAAATATTAACTAAGGGGAATTGCACTTAATATAATGTATTATTAATGTTAACTATGATTTGTATTCTAGTTGCTCTTTTATGTATTTCAGTAACTGTTCAAATCGAACTGTGGAAAGATTGTTTTGTAATGTTTAGATCACTACTTATATTCATATGACTTTTCATTCAGCAACAGAAATAAAAGCCCATGAAATGCAAAAATGTAGATCCATTGAAAATGTACAATGCTAAAAGTCTGGAAGATTTGAAAAAGCCTCATGCTCAGGACCTTTGACTGCTTTTCTTAATTTAATCCAACCCCTAAAGTTTTGATGTTTTCCCTGTTTGAGTCTCAGTAACGTTTTAAATGAAGAACATTCAAGGAAGTGTAAAAGTGTGTATATGCTTTTCCCAAGTCTCAGCTGTGTTCAGCCATGAAGTTACAACATCAACAGTATCAAAAATAATAAGCACACATATGACAGTATCTGATCACAACTATGTTCTATGATAACTGTTTTTATGAAATAATGGAGTGAACACTTGTTGAATAAAAGGCAGGAGGGGAATAACACACAAGATGGATTAAGAGAAAAATACACAAACCCATGCATAGACTTTGAACAAAACTTATTTCAAACTGTAGTTAATACACAGTGCCTCTGAGTATGGGAATACAAAGATGTGCAGGTTTGGGGATTAAGAGGAAATCCTAGAACCAAAACTAAGGATACAAAAGTGGACTAGATGGACTAGAACTTGTTTTTTCTTGCAAAGCCTTGATATCCAAGGATGAACCTTAAAATAACCAGCTGTCTATAAACATAAAAAATAAGAGAGATTAAGAGAACCAAGAAGATAAATGTAACAGAACTCACTCAAAGCAAAGAGCTCTCTTTCTTGGTGAGGGGAAAAAGACAAGGAGTTGAAAAATGATAATTATTAAAATTCTTCTGCAACTATGAATTGTTTGAAAATTGTAAACACCCTGAGTGAATCCCAAGAGGACAATTATCTAGAAGACAACATTAGTATAGACGTAGCTACTTTTTTTCACTGACTGCTACTTCTATGAAACAAATTGGTTGCCCTAAATATATGCGTATTTTCCTTAGCTTCAACAGTACAGTGAAATGGAAAACTGTAACCAGTAAATTAATCTATACATGATATATCTTACATTAAAAGTCCACCAAAAAGGATGCTGAGATTGCAATGACAAGCACTTCAAAAATAATAGTGGATAAGAAATGTCTCTCTGCTGCTTATCAAGCTTTAATGATGAGTTATCAATTATTTCTGTGAAAAAAAAATAAACAAACAAAAAAAAACCCCACCCTTTAGACTCTCCTAAAATAAAAAAAAAAAAAAAACAACTAGATAAATTCATCCAGGCTAAAGACAGAAATTAAAGTCTCAATCACTTTTAAATTCTAGACTAGCTCATCTACTGATTTTGAGATAATTTGATTATATGGACTTCTGACCTCTGCTTGGTTCAAGTAACAAATTTAAGCCTGACTCTCACATCTTGAGTTTTCAGTTACTAGGCTATTACACGAGGTGTCCTTTCATGCTTGCATACAGCTCTTTCCTCTTCAATATTCATTCTTTACTGTTTCTGTTTCTGCTTTATAAATGACAGGAAGGGGCCAAAAGAATAGGAATGACAATCTGCTCCTGAGTATCTAGGTTGAAATACCCTTGTTCTGGACAGGCTGTTCATAAATTAGATGCTAAATAGCAATAAATTTCTACTAATAATTTTTAGGTTTACTTTTATTAATTGTTATTTCTCTTCTTCAGTAGGAAGTATTAGAACACTGTAAAAACATTCCTCTATTTTTTTTCCCTAAGCTAATAATGTTAAGTAACTTACTTACTTTTTGTTGTGAATTTGAAAAACAATAGTGATTCAAACATGTCACATGGATGACTCTGTCCAGATTGTTTAAATTTCAGGAAGTTTTAACACAGCTATAAGTAACAGACACACAGTCTTATTAACATAAGCCAGAACTGCTCAGTGAAACCAAGTTGGTAGATAAAAGCTGACCTTGTTAAAAGAAAACCAAACCAAGTCAAACCAAACCAAACCAACCAAAGTGGGAAAACAGAACACAGGAATAAAATATTGTAGATTAGTTAAAACAACAAAAAAGGTAGAAAAGTTGTGAATAAGAAAGAAATACACAAATTGTTACTTTAATCACACAATTATAAAAAATGTCTTCTGAAGTCTAAAAAATTCAATTCTCACCATGGAAGAAAACTCATAATGTACAGAAAAGACATCCAAAATGTTTCCTCCCTCTAAAATGTTCTCCATGTCATCAGACAAAGAAATAAAGATAGGATTTCTGCAGTAAGTGTAACTATAGTACTTATCTCCTAGTATCTTCTTTCTTTATAGAGTTTTTCTAACTGGAACCCTCAAGAGATGAAAGAAGAGTCATTCATTGTACAAAATATACAGTATCTGCAATTTTATAAGAAATCAGTAAGAGGAAAACCTCTCGAGAAACTTCTTAATATAATTCTTAGGTTAAACAGAATGGTAAAAGGTGGTAGAGCGGTAAAATATGTTCAAATAATTCTCACAGAAAGCATCCTTAAGGCTAATCACTTTTTATATGGCTAAGACATTTGTAAGCCATCTGTTAAGTGCAAGAGTAATAGCCTGCTTTTCCAGCTTGTAGCAGCAGCAACTCTAAGAGCCTAAATAAAATAAAATAAAATAAAAAAAAACCAAACCAAAAACCCCACCAAACCAAGCACATGGGGAAAATTCAGGAAGCGCTAAAATTAAATAAACTGCATAAAATATGAGTGTTTGTAACACAGCAGTGTCCCTTGTGCTATGTTAGCAACAGTTTTAGTAAAAAACCTTTCATTTTATCATCTCCTGAAGAAAATGGGCAAATGAAATATGAACTATAATACTCTGACTTTGACTGTTAAGACATACATAGTTCATAACATGAGCACAGCAGGAATAGCATACTTCAAAATATTTCTGCAGAAATTTGGGGAATAAAGATAAAGAATCTGAACTAAGTTTAGCAAACAAATTATGTTCTCACTGAAAGAAACAACAAGTTAAATTGTGATTGACTCCTTGAGGAACGTAAAACTTAGTTGGAGAGCAGTAAGCAAAAATAACCCTTCTACAGCTCAATTCCACATTTCCTGTCTCTTAGGAAAAAAAAAAATCAAAACCAACAAAAAAAATGGAGTCTGACTCAGTCTTGGCATGCACATTCAAATCTCTGCAGTCTCCCATGCTTTGGGGGCAAGAAACGTACACTCTTCCAGTGACTTCTAGGGAAAGGATTTACTTTGCTCTTCCAGTGTTGCATGCACATTCATCTTAGAACAAAGACAGAAGTGATCTGATGAAGGTACATAATATACATGTCATCAGAATCATTATTCCTTGACTGTGCAGTGTGACTGCCTCACAGCTCTGCTATTGATTGGCCACAATTGCTTTAATTTTGCTGTCTAGGATAGGTAAAGAAAACAAATGCCTTCATTTTATACAATAGAAAAACATGTGTTCTTGGATTAAGTGGAACATCTGTGATGACACAAAATCAGTCAAAAGAAAAAGCAGCATAAAGCAGAGCAAAGCATTTCTCTGTGCTCTTCTGATAGCTGAAATCTCATAGTCCTTTGTATTACAGCTTGCATGGTAATATTTTTCCGCCTTTTATACAGATATTGAATTCACGGATGCACTTACCTGACTGCATAAGAAAAGACAGGAAGTGTTTTTTCTCCTATGTATCTCCAATTATCTGCTTGCATTTCAAGACTTCTGCAGCAAAGTGTCTGGCTTTTTCTGCCTCTCCTTCTCCAGTAGAATAATAGAGAAGGAAAACTCAGAGATCTGAATCCTGTTAAGTGCCCTAACCTTTATATGAGTTCTTTCAGAACTGGGCTGTTAAGCATCATTCTCAGGAGCAAAAATATGCACTGTTATCTAAATGAAAGCTCAGTTGTGCTATTTCTCACTTGCTTCTTGTGCAACCAAATGACAAGGTTTCAAATGTGTTAACTTGTGTCATAAAAAGTGTTGAAGAGATTTTCAGCCCCAAATGAGCTAACAAAACAACTCTTTTCACCAATATTTTGCCCAAAATATGGACCTTAACAATAGAAAAATTCCCAGTATATAATATTTGTCTAAACAAGGGCTCACTATTCAAATCTATATATGTAGCCTAGCTCGGGGGCATTTTCTGCAAGTACTGAAAATCAAGTCAGTAGAATTGCTCGCAGATTTCTCAGTGGGAAAAGATTAGTTAAAATTCTAGCATTAGTTAAAATTCTAGCATTCATGAATATATGCTCACATCAGGTTGTAAAAGTCTATGTTTGCAAGCTGCATTCCCACTTTTCATCTTTTATAAAATAAATAAGCATGTCTCAGAGCTCTTTCATAAAGTGATGAGTGAAATACAAGTAATATAGGGGACAGTTTAAGCTATTGGAAATATTATCATAAACAGAAGTCATAAATCTTTGTAATGCCTATGTATGCAAGATCTCAGCACCAATAAAAAAAAAAAAAACTCCACAGAATCAGTATTAAAATACACTCAGAGAAGGTAACAGGTAAAACCTAAACCACCTACACTGAAATGTGAAACAATGACAAACGAATTACTAACCCAACTTCCTTTGTTTCAGACAAAACAGCTTTGACTCTTCTCAAGGGAAATCATCTAGTAGTTACTTTTTATAACAATATATTTAGCAGACTGGTTCGTTTATCCTCCATATTTAGCACTCTTCCAATACCTCAAGGGGGCCTACAGGAAAGATGGGGAGAGGCTGTTCAGTAGGGCCTGTTGTGATAGGACAAGGGGTAATGGGTTTAAATTAGAAGGAGGTAGGTTTAGATTAGATATTAGAAAAAAATTTTTTACAATGAGAGTTATAGAGCACTGGAACGGTTGCCCAGAGAGGTGGTGGATGCCCCATCCCTGGAAACGTTCAAGGCCAGGCTGGATGAGGCTCTGAGCAACCTGATCTAGTCAGGGATGTCCCTGCTTCTTGCAGGGGGGTTGGACCAGATGACCTTTGAAGGTCCCTTCCAACTCTAGCCATTCTATGACTCTATGATTCTATGATATTTCAGTTAATAACTCAGAGTTGTTGTCAAGCTGCAAATATACGTTAGGATTTAGTAAAGATGCCTTGTGTGAAACCAGTAAATGCGGGATTTAATCTCAAATATCCTTTTCATGCTATTACTCAAGTCACAAGAGTGGCTGAATGCATGATTATAAAAGAGATGGCTTACTATTCAAGGTATCCCCATTTATTAGATAATTTAGGGTCCTAATTTGTTACTATTAAATTTTGAAATATCAGTTTGGATAAAGAGCAATAAATAAAGAGTATATATTTTTTGAGTAAATTGTTAGAAAAGACCCACAAAAAAAGAATGACTGCCAGTGGCCAGGCTTGCACTATTTATCTGAATAGAGGATTTAATGAAACCTTATCTTACACCTGTTTATTTCCCAAGAAGCATGCATCTGTTGTTACGTCCATTTCAGAACCATGTCATAATATTTTCTTGTACCTAGTCTTATAACATCTGTCACAACTGTAGCTTCCTGTCACATTTCTGAGATGATACATGGAGGGAGGCTATGGAGAGACTGGACAAGAAGCATCCAGGACTGTGTTAGGTTGTTCTCTTGCCCAGATGTACCACTCTGCTTGTACTGAAGAAAGGTAACTTTCTGCTGTATTTGGTTGAAACTGGCATAGCCTGAAAGTCATTGGGGGCCAGGTAGACTGGGAGAACAGAGTGAATGCATAAGATTTCTTTCTTCAGAAAATTGGGTAAAAGAGTCTCAAGGAATAATAAGAAACTTTTTAAAGCTAGTAATGTAATAGCTCTCCCAGGTGACATATATCTTCCTCTATAAGGTCACCTATGGCTATTAAACTACTTAAACAGTACTGCTATGGTACTTAAGTGCTGAAGATGTGAGACAACTGCCCCTTGAACATGGTCAATTTCACACCTTAAAGAGAAGACCTGGTATATATAAAGAATAATAAAATAAACCAGCTCATTACTGAAAAACATAACATCCATAAATCTTTTCACCACAGTTATATGATACAAATAATACAACATAATATTTTATTTCATATCAATATTGCTAAATTTAATGGGTTTGCCCTTAATTACTTGGATAAATGAGTCTTTTCCCTTTTTTTTTTCCTAACGGTTCTGGCTATAGAAAGACAAATATATTCATCTAAAACAAAAGTCATTGCCTGAGATATCTTTCAAAGCTAGAAATAGATTGTGGTGCATTACATTTCCATTAAAGACAGAATGGGAACAATGTGATGTATTTTAAGTTCTGAATGTATATAGCTGAGTTAAAGTTGTGAGTTGCAATTGAGGCAAATACAGTTCCTGAGGATGTATTTCAAAACAGAATTTCAAGGAGAATGAAATGAATCTCAATACTTGTATTTAGTTTTCTGTTATTTTGCCAGTAACTGTAGTAGACTGCAGCACAGTGCGGCAACTCCTTTCCTTCTGATATAACATACAAAAATTGAACAAGGAAATCCACTTACATGAGACAAAATCTATTGTTTAATCTTAAATTCATTGGGAAACAGCTATAATATATTCTAGACGGGTTATGTAATATTCACATATTTTCACATAAACATAAATTAAATTATTTTTTTCCTAAATATAAAATAAATGGCTTTACTTTCAAGCAAATAAATGAAAATAAAAAGGAGGTTTAAAAATTGTTTTCCCAATACTGAAGTCCAGTAGAGCCAGTTGGTTTCTGTGCATTCAGACAGGCTCGCCCCCCACTAGCTTTCAGCAGAAAATTCCTAATTAGACTAACGTATGGTATAGGGAGTGAATTTTTTTTGTGATTTTTATGAAGGAGTACAAACCAACTATAGAATAAGAATTAGGCCACCCTCTATTTATAGGCAGTTTTCTTCGTGAGTCTGCTTTTTACCCTTTCAGCATCTCCTTCACACCATTCCAATTTCAGCCAAAAAGCTATGATTTTTTTTTTCTGCAAGTTTATATATTTTATTCTTGTGACAGTTACAAGAATTAATTGCTGGTGACAGGTTTCTCATTTCTTGGCATAGTAAGACTATGAAGAAAGAATTACAGGTACTATAATTTTAGCCAGAACAGGAGAAAACAGACTCCTTCTTATCATAAGTTACTGAAACATACTTTTGTCTGTGCCTGTATCTTTAGAAAACAGCAAGTAGTTTTTCATTTTACAGTTGGATTGCAATAAAAGTGAACAATAAGATTCCAAACACGAATTCTCCTACCTCTGCATACTAATCTCTGTGAAATTTACCTTCATTATGTTGGCTAAACAACAGATTACATTTTGTCAAGACATTCACAAATCAGACTTATATTTCTGTTCCATGGAAATAAATGTTGGTTTATTTCACTGTCTTGATTAAAAAAAAAAAAAAAATAAAAAAAAAAAAAAAACAAAACATTCATAGAAATAAAGACAAATTTGATGACAAATTTGGTATTACCAAAAAAAAAAAAAAAGGAAAAAAATCAAAGATTAAAAAAGCTAGAGTCTATATCTGTTGTAGAAACAATTTCAGCGATAAGGCAATTTCAGTGATAAGTGATCTTTCCAGGACTACATATGCAATCTGCAGATTTTAATCAGAGTCCTATAAAGGAGTTCTAAATCCAGACTTCTTCAACAGAGTACAGCACGTTATGCCAAAGCTTTCTCCTCAAGTTGTTCATTCTCAGAGGTAAAGTTCTATAGTCTATTTACCAAAAAATGTAGATTGAAACATTCATATGCTACAAAGCTGGTCCTGCATTCTGCCGGTGCTGAGTCATTGTTTGGACAAACAGAAGCCTAAAACTATAAATTTTACATGTAAAGGATAACTAAAACCTGCAACAATTGCTCAAAGGCAATGAGGATATGCATTAACATGAATGTTATGTCTACATTTGAAATGTCCTCTTTAAGGTTAAAATAAAGCTATTTATGCAAATGTAAAAAGTGAAATGCTATAACTGTTCTATACAAACTCTGCAACAGAAATCCGTGCTTGTCATTTTTACTGCTTTGGCTGTTACAGGTCTTTAGACACTAAGGTACAAAAAACATTTGTCTAGATTATAACAAGGCATAAAAGAGGAATCCAATTTTCTCAAGAGTAAACACTCTTGAGCAGCAACTGTTGGAAATGACGGTTAGTTTTACTAGCCTGGAAGAAAAGAAGAAAGAAAAAGGAAATCACAAGAATTCAGTGGAGAAAGAACATTGGCAAATTAAGTAAAGTAGTCAGTTTCCCATTCCAGTAATTATTTGGCACTCTTTTGATCAACTCTTGCATGCTGATGCATGCAACTTTAGAACCTAATGTGAAGCTTATATACTTTTGGAAGATATGGCTTCAGCTATGTGCACTTTTACCACTACTTTAAACACTGAAAACATAAAAAAAACCCAAGTTGATGAATGGATTTACCCCTATGTTTTAGACCATCTTACTCAATAAGGAGGAGCTTTACATGTCACTGATAAAAAGATATGTACTGTAAAAAGTGCTTAAATCAACAGCACATGTGATACCAGTAACTGCTATGTAAGATCTTGAAGAATGTAACTCCTAATTTCCAGGCTTTTGTGAAGACTCTTACACCACTATTTCTATATAAAATTCAAAACTTATCTTAAGATACTTCAACACTTTAAAATGTTGCATGACCATGAATAGACCTCTAGAAATTAAAAAATAATTGTGTCAAAAAATTTACCCAAATTTATCAGTTCCTCCAGAAAATAAAACATTAATTTCCTCAGTATTTCATGGAAGACAGGTATCGAGAGACATTTTAGGGATGATCTAATAATTAAGTTCCATGCCTGGAGAAGGTGGATGAGAAGAAACATTTTGCAGATGCCTTGGAAAAAAATACCTCAGAAATGTTTTTGTTTACTGCAATTTCTTTTTGACAAGCCTGATGGAGTCTCTCATACCAAGTCAGGCATGACGGTATTTGCCTTGGCACATAGAGTTTACTGCTGCAGATCAGATTATAGCTTTTAAAGGATCTAATGCTGTCAGATGGTATAGATGAACATTTCATCAGAAGTAGTTGCTCAGGAAATCGTGATAGAGGTAGAGTGATTTGAAATGTAAAAGATGCACACTGCTTCAACTACCATGCTCTAGTGGTGCAGAATGCAACATAACTATAGCATTAGAAAGCATTTCTTCTTCAGCTTTTCACTACTTCGATTCACCTGGAATATCAAGGGATAAATTTATCACTGCTGAATCCTTTTCACCCTGTACAACAGCCCTGCCACTGCAGGCAGTCAACTTCTACAATCTGCTGTCATAAGAAGTCATGTACGCAGATAGTATTAGCAGGTTTTAGAAGACAGGAAATTCATGGAGAAGAGGTCTGTAAGCAGATGTTAAGTAGAATAGGCAGAGATATCCCTCTAACTACTCTAAGGAAATCCTATGGCTGTTGTGGCACTAGAAGGTGTAGGGACTGCAGATACCGATCTCTGCAAATTATTTATTTTTGCCATGATCAGACACAGAGCTTGGTCAGATACAAAGGTGGATCGGACATAGTAAAACCTTTACTAAGTTTATATTGCAAGCCAAAATCTGTCCCCAGACATCAAACATATTTTATAGTGATGATATCTCTTCCACTGCTGAAAGACTCAAAGCAGATGGTAAGTAACATCAGAGTTCACTTTTGTACAAGGTTAAGAAGACAAGTATTGGAGGGAGGGCCTGAGAGAAGGAAGAATATGTAAGAACGCACTTGCAGAAGTGGAGACATACCCATTTCTTTTCTCTTCTGGGCTGAGGCTGATTGATCCAGCTGAGTAGCTCTGTCAACCACGTTGCCACCTTGTATATGTTTGTGATTGTGTCCTTTCCTTTTCAGTTGTCCTATGCTCCCTATCTTCTAGTGCAATCAAGTGATCTAACAAACTGGATTTGACCAGTTATGTATAAGCATTGGAAAGTTTTCTTTTGGGGCTAAATGAGTCCTGTGGATGTCTTCCTTCACTTACAGTTTCAGCTAGGTAAAGTCATTTCCATTACACTAAAGTTTAGCATTGTCCTATGAGATTACAAATGGCATTGTGGCTAGATTTAATGCAGATCAAAGAATAAAAAGATCAGCTCCCAGAGAGATATGGACTCCTCTGAACCACTGGCTTATGTAGAAGTGGAGAGTAAAAGGTTTGCAAAGATAAGCTTTTTGCCTTTCCCGCTTTCCCTCACCAATTCAAAGAATTGGAAAAGAAACAGTCAGGGACGAAGGACCAAGCCAAAAACTTTGGCTGTAAATTGCAGGCCTTTATAACTGCCATCGGAGCAAGTTCAAAAGCCTGTTGTAAATTAATGCTGATGCTCTCCAGTATTTCCGCAAGTGAAATTGCTGCCTCCCTTTGAAAATCGACTTTGGGCTAGATAGCAACATATATAACAAACACCCACATATGTCCAGATCTTACTGTGGGATGTGAGCTCTAGGCACTGATATTTAACAGAGCGATATTCTCAGTATTGCACATCATTTCCATACGCTATTTTTGTCTGCTGACCTTCCATCTTTTTTAATTTTTTTTTCTTTGCTTCGTAACTGAATTAGGGCAACCAGCAAATAGAAGGGGTTGGTTACATTTTGTTTTCTTGGTTGGTTTTATGTATTGGAAATTATTGCAATAAAGCAATTTATAGCAATTTCCACATTTAAGGCTCATGCAACTACTTTAACAAGAAGTGCATAAAATAGTTTTACACATGCCATAACAATGGTATTTGAATAAAATATATTTCCTGAAAAATACAGTTTTATTCTAAATTATACTGCTTAGCTCTTGAGAAATTCAAATATCAGAAAATAAAAGGGAACAGAGATTAATTTTTATTTTACGAAGCTTTCTTCCTTGCATAAGTTTTTATGCTTAGAATAATTAGTGACTATTCATAAAGTTAAAAAAAAATTAAAAATGTTTCATTTTTTGAGGATCTAATAAAACAATGCTGATTCAAGCTACTGAGGTCACATGGACACAATTGACTCCATTGGTTCAAACCAATGCTAGTATTTTTGTCAAAGTTAATTAATGACACCATTTGCGACATTTTATAGGAATTAAAGATCATGACTCAGTTACAGTAAATCACAGCTAAAAAGTAGGACACTAAGAAAAAATAACTTTAAAGGAGGAGCAGAGAGATGAAGTTTCTTAAGGAGCATTTAATTTAACATGTATTTCTCTTTCTTTACAATAGTTGAAGGGTAAATCTGATGTAATCCCAACTGTATTTTAGACTTCACAAATCGACAAAATCTAGTTTCAGCTACTCACAAGCCATACATATGCAACAAGCTTGGCTTTTTATATTTTCATTGTGCTGCCCTTTCATGACATTGTGCATTAAAATGACTGCAGTTGTCACAGGAAAACCAAGCTCCCTTAAATCACAAAAACATGTTCTGCAGTAGATGAAAACCACAGTGACAATTTCAGGAAAATTCAGATAGAAAACTAATGAAATTTTTTTTTCTCTTAACATGATTAATGGACTAAATCTGTTAATCAAGAAAAATGGTGTTTTAATGTTTTGGCCTATATTTTGAAAAGGTAACCATTTTGTTCTCTGGTCAAAATAAAAATAGGAAGATTTATTAGATTATTACATCCTCTTTCTAATACAGATTTTTCTCTACATTTTATTTCCAAGCATTTTATCAAGCAGCATTAAATTAATCAAATGAAGGTATTCCCATATCTTCAATGAGGAGATTTTCCTACCTCTAATAGATTTTGCCAACAGAAAAATATCGCAAATATCAAATATTGAGCTTAAATTTTTCATTTGCAGTGGTGAATCATGTTATTGGTAATTAAAATTTAAGTAATTGCAAAACTCTTCTCACTACTCTCTTTATTTTTTAATCATCATGCCTTGAAATGCTTGAAAAATGAAATCTGTGGAGACAACTGTATTTTTTTCTTAGCAGAGGAGAAAAAAACCCAAAACTATAGAACCAAACCTAAGTCTGCAATTGTCAAATATTGAAAAAAGAAACAACAGTTTTACAAAATCTACACTAAAAATTCAGAACATCTATTCTCATAAAGATTTCATTTATTTCAATATTCTCCATACTGGAACTGCTAATAAGCAAGCACAGAAGGCAACAGAAAGATGTTACCAAAGCAGGTGATCTGCGTCTTTAACAAAACAGTCCAGAGGAGTGGTTTATGTGGTAAAGTAAGAGATTCAGAGACCAGGAAACTCATAAATAACAACTAGCAAATACGTGAAGATTTTTGACTGTATAGATGTGCAGGTTGGATAATAAAAACACCTTTGTAAGTCACAAGGGAGAACTGCAGGGATTAATGGACTAATCTCCCATCTGTAGCAAACTATAGATGAAAGATATTTGTCTGATAAAAAAAAAAAAAACCAAACACAAGCCTTCCCCTTCCCCCCAAATCACACTAAATCAAATTAATAGCGCCTTAGATTAAAGTGTCCTTTCAAGTGATTAATAGAATACACAACACATACAGAACAACTGATGTGAAGGCAAGCATCCAACATTTGGCTATATAAAACAATCAAAGTGACCATTTTATGGTTACTTTTTCCTTTTACTTAACTATAGTTAATTTTATTATATTTAGCTTTCATCTGTATAATGGGACCATGATCATATTTTCATACTTTTCTTCTAACCCTTTTTCACCCTCAATCCAAATCTAGCAACAAAGAAACTTTAATGCCTGACTGAAGGTACAAGAACGACCTAAGTGGTAAAAAAAGATGTTAATAATGAACTAAAGTTAGTAAGACACTTCGGAAGACACAACCTCTAGAATGCTGTTAAATCTCTGTTCTTCCTCATGTTGCAGTTAGCAACAAACTTCATACTTTTCCAGATGCCATTTTGGATTTGGATGATTTCTTCTCATCATGATTAGGCATACCATATTTTCTTAAAAATTTCCCATTGCAACTCTTATCCTCATAGTATGTTTAACCATGAAGACAGCAGATGCAATGGGAAATATTTAAGAAAACAGAAATTTTCCTCATCTAAGAAAAGACATTCAAAACAAAACTGTACATTATCTGATTTTTTTTTCTGTAATATCTACCCAGGCAGTCACCTCAACTCTTGTACTATTTCATTCTTTACATCATTTTCCTTGTAAACACACAAGCATTAGCAGACTGCGATATTTCAAAAATTATAAAACCTGAGCTCATAAACATGAAAAGAGATAAATATAAAACATGTATATATAACAAGCAAATAGAGGTGAATTGTCTTGAGAGGAGCTTTTTAAAAGTATCACAGAACTAGATCCCCAGCATAAAGATAGGATGATAGTGAACAAAACTCTCATTACATCAGAACTCTTTTGAGTCTTGCAAGCCAATAACACTTATGACCCTCTGCCACCTATCATATTCTTTGCAAGTTAATAACTACTATGTCAAGCCTTTTTTTCATTTTAAATATTTTGTCACTTAAGAGATATTGTATTACAAGTGGGAGATGTGATTGAATGTACACTAAGATTTAAATAATATTTTCCCTTATGGAATCTACAATTTAATATTTTGAAGCTCACAGGGGTTGATGGAGAAAGACTTGTTACTTCGCAGAAATTTGCCACATACATTTTGGTGAGCCCTACTGACGGAACAGAGGGTACAGTCACTGAATTTCTTTGTATCATTGTTGAGAAATGATGAAACAGCAGAGCTACATTTGTAAATTCATTTAAATTGCATGCAAGTTTGAAATATCCCTTCGTCTAGGATATACACTTTTTAAAAAACAAAACAAAACAAAACTGTATGGGGCTTTAAGCCTGTACAGACTCAATTGTTCGGCACAAAATCAGAGTAAATTAGGAATGAATCTGCAGAGAATGTCTCCCTCATGAATGATGTAAGAATTGAAATGAAAATCTGATATGTAGCAGGAAAGTAAATAAATTGATGGACATACATACAACACAATGTGCCAGTTTTAGAAGTTCCCTAGGGAAGTGAGATCGGCAACATTTAAACAGAGGAAACAGGAAGTCACAGAGAGAGAAAAACTGGATGAAAGGCTTCAGAAAGATTGAGTAAGCCTGCAAAGCAACTGCTTTTCATTATTCTTCAGTCCTCTATAATAAATATTCTCCTGGATGACAGCATGGCCCATCAGTAAAGATGACTAGACTGGCACTGCAGAATTTCATCTGGTCCTTCAGTTCCCTGTGTTCAGCACACTCTGTTCCCTCATTACCTACCTCACTGTCATAGAAAAAACTATCCTGTTGGAAAACTCTGCTATGAAGCCAATTTTCCATTTGCCAATAAGAATTATGAACAGTACTCTGCTATTCAGCGGGTTTGGTGGCCACAGAGTACGCAGGTACGCTGGGGAAGGGGATTGAAATTGAGTGTGATTAACAAGACGTAACTAGTAAGAGTAAAAAAAAAAACACACTGTGAGAAAACAGAAATATGCAAATGAAGTACTTCAGAGAGGCAATTAAAAAAAAAAAAGTCCTTGCAATGTTTCTTGAATGATCTTCAAAATAAGCTGCCTTGGTATCTCCAAGTCTAAGGAAGATTTTCTTTCTCTTCTGGGGATGAAGAAATATTTTCAGCTAATTCTTCTGTGGAAATTCTTCTGTGAATGATAGTATTGAGGCCTTGTACATAGAATGTCAGAGTCATTAAGATAGCCTGTCACTGATTCCTGTAGACTTAATACAATAGAATTTTTTTTTTGTTTGTTTCTAATATACATTGCTCTACAAATTAATTGCTTCTGGATGCAACATGTCATCCATCTGTATGAGCTAATTATATGATCCAAATTACTGACAGCGATCTTTGATTTACTGTACAGACATATAGAACTCAAATAGTTAATGTTCATTATCACATATTAATTTAGTGCTACAGAAGCAGTTCACAGATTCTCCTTAAGCAAGCTCTTGAATACCACTGGAGAAGACACTTTAAAAATAATAATGGCCATGTGTGTACTGCAAGGTAAAGATGACCATGGAAAAGAATGAATAATGGTTCCTGGCACCAATAATTCCACCTCCTGAGAATTTACTCATACTTGCTGTGAACGTAACTATCTGATTTACAGCCAGATTGTCACAACATTTGCAAATATCATTTTTATCTCCATTCCTTCCTAACACACTGTAGATATCCTTGGACATATCAGGACGCTTAACTGTCCTGTTAGATAACCATTTTGTGATAGTTCTATGCAGGTGTATGTTTATATGACTGCATTTTTGTATAACATGACAGTAAATGTATTGAAAGAAAATACAAAACACAAACATAAGGTCAAATGACAAATGCCTCAAATAAGCAATTGAGTAAATTCATATTCTGCTAATCATCTTCAGTATTCAATGGTACTATCATAGCTATGAAGATTTTTTTTGTTATTAATTGCTGAATTTATATTGCTGATGTGATAAATCTCAAATGCTCTTCTGATCCACAACAGTGGTAAGTATTTGTTTGAACTGAAGTAGTATATCAAATGCCAGTTTAAGCCATCAAATTATATGTTTTCATCATTTTCCCAAGTCAATTCTCTTTTTAGCTTAAATCAATAAGTAACACACCTACTATACTGACGCAAGATGCTTAAATTTTCTTCAGTATACAAAAGCCATCTTAGGGATACAGATATCCTTTGTTGGCAAAATCTCTCTAGCAAAAGCAATTTTTGTACTGTGAATTAATAGGCAGAGATTCCTTTTATTTTTCCCCCCCTTCTTGCTGATTGAAATATCCCATCGATACTCTCTTTTAATGTCTCTTTGCACATATTCTCCCTGAACACCAGAAAATGTGCCCACTCATGTATGGAAAATCTCAAGTTTAAACCTGCTTTCTCTAGGGGAATCCAGGTACCCTTATTCAAATAGTTTGGTAAAAAAAAAATCCATACCCAATGGATTTGTTTTTCAGGTGAAATTATGAAATATTTCTACAATTTTACATGTAAGGAGGAACTATTGAAATAGTCTAGTCATAAAAAGAAATTCTAATTTCTTATAAAACCTAGCATGCAACATAAAATCAGCAGTATCATTCAATATAAATAATTTCACTGGTTAATAATAACTTTTAGGAAAAAAAAAGTTGAAAGAGATTAGGCTTAAAAACATCGTTCAAGGGCCCATTATGTCTGATGCTGGTGTAATACTTTAATTATAGAAAAACTCCATTTCTCATTTCAGAGGAACATACATAGCATTGCATTTATCATATTAGAACGGATGTTTGGCATATCAAAGAATCAGTTATTTCAGGGAATGTAGAAAAGGAGCATTAAGTTCCTTGAACTTTAATTACTGAGAAAAAAAAATCAGATAAGTAAGCTACGGTGAAGTACTGCATTGTACAATCCTTCCGTACGAAAACCTGAAGTATTGAAGTGCACTCATGAAGTTGCACAACAATGAAGTTGCATTCAAACATTAATAAACTACGATGCCACTCTTGCACCAGACAGGGATATATTTCCAATACTTGTAGTGCCCTCTTGTCTTCAGCTCCATGTCCTGGTCTTCTTAACCCTGTCCTCCCCTTATCTTCCATTCCTGCAGACTCATTCCTTCCCCAAATCCACAGCTCTTTTAATGATAAAGTTATATTTGCTGTTTCCATCACTAGCTGGATGAAAGAAAAGGGAATAAGGAATGAAGATGGCTCTCAGCATGTCCTTAAAATTTTAACAGGTTTTGCCTTGGTACTAGGCTTGGTGGCTGGGGTCCACTTTACTCTCCCACATACAGTTATTAGTAGGAAGAAGATTTCAGGTATGTAGTAATTTCACTGACTTTTGATTCATTCTCAAAGGCACAGCAAAAAAAAAAAATGTATACTGCCATTACTATGTTGCCTTTAAAGTATAGAAGTAGTGTCAGTGCTCAGTGGAATAGTTATTTGAACATGTTAGCATCAGAAAAAGTTCAAATGATTGTGGAGGGAAGGTTGGGAAGGTTGACTTAAACTCAGTAACAATTTTGGAAAGCAGTTAGGGGAATGAATTTCCACCTTCACTGACGCTACACAATATACTGCATAATAAAAAACACAGATGGAAAAACTTGCCAGACTTCCAAGCTTGTTAAAGCAGAAATATAGCCTGGAAACAATTTTCTTGAAAGGGTTACAGAGTTTGGCAAAACTGTGAATAGCTAAGTAAGGAAAGGGAAACTTGAAAGTTTGGTACAATGGACCTGCAGATATAATTTGTTTTAAAGTAGAAATAACTTTGAATGGGCAATTTCCTT
The DNA here is from genome assembly GCA_009806455.1 of Tetrax tetrax. Classification (NCBI taxonomy): domain Eukaryota; kingdom Metazoa; phylum Chordata; class Aves; order Otidiformes; family Otididae; genus Tetrax; species Tetrax tetrax. Next base: position 243,314 of record WHYT01015585.1, on the reverse strand, counting down.
GGTGTGTCCACCTAACTGGCAATGAGAAAGCTGCGCAGGTAACCTCTGTTGCATTTACTCTCTCTTTCATGGGTTGTGAAACAGGAATAGCAACATTTCTTCACTGGGGGACTCACGTCATTAGTAGCTGCAAAGTAGGGTGAAATCTCCTAATGGAATGTGTAGGGCAATACGAAGTGTTGCTATAATGGGAAATGCATTACAGTCTTCACACTTAATAACACTTTCGTATGTGTACTTTAGACAGACAATTTTGAAAACTGGTCCATTGTGTCTACTAGTGAACTGCTGTTTATGATTCAACAAACCTGGCAGAGCAAAAGCTACCTAAGTTTAGTAAGTCATAAAATGCAGTTATGAAACTGGGGAAATATTTGATTCAACTTTGTCACAGTTTCCAAATGCTTTATTCAATTTCTTTTTCCATTCTATTTTTTCTCATAGAACTTTAGGTGTCAGAGACACAATTTCTAATTTTTACAGTCATATAGAATAACTAGTTCTGTGGCAGTAAATATTTGCTATGTATTTTTATAAGTCAACATTTCAAGGAAGAAAGGAGTCAATTCAATAGCCAAATTTGCAGTGCTTTATCTTGCCAACAACAGCTAAATTTGTTTGCTCAGTAAAGTAGGGGGAAAAGCTTGGCTGAATTAAAAAAAAAAAAAAAGTAAAAGTTAGATATGCAATCCATAGTATAAATATATCAGGAAAAGAACTAACACAAAGGCAAAAAAAATTTTTGCTTTTTCAAAGGAAATTCCACCCAAAATGGTTTTGCCTAAATTAAGAAAATTATCATCATTGTGCAATTTGGATGCAAAGGTTATCTTCACCATTAACCTAAAAACAAAGATGTGATCAAAAGTTCAGGTGTTCTTCTCACACTGGCAAACAGTGTTTTCTATTCAAAGGGTAGCAGGAAACAGTTACTGAAATTTTCTTGTCATAGCAATATAACCACCTGAATCCCCTCTATAGGTAAGCACAGTAATAATAAACAATTTTCAGCTGAGCTTATGATTGGTTTGAAGCCAGCACTGTCATTGGAACAATTTATGCCCACACATTACCGGACCTAATATATAGTTAATAGCTGTAGACGCTTACTGTATTTCACACTTGTAGCCAACTTAGAGTGTTTATAGCTAAAGATGAGTCATTTTACTCAGCAAATGTTTCTTCTTAGATGTTCCAGCCTAACCTGGTGAATCAACTCTTCTTTTTTTCTCAAAACATTACACAGTTACATTTATTGGATGCAGTGTGCTGCATATTACTGGTTCCATTTCATGCATGTTTCTTTTGAAGATTCAGATTCTTTCTGAGGCAGTATTAAATTCACCACTCTAATAATCTCTGAGGGCATTGAAGTAAGTAGCAAAAGAGGTATGATAAAACACTATTGGCATATCTTTATGTTGCAAATAATTGGTTCTGTGTACAAAAGGTATCACCTATGTTCATTCATGATTACCTAGGTTTGTAGAAGGATTACTCAATAATTTCCTAATTAATTTACCTGACACAATAAAAAGGACATATAGGAAAACTTTGTATCCTTAACTTTGCGCTCTTGTTCAACAGGAATCAGAAGATGAGGACTTCCGAATACAATTAATAAAATATTTACATAAAAAGTCTATTTCAATTTTCCAACTTCCATAGCATCTCAAAAAAAATGAAAACCAGCCAAGTACTTGAAACAAAAATAGAAGAAAAACCAGTCCACTGGCATGGACTTAACAGGATAAGAGGAAAATGTCACACAGCTCTTCACTTGCAGTTTTCATGGTAAAATTTTGGTACATTTTATTGTCAAAAACTGTTTTACCCCTCCTTTGGGACATATATTTCTACATCACTTTATTCTTAAGTTTTGAATCCAGCTCTTTCATTGCTTCACTCCGACAATTTAGAAATTACTTAACCTTTAAACCATTTACTTTTCTGTCAAGTGGCTGTATCTTAAAGTCTTTTAAGATAATATACAATTTATACACAGCATTTTCATGAAAATTATAGCAAAGAATCCAAATACAATAATAGAAGACTATAGTTCATGTCTTTGAATATTTTAAGCTACATTATTACTTTCGGATGTTGGTAAATGTTGTCCAAATCATAAATAAATAATTTTATGAAGTACTAAGCTGAAGAAACATAGTTTTGGAGAGTTGTGTTTTCTATAGGATATTGAATGTGGCCACTACCATATCTAGTATTTTCATTCTCAGAGCAACTGTAATCATGATGTACCTTCACAGACTACAGGCTTACTTCAGTCTAAGTATCTCCTGGTGAAAATGTGACCCAGCTTTGAGGCCCCACCCTGGCTGCTGGACTGTTACCATACATTTTTGCAATCTAATGCCTTATAAAATAGTCTATCAGAACAATACAATATTCCTATCAAATGAGAGTATGTCACAGTGCTCCACATTCTGATGAGGCTTGTATTGATTTAGTGTGTAAAATTAATCTCTGATTAAAAAATAAAAATACTGTACAACCATATTTTGTAAAAAATACATTTTACAGTAATATTTTTACAACATAAATTATTTTCAATAATAATAATTAATTTATAAATAATTTTACAATATAAAATATACTTTATACATGTATTTGCAAAAAAAAATATTTGGAAATATTTATTCCATTCTGTTTTCTCTAGAAATAGGGTTTTGACTCCAGTGCTTTGCCTGCTGTGTAACAGCATTTTTTAGCATATTAGTCAAGAGCCATTTACATTCTTAAAGTCCAGATCAGCAAAAACATAATGTCAGACTTTGCGCTTAGGGACATGATTTAGCAGTGGATTTGGTAGTATTAGGTTAACAGTTGGACTCAGTGATCTTAGAATCATAGAACAGAATAATGGAATCATGGAACAGTTTGAGTTGAAAGAGACCTTCAAAGGTCATCTAGTCTAACTCCTTCTGCAAGGAGCCAGGGACATCTCCAACTAGATCAGGTTGCACAGAGCCCCATCCAACGTGACCCTGAATCTCCCTGGATGGGAGATCTCCCAGCTCTCTGGGAAACCTGTTCCAGTGTTTCACCATGATTTTTCATTGAAAAAAAAAATATTCTTTGTGTCTAATCTAAATCTACACTCTTAGCTTAAAACCATTACCCCTTGTCCTATTGCAACAGACTCTGCCAATCTAAGTGATTCTATGATTCTACATTTCTACCTGTTCCGTGCCATCCTATTGCATTTCTAGTTTATAGATTATTTCTGCAAATTTCCTATTGAAGGTTAAGAAGGCTTTGTATTAAAATCTTATTGAGTTTTTTGTAAAGTACACTCATTTTCTCAAGAAATCCTACTCAATTTCTCCTGTAATATTATGTAAAAGGAAGAAATAATATAAGTTCCTTTAATGTAGATATTTTGCAGAATGTCTCCAAGATTCAAAGACTACAGAAACAACAGTTATATTGCATTAGAGTGGAGTAGCATATGAATGGGATTATTTTTAATATAGATAATTAGGTCTTAGTCACTATTGCTTAACACAACAGCACCTGCTACTAAAAAAGTACACCTCAGCCAGCTTAAGAGACTCTGAAAAATCCTACCCTCTATATATGGCTTAACCTTGATAATTTTTTAATCACTCTTCCAGCTGTTTCCTCATCCAAAACCTCCTCCTTTCATTAAGGACTTGAGTTCCAAGCATCTAACATTGTACACTAATGGGAAAAACAATTGTATATTTTTTGCCAATGTCTCAGGGTCATAGACCCTCCCTGGTTTAGAATCAGAAGATGCAATTTGGAACACCAAGAAGAACCATTCACACTGCATAAGAATTTTTATATAAAAACAGATACAACAGAGTGAAAAGGCCAGACCTTTTAACTGAATGCACGATTCATTTCCACAGGATAGTCAGCAGCTTCCAATGAAAAATAAAACCCACTAGTGTATATGAACGCAAAGCAGGGCTATGTAACACCACCAGTATCTACAAAAATTCCTTATTTGGAGTAAATTTGATTCCCATCTACAATATTGCGAAAAATAATTGCATTTAAAACTCAGCCTTCAAAGCAACATTTGAACCCATGTTAAAGTTCCAAATTAGAAATAAGAAGTTCAACTTCCCAGTTGTCAAATAACAGTAAAATCCTAAAATCAAAAACTGTTTTTAAAGAAGTCATCAAATTCACATAAATAGTATAAACCATCACAGTGAAAACTTAAGTTGAAAAAAAAGTTGAAAAGTAATGCAAAGCTGTCTCTGTCATCAATTCAATACACTTGAAAGAAGGGGTTAATACTAAGGAATCAAGCTGATAAATAGTGATCAATGATTTACTAACCTTGAGAGAAAGAACAGTGGAGTCATAAACTTAACCTAAGGAGATACTTTCAGGATGCACTAGCAAGAGCTAAGATAAGCTAGATGGGAACACCCTGAGGGGGTACAGACACACTGGCTGAGACCAAGATAAGGGGACTTAAGAAGTTTAGAACCAACTGATAGGGTGGAATAACCAAGGAAATTTGGAACAGTAAGAAACCACCCTGGCAGCAAGAACAAAGCAGGAGGTTTTTCAAAGGTCTGAACCCACGCAGCTGGACATAGTGATAAGGAGGAGAGAACGACCACCAGAGACTGTGACTGCTGAGCACGGACACGAGATGGACACAGAGTCCGGGGAATAACCTGTCGTGGGAGGAAACTTATGATAATAATTTTTCGGAAACCTAACTAATATAAACCAAGTCCGCAGGAATTTTATGAATATACATGTCTAAGATGCATAAATACTGTACCTGTTCCTTAACACATTGCACACGTTTGGAGGAGCGATCCCTCATGTGCCCAGCGCTGTAATAAAGAATACCTGCTTAATAGTTATATGGACTAGTAAGTTTCTTTTATTTTAGCCTTTTCGGCTTCACACTGAACATAATTCCAACTTTAAAAAAAAAGTCTCCTTTAAAATAAAATATTATATCAGTGCTTTGAATATCTCCTGATTTGGTCTTAGCTTGAAGGCCCCAGGTGACTGTCCACTTAAAACATGTCAACAAAAGCAGAAAATAGAGAATTAAAATCTTTCTGTTCAGCTCATTTTGAAGACAAAAAGAATACATATTCCTTTAAGTACTGTATGCAAACTTGAAAACAGAACAGAAGGCTGAAAGGAATTCCGTAGATAAATGATACTTTTCTGAACTGCTCTGCTAATAATAGCCATTTCAGTCCAGACATAATTGTCAATATTGGATGTTGTAAATGAAAGGAAATTATTTGGAAAGCAGATATTAGGTTAAAAAAATCAATTTTTATTCCTTAAATTTAATATTTTGCTGATCATCACACAAAAGCTACCAAATCTCTGTGGAATTACGAAAAGGCTCAAAATTCACTGTCTAGACATTCAGAGTGGACAGAGCGGTAAGCACGCTCTAAGAGATCAGCTACAAGGCGCTTTTTTTTGGGGGGGGGGTGGGGGGGGTCCATTAATTTCAACTTTTGGTTATTTTTTTTAGAAAGTAACTCTTTCAAGCCACATCTGTTTCTACGACTTCTCTTTGCTGGATTCTTGCTCTTTTAGAGAAGGGTAAACATAACAACTCATTTTAAAATAATTAAATATATTCACAATCTTTTCCAGCTCTTCTAATAAGTGAAATATCCACTTAAGAGATTTAAATAGCTCAAAAAAAAAAAAAAAAGACATTTTGGAATAGGGCAGAATGATTTCAGATATATGCATATCCTGAAATACATGGAAGCAAAAATAAATAGCAGGCAGCCACAAGTCCACTGAAGAATGCAGAATTTATAAAGATGCTATGCTTTCAGAAAACCTTTCCTGCACTTTGCACACCCAAGCTGACAAATCCCAAGAATGATTCAGTATGAGCAGCATCATGACTTCTAGAACTATGAACTATATTTTAGAAATTTAAATTCTAATTCTATTTTCTTGATAGAAAGCTATTGGTTACTTCAATCACACTTGCACTGCTGAGTTCTGAACATCACTGAGGAACAACAGTTATTATTACAGCACTCAAACCATATGCTGGAATTCCATTATCTTGCTAACTAATTAAACGTAAGTCTATTTTATAGTACTTTTAAAATTATTATCAGAGACCGTGGATTTTAGAGAACTGGGCAATATTGCTGTTACATCAGAAATGTTGGTCTTGGGGGAAAAAAAAATACAAAAACCCAAACCCAACCTCACAAAAACCTCTTCTAAACTTCTGAAATCAGGCATAAACACAACACACATTCATAGAAAACTGCCAGTGATGAACTCCATTGAATAGAATGGTCTTCGAAAATTAAGAATACTGATGACAGTGGAGTCTATATGAATTTCAAATTTTCCCAAGAATTTCACTGCAAAGAGAACTTTCCCACTGAGACAGTTTGTCCTCTAGAAAGGACTTTAATTAGAGAAGAATAAAAAGACTACCAGCTATCTTTTTATGAACAAATACCCCTTAAGAAACAGTCTTTGAAACTATGTTTCTACCTGAAGAGGGCTGAAAGTAAACAAATAAGCCAGGAACTGCAATAGAAAGAACCCTAAGTCAGCTCAAAGAATCACACACATCCGTTTTCTCTTAGCAAATCACATATATAGGCCATATTAACCGATTTTAAGACTTCTTAAAATAAGAAAATTGTCTTACAGTGAACTTTTTATACTTTCAGCTTACAACTTCACATTTCAAAGACTGGTGAGTCATACTACTAGTCACACTGTATCACATTATTGCTTGAGACCAAAAAAATCCAACCTAAAACCTGTTACTTTTTAATAGAACAAATATTACTGAAAGTACAGCTGAAATGTATACTATATAATTTTCATTATATGACAGTAATAACTGAAGGATGTTTGCTAGTCATGGTGTCCAGTGATCAGTTGTATGCTATGTACTTCATACTCTTGAATGGAAAGATGCCTCAGCAAAGGCAAAAAGGACTTCTTTTCACCTCAGAATTTGCTGCTCTGATAGTTCCTTTACACCTTAAATTACTGCTGAAAGTATTTGTCCCTAGTTAGGAAGTGATCATTAACACCTACATGGACACAGAATTTTTTTTCATGACCATAAATACTCTTACCAAAATTCCTGTAGGAATGAATGTTTCTGGCTGGCTGGTGACTGCTAATAGTGCTACAATTAAGTAAGATGCCATCAGTCCAACTTAATTGCTGAAGTCTCTTCACTCCCATCTATTAGTTTCTGGAATCAATATACCTTAATGAGTGTTTCATTATTCTTTCATGGCTTTTTTTATTCTCTTGTACCATTCTTTAGAAAGCCTGTTGCCTTACCCTGATAACATATATGACTAGTGATGCTAGATTCTTGAAGCAATTAAGCATTTTAGCATTTAGCATTTAGCATCCTACATTTCTATTTCTAACTTCAAGTTGGAGAGGAATGTAACAAATATCCACTCTGAAGAACAGAAATTCATACCATATACCAATTACATTTCATTAAAATACAAACCATGAAACAAGAATACAAGACAGCCACAATTTTAATATTTGCCTACTAACTGACTCCGGCTTACCTCTGTACCCTCATTTCCTACACATACAATCAATTATACCTCACTTGTGCAATCCCATTCAGATTAGAATAGGAAAATTTTCTTGAATTTACTATACAAAATTACCATAATTCCTGCCCTCTGTGCCTCAAAGACATTTCTGCCTTCTGGAATACTCTGCACACAGTTTACAGAAATCTAAAAGGAACATGACACATAGAAGAGATTGTTTCTTTGATAGATTCAAAGGACATATTTAATTGTAATTTAATCCAGAATTCATGAGGGATTAATTACATTATAGAGCACAGGAGGAGCAGCCTCTTTGTTGCATTGCAGATTACTTTCACTTTTTAAATGCCACCTTGTGCACTGTTTGGTCCATTCGGTTGGAAAAATTTATCCTCAGAATGTTTAAGAAAATATATTTCAATTGGACCAACTCAGTGTCTTAAATTAGTTTCTCAACATAACAGTCGCTCAGCTTTTCAGCTGGAGTGAGGTATATATTCTCTCAAGTACTAAAAAGTTGTTTCATCTCTTCCCCAGTCAGAACTGTGTTCATCAGAGGCCCAAAAATACAGGGACTATCTGAAATGTGATCTGCACAGGTATGTTTTTGTTAGGCCAAAGTCTACATTTTTGTGTGGGCAGTTTCAGAAGAGGCAGGAGAATACTCACAGAAAGTCAAAAGTGTTTCTACTATGATTTCACTTGTACTGTGGTATTTTCAAGGGATTAAGGAAAGGGAATAGAGAGAAGTCATCCAAGAATGCTAGCAGGTCGTGTTTGACCAACCTCATTTCCTTCTACGACTGGGTGACCAGACTGGTGGATGAGGGAAAGGCTTTTGATGTGCTCTACCTGGACTTCAGCAAAGCCTTTGATACGGTCTCTCACAGTATTCTCCTAGGGAAACAGGCTGCCCGTGGACTGGGTAGGTATACCCTTCTTTGGATACTACCCAGTGGGCAGTAGTTAATGGAGTCAAGTCCAGCTGGCTGCCTGTTACAAGTGGTGTTCCCCAGGGGTCGGCACTTGGGCCCATCTTGTTCAATATCTTTATTGATGACCTAGACGAGGGGATTGAGTGTACCCTCAGTAAGTTGGCAGATGACACCAAGCCGGGTGGTGGTGTTGATCTGCCTGAGGGTAGGGAGGCCCTTCAGAGAGATCTGGATAGGCTGGATCACTGGGCAGAGCTGAATGGGATGAGGTTCAACATGGCCAAGGGTCGGGTCCTGCACTTTGGCCACAAGTGCCGCTATAGGCTCGGAGCTGAGTGGCTGGAGGACTGTGAAGAGGAAAGGGACCTGGGGGTGTTGGTTGATGCTCAGCTGAACATGAGCCGACAGTGTGCCCAGGTGGCCAAGAGGGCCAACGGCATCCTGGCCTGCATTAGAAATAGTGTGGCCAGCAGGAGCAGGGAGGTAATCATCCCCTGGATGGCGCTGGTGAGGCCACACCTCGAGTACTGTGTTCAGTTTTGGGCCCCTCACTACAAGAAAGACATTGAAGCCCTGGAACGTGTCCAGAGAAGGGCAACAAAGCTGGTGAGGGGTCTGGAGCACAAGTCTTATGAGAAGCGGCTAAGAGAGTTGGGATTTTTTAGTCTGGAGAAGAGGAGGCTCAGGGGAGATCTCATTGCACTCTATAGATTCCTGAAGGCAGGTTGTGATGAGCAGGGGTTTGGCCTCTTCTCCCAGGCAACAAGCAGGACCCGAGGAAATGGCCACAAGTTGTACCAGAGGAGGTTTAGATTGGACGTGAGGAAAAACTTTTTCTCCCAAAGAGTGGTCAGGCACTGGAATGGCCTGCCCAGGGAGGTGGTGGAGTCGCCGTCCCTGGCAGTGTTCAAGAGGCGGCTTGATGAGGAGCTACAAGATATGGTTTAGTAGCTGTGGCAGCAATGGTAGTGGGAAGACGGTTGGACTAGATGATCTTATAGGTCCCATCGAACCTTGTGATTCTATGATAGTACCAACAGAGGGTAAACAAAATTGAAACAATCGAGAAGACTTAAAACATAATCCAATAGTGTACTAGTAATGGAGTGAAAAAAATGCTAAATTAAATTCAGAGTCACTACATACCAAAAAAAAAAAGTATATTGCAGAAGACGACACAAGTTTACATCCACAATCACTTATTTTATGTGGTATATAATCATACAGGGATGATCTGAGCAACAGTTTCTAAAAGCATCCTCAGAGTTTAGTGATGGCAGACCAAATGGACCACTCTAGCAGCACAGCAATAAGCAGAAGGAAGCACCTTTTCCATACCACATGTAATGCAACTGTGGACTTCTCTGCCTTAGGATACTGCAAAAGCATAATATAATTCAAGGATTAGACAGGTGTAGGCACTGCAGCATTCATTAAATATGATGCTGTAGATGAAATTGATGGTTTACAAAGTCTTCACATTGCTAAAAGCTGGAACAGTGTACCACTGTATACCTGTCTCATTTCTTGTACCTTTTCACCTAAGCATCTTTTATTTGCAACAGTGAAAGACAGGTTCCTAGCATAAATTTACTTGAGGCCTGTTAAGGATTCACCATTTTCATGTTTGCTACTATTTGCCCCTATATAGGACAAAGGAATTTGAAATAGGAAGATGAGAGAATCTGATTTAAGCCTTAGGCAAACCTGTCTGCTTGTATAACCTAGAAAATGTGACAAAGGAGTTATTAATCTCAGCAAAATTAGGATTTAGGACTCTTGCACTATGTTAAGTATGTTGGGAAAAAAAATAAATCTTGTTGTCAAGTGTTTCCAGCATCTTAACAGAGACAACTCCTGCTATGCTCTAGTCACCTGGAAACAGATCAGAATAACTACTGTTTCACTGTATTTTCCTGAGATTTTTTACTCCCGCAAGTTCCCTCAAGAGAATTTTAGAGTATCTGATATTTTTTTTAAATATTAAAAGATAACAATTCACTAGCAGTAAGAAAAAGGCATTGAACCTCTCAGACTACTTAGAGGTGCCCTCCTAAATCTCGAGTTTTTCAGGCTTAAATTATCTTCCATTTCTTCCTTACAGTGAAAAAAAAAAAAAATGCTGTCCAGGATGCACCACACTGAGGACAAAAACCACACAATGGCTCTATGCTTTGTAATTTTTTTTTTTGCTTGCAGCTATTGTTCATTTCCTGCAGACAGAGCATTTTACATGCTCTAATGATACAATTGTTCTTGAAAACTGCAGAGAAACCTACACCACAAACAGCTAATTGGTGCCTCTGATGAAGCTAGAAACACATCTTGAACTTTTTTGTTGTTATTGTTAAAAAGCGAGTTAGAGGGATTTGTTGCTATTAGGACATATCAAACGTTTAGTAGCTGGCAAGATCGCACTCCAGCTCACTTAATTAATGTCTGTAATATAGCTGTCATTTATTAAGCATCCTGCATAGTTATTACACTATAGTTACCGTTATGTATCACTCAATTTTATATGCCCTGAGGGCAACTCAGGTTAGGGATTCTGCACAATTTTCTGTCAAGTTTACTCTTAGGTTCATTGCCATTCAAAATGTATCCCAACAAAATACCGCTCTGTTATCAAAGTTCTTTTCTTCTCTGCCAGTTTTGTATTTTCCTGGCTGCTTGGTTCCTCATGAAAATAGGTATATAACCACCTTCTGCATCTGTGCAGCCTGTTCGATTCTTGCCACCTTTCCATGATTACTTTAATAAATGTAATGGAAATAACTCCATTTGAATTATCATTGTGGTACTATCATCCCAGCCATCTACTGTGCACTATAGATTTATACATAACTAAACTCATAAGTTTTCTTCTTTCCCTTTTCTTATGAGCTTTACTAAAAATAAGTCCATGTAGTCACTTATTGCTGAGCTCTTACTTCCAGCTAAGGGCCTGTAGAATAAAATATACTTCTTTTTTTTTTTTTTTTCCTGTAGTTTTATTATATTATGTACCTTTTCTCCAAGGTTTAGTCAATCTTTCCTCTTGTCTATCTGTACTCCTTCTCCATTCTCCTCAACCCTTGTAAGTTTCTCATGCATAAAAGGAGAGGAGGATTTCCGCTCTAACAAGTTTCCTAGTTCTGTATCTACTCTCTTACTGTTACAGCCCCCTGACAAACAATGTTCTGATTTTTGAACCAAGAACTAGAATTTTTGACACCTTGGTTAAAGAGTTACTGATATAACCAAAAAGTTGAGATATCCATCAGGACATTAAAGAGAGATGAAGCTGTGCAAATGTCGTATCACTACTTTGATGTAGCTTTTTACAATATAAAGCATAGGTAACGTGTAGATGACCTTAGTAAACTCATTTTTTTTTTTTTTATCTAGTCCATTTTAAGAAATCCCTTGAAAATCTTATTACACCTTTTCCTTAAAAACACACACTTTAAAATCACAGGTCATTTAGTCAACTGCACATTAAGAATGCATGTTAACATTTCTTTATAGAAGTATCTGAAGGTATATTAAAAAAAAGTATGAAAACAATGATTTATTTTTCAAAATACATTAAAAAAAAATTAACAGGATATGCTACTGTGTACCTTGATGTCAAAACATCCACCTAAGACAGAACAGTTCTATTCAGAGTCTTCCAAATTTATCAAATGAGGCCAGAATTCTTTCTGCCCTAGTATTATGACTTTTGTAGAGTGAAGAGGAATGTACCCTCGGGAAGACAGATGTTAGATACAATGTCTGCTTCTTTGATGGTCGCCCTGACCTACCAGGAATAAAGTAGTCTTCCACATCTTTATTTTACTACTTTTTTTTTTATGGACTTAATAAAGAACAAGTATTCTGTCCTGGGGAGATATTTAATGGCCTATCCACTTCAAGAAATGTACCTGATACATTATTGGGATGAAGAAGTTTCAGAGAGATAAAAGACGAAAATCAGCATTAAATGGAACCTGAAGTTATTCTTGGGAATAATGGAAAGGTTTCAAGACAACTTTTTGAAGGTAAGTGATAGAAAGCGTTGTACATATGAAAGACACACCCAGGGGGGGAAATTAGGGTGACATTCCCCCATTATGAAGCTGCCTAAAGAGGTCAGTAACATTGTTTTATCACTCAAGAATGGTTGCTTTACATAGTTTGAAAATTTGTGCTTTCAAATACCTTCTGATCTCTTTATCACAAGCTAAGTACAACACAAGGATCTGTCTTTTCCTCAGGGGCTTCAGGAAAATCTTTCACAGTTTTGCAAGTGGAAGTGCAAGAGAAGCCTGTGTGAGAAAGCCAAAGCCTAAATTTGACATGTTAAAACAAAATTACAGATTTTAGATATTCAGCTGTTCTGTCACGGAGTGCATTTTTTAATGGAATCATTGTTTGTGAGTTTCAGGTAGGAAACATTATTTATACTTTCAAAAGCAAGTGAAATCTCCTTCTGACAATATGTAAATAAAATTTCCTGCACATAATCACAGTAAAAAAAGAGAAAGGAATAGTTAGTAGCATCAAGGTATTAGGAAAAACAGCATAGCCAAAAGCATATCAGAATTCATGTATTTTGGTCCTATAATTATTTCAGTTTCTTCAGAGCAGTTTTGATTTAGGATTTTTATGATGTCATTACAGATTTATTTTAAGAAGGGAATTCATAATGCTAGAAACAATACTTGATGATAACAACAGAATTTCCCATTTCAATATGGGATAGATGCCATCTATTGCATCAAAGAGAAATCCTTCAGTAAAATAAAAGTAGCCATGTCTCAAGTAAGTACATATAGCTGCATACTGACAGACACATTTATACATATATATATAGATGCATATATAGGTACATAAATACAAATAATTCACAAGAGAAAAATGCATATAACTGCTGAAGGAAAAAAAAATTCTGTCTCATAAACAGATTTGAATTGTTAGCAGCACTAAAACTCTGGAAACAAAAACAATGCCAACTTAAAAACACGGGTGTTTTACCTGGCTAGATAATCTGATGCTGTTTGCTAACAGCACTAACACCAAGTAAACTTCACTATGAATACCTACTTTCTAATCTACAGAAGGTATACAAAATTCTCATTTTCAACACAGGTAAAAGGTCTAGTGCAGCATAGTAATATCTTTCCAATTATCTTTTCTACTAAAATCTCATGCGGTCCACTAGAAAAATACCACAGTGTTAAAAGGAGGCAAACAAGATATCTTCCTTTATCTCACTGTATATCATACACATTTACATTCTTCTGTTAAGAAATATTTCATTTGACTACTACTACTAAGTATATACAGTATCTTGCATATAAAATTGAAATTTTACATCTCCTGTAGAGACATAACAGCCAAACCTATCTATGTAAACCAGACATTTATTTTGCAAGAAGACTAAAATAGTGAAATATGCAACATCTGTCACCATGAAAATACTTCAGTATTTGACTTCTACTTTTATGATGTTTAAATATGAAATTTCAAATATGGATTGATATAATGAAGACATAAGGATTAACTATTTCAACAAAAAACTTTAATATGAACAGGGTTATCACTGCATATTTATAATATATTATTGTATCACATTGTATTGTACAGTGTTGTACTGTATGACATCATAGATGACATGATACATTGATATTATATTTATTATCCAGTTCAACAGATAAATGCTGCCATAATTACCTATCCAGTCACTGTAAATACAATTTCTACATTATCAGCTGAAAATATGTTTGGGAAACAACCAGTGCCATAGGACTACCAGATACCAGTACTTCATTCTTCACATACCAAAAAAACGATTGCACTGAGGAAATCAGTATATTCAACAATAAGTACTGCCCATGTATTACTAGTTTCTCTGAAGGATTTAGTAGAAGATCTTAAGAAAAATAGCTATTAAAAAATCACTATCAAATCATCCTAATTATATTTTTGAATCCATAAATACAGAAACAGATTAATTTAGATATTTTATACAAATCTGTAAAATTTATATCCATGTTTATTTTACAATTTAAATACTTTATATTTCTATTTTATTAATATTTTATACATTTTTATATATAGGTATATATATGAAATTCCAAAATAAAAATGCTTGCTTACAATTACTAAATTGCCTAAAATACTGAAGCTTGGACTGAAGAAAGTAGTACTTTTTTTATTGTACGTCTGATACTAGACTAAAATATATGATATATACAAAATGTAGATATAGTAAATTGTGGTTAGATCAATTAATTCATTCACTTTTGGAGATTAAAATTTTTGAGAAAATTTGAAAGTTCATGCCTAGTTTTGTGTTTCGAAATTTTCATTCAGTTATCCACCATATGTTGAAAAACATACAGGATAAACCAACTCCACCACTTTCAGTCTTTTTCAGGGCTAATTCATAGAATTGATAGAATCACAAGGTTCGATGGGACCTATAAGATCATCTAGTCCAACCGTCTTCCCACTACCATTGCTGCCACAGCTACTAAACCATATCTTGTAGCTCCTCATCAAGCCGCCTCTTGAACACTGC
>WHYT01015585.1:187138-208359 GCA_009806455.1 Tetrax tetrax | reverse complement strand
TCTCATTATCCTGCTAGTTGTAGTAATAAATGAATAGTTTTTCCCCAAGTCGAGTCTGTTTTTGCCCGTGACGGTAAGGATTTCTCCCTGTCCTTATCTCAAACCTCGAGTCGTTTTTTTTCTTAATTATCTCTCTTCTCTTAAATTATCTCTCCCTATTCTCTCGGAGGGTGGGGGGAGTGAGAGAGAGACTGCGTAGTCTGGTCCGGATCGGGGCTAAACTACGACAAGCAGTTTAAAAAAGTTGAAGGAATAGCAACAGTAGTTGAATATTGGCAATTTGAATGTCTGCTTAACTAAGAATTTTATGATATTTTTAAATGCAAAATAATTAAATAAAAGTAAATTGCAATTTGCAGAAACTACTAAGATATGTGCCTGAGAGCATGAAACAGAAACAAAATTCACAATCATACAAAGTGGCCATTTAAATACCTTAAATTTACATGCTCACACAGAAGGGATTTAAGTAGATAAACTTTTATATAAATTGCACATAACCAGGCAAAATAGAGGTTTTTATCTCTCATAATCTAAGGAAATCTTGGAACTCAAAAATTGTCTGCTTGTCTCTTTCATTAACCAAGTTATTTTAAAAATCTCGGTGCCAAAAGAAAATCCTTTCGTCCTAACTGGTGCCAAAGAAATCCCCAAAATCTCTGGTTTATAATTTAAAATAACTGGGTATATTGTACTGAAGTCAGTTTTGTAGAGTAATTAAATGTCTTTAACATAAATTAACTATATAACTTATTTGCATAAATGGTGCTGTTTTGCAGTTCAGTGTACACAAGGGACATACTGTTATTTCATCAAAAACTTTGTGTGCTCAATACACAGGGCTTATAATGTTAATATTGCTATCATACCCCAGACTGTGATATAGCTGAGACTAATTCAGTTGAGGGTAGCTCTACAAATTGTACCAAGTCATAAGTGTAATGTAACTGTGAGGTGCTAATAAGCAGTACAGAGAATGACTGTCAAAATGGAAGCCCTTATTCTTTCTCCAATTTCTCCATTTGTCTTTAAAACATATGAGAAATATTTCACCTTCTTTCCTAGAATTAAGTTATTAATTTTACCTCAAAATGGGCTTTCCATTCATTTTACTCCACCTCTATGCTCAAACAATCAGCACTAGTCTCTGGCATTGTTCTGTCATCTTCAAGGCTAAATGGTAGAGTAAGTACTGTTTAAAAATATCCAAACCACACTCTCAATTCTCTGACTCAAAAAGGACATAATTCTTGGCTAAAAACTACAAATTTTTGAATGTACTACTTGGAACAACTGAGTATATTTTCAAATACTAGAAGCTTTCAGCTTATCAATGCCATCAGTGGAGATCTAGATAATTAACATTAGTTGATTCCAATTCAATTGATTCTTGTTCAGCAGCAAAATATTTATTTGGTTACAGACTTTTTCACAGTCATGTAAGGAATTTGTTCCATTGCTCTTGGAATAAATAAGAATTTCTCATAAACTTGCACATTGTAATTTTTTTTTTCCTTTCAACAATTTCAAAATAAGCTGTTCAATCTAAAAAAGAACTGATTAGATCACTACATCTGCTTACATTTCTCCTTGACGTGCTTTGCCCATCCAGATTCTTACTCAGCTTTGCATACCTACATACATTTCTCTTTCAAGATGGCTTTAGTTTACACTTTCTGACTCTAATTCATATTATAATGAGATTAGTTTTAGATATCTCAGAGCATATCAGATGTTGGCTGGAAATTTTCTTTACATTTATATTTGTGTTAGTGGGATTAGAAAGCCTACTAAAAACTTTGTGAATAAATAAACTATCAGTCATGCACAACTGATTTGTGTCAAACCCAAATGACTGACTCATGAAAAAATAAGGATCTGTTTTGGAAAAAGATTTGTGGTACAGTTCTTGTAGGTCTAGGCCATCTCTATCATCAGCACTGAAATAATAATGTAATTTCTATTCATCTTAAAGTTGTCAAAATCTTGAATCAGTTATATTAGATTAAAAAAAACCAACCTTTTGAAATTATTACTGCAACAGGGAAGTAACAACAAAAACATAGTTCATTAGTGTGAGAACAGATGGAAGAAGATTATTATGGCATAGCAGGCTTGTAGAAATGTGCTTGAGATAAATTCGCTAGCAGACCATATAAAATCTTTTTTTAATCATTGCGATAAAAACTGCAAGATTAATGTAGCAGAAAAATTTAGATATATTGGATTTATCTAATTAGTATTTAGTGTCTTAGAATCAGAAACCAATTTTTATGTGGAACAAATTATATCTTCCTATTACAATCATCCAGAGTATCCACTGTATCCTTGCTGATTTGGAACGTCCTGGTGGTCCCCTAGCAAGAGGGAGTCCAGCTCTAAAGTTCCTCATTTTCTCCCACTGTTCATTAATATTTTCTTCTGCATTAGTCAGTGGACAGATGTGATGTCTACAGTATTGAGGAAGTATGGTAGAGAGAAAGAAAGACTTTTCCAAATTAATCAAATAATAACCCTGTTTGGTGAACACTTCACAATATCACTCATTAAAAATTAAAACTCCTTCCCCACATTTTGCAGCTTTTCTGTTTCTCAGTTAGCATTGTGCATGACCATGGTCTTCTGTTGTGCCAGTTCCAAGAACTTCAAATATGAGGGTGACTTATATAAATGATCTAGCAGTAAGTTTCAAGTTCCTAGCATTTTATCCTTACCACACACACAAGCACAAATTTCAAATGCACAACATAATGCTCATTTATATTGTTCAAACAGTTAACATGAGCTATACAAGACAAGAAAACTTCACCAAGGGAAAAATACTTAGCCACAGAGTGAATGTACATATAACAGACAAAAAAAAAACCCCAACAGGTAAAGAGGAAGTTGTATTTTCCGCTGTTCATTCCATTTACTCTTGCTAAGTTTTGTTTAAGCCTGTTACAATTACACAGAATCATAGAATCATAGCATCACAGAATGGTTAGGGTTGGAAGGGATCTTCGAGTTGAAAGGTCACCTGGTCCAACAGTGCTGCAATGTTCAGGAACATCTCCAACTAGAGCAGATTGCTCAGAGCCCAGTCCAGCCTGGCCTTGAATGTTTCCAGGGATGGGACATCTACTGCCTTTCTGGGAAATCTGTTCCAGTGTTCCATCACTGTCACTGGAAAAAAACTTTTCTTTACATCAAGTCTGAATCTACCTCCTTCTATTTTAAATCCATTACTCCTTGTCCTGTCACAACAGGTCCTGCTAAAGAGTTTCTCCCCATCTTTCTTATACTGGAAGACTGCAATAAGGTCTCCCTGGAGCCTTCTCTTCTCCACTTCTCCAGGCTGAACAGCCCCAACTCTCTCAGCCTGTCCTCATAGGAGAGGTGCTTCAGGCCTCTGATCATCTTTGTGGCGTTCCTATGGACTTGCTCCAACAGGTCCATGTCCTTATTATGTTGCGGGCTCCAGGGCTGTACACAGTATTCCAGGTAGAGTCTCACAAGTGCAGAGTAGAGGGGGACAATCCCATCCCTCGACCTGCTGGCCACACTTCTTTTGATGCAGTCCAGGACATGGTTGGCTTTCTGGGCTGCAAGCACAACACACTAAGAATCATAGACTATTTAGGGCTGGAAGGAACCTTTAAAGGTCATCTAGTTCAACCCCTCTGCAAGGAGCAGGGACATCTCCAGCTAGATCAGGTTGCACAGAGCTCCATCCAACCTGGCCTTGAATGTTTCCAGGGATGGGGCAAACATTGCCAGCTCATGTTGAGCTTCTCATCCACCAGCACTCCCAAGTCCTTTTCCTCAGGACTGCTCTCAGTCCCTTTTCCTCCAAGCCTGCATGTGTGCCTGGGATCATTCCGACCCTGCACTTCGCCTTGTTGAACTTCACGAGGTTCTCACAGGTTCACCTTTTCATCCTGTCAAGGTTGCTCTGGATGGCATCCCTTCCCTCGGTCTACTGAATGTATTGTAACTCACTCTATAGGTACCATATAACATTAGACAGTATAGAAAAATAAATCACTATGTTCAACAGTGTTGAATACAAAGAAAAGGGGTTAATGTATGAATGCCAGATAAGTCTCAATGATTTATTCAACCTGAGTCTAGCTACAGAAAAAATGCTTACTGAACTCAAGACATTAAAACTTCTATGATCTTACTTCATTTCAATCAAGAAGTTTCAAATAACTATTAAATTCTAACTTTTTTTCCTATGTTTATTTAATATTAGGCCAGATATGGCATGATCTGAAGACAAAAAAAATACTTAAGTGTGTTTTACCTTTAGTATGTTTCAGTTACACTCCTCTGTGTCTGCTCTTCTATGAAATTCAATTGCTTCCTATGTCAGTCTATAGTTAAACATTCTAGCATCTTCCTTAATCTGCCTGAAAGATCCATTTCTTCAGTCCAATTTAGAAAAGATGTGGTTATCTACAAGTAATAAGTTAATATTTTAGTGTAACTAATTAATGATTAATAAAAATAAGTCTCAACTGTACATTTATATGAAAGATTTACAAAGACAAATTAAGCAGCTGGCAGGACTGTAAGATGTTGTTTAACTGAAATGTGATCAAAAGTCTGTAAAAATATTGCTTTAGAAATCTGAAATTTGAACAATTTTATTTTGATTCTCCTTTCTGCTTGTGCACTTTTTTACTCCTCATATTACAGAAATGCTTCAAAGATTTACTTCAGTTTTGGAGCTAATTTCAGAGAGTCTCAAGCTATGTAAGTGGAAACTATCCATTAAAGTGATTATCCTGATAGATTGATGTTGTGACTTGTTACTACTCTATGTCTATTCAGAGAAATGTCTGGATGATGCCAGTTGTGCATTGTTTTATATTAATTTTTTTTTAGCAATTGATTTTAAAAAGATTGAATATAAAATCAATCCAAAACAATATGAAATAATGTTTTTCCCTAGTAGCTGGAAATGAGTAGTGGTAGTAACCCATTATCTATGCACTCATATGTAATTATTATGTTTCTTTCACCGGCAAAAGAACAGTTTGGTTATTAGATGCAATGGTAAGAAAAATGTGATGTATGAAAGCTACATTAGATGCCTTGTACATAATTTCTGTTTTGAAGACCAAAAGTCCATATTAAGTTTGACCTAATATGTTTGTTCAGTGGTGGTGTGCAGAGTAGCCAAGTGGTGTGCAGAGTAGCCAAAACTGTCCTACATACATTCACACACACAGTCATCTGCTATGCAAAAACTTATATGAAGGGAAAATTCTGTTCTCTTCTTATATGAAGGGAAAATTCTCCTCTTAAATGTTATTATTTAAGGCTTTCTGGTTTGCCATATAAGAATATGATATATTTGCTCTGATCTCTGTTTACCCTTTTAATCCTCTGCATATCTATATATCAATATTTGCCCCTTTTCTCTCACTGTCAGAAAAAACATATTGATGTAAATGCTGAACATTTGAGAGTCCCTTCAGAGGAGAAGGCAGGCAGTTCCTACAGTGCATCACCTTTGCTTTGTAAGACAACATACAGAGATATTAATTATGATTACAGACTATACTGCTATCTGAGACATACTGACATACAGTGATGCATAGAAAGTTTGTTTTGTTTTGTTTTGTTTTTTAAATTAATGTATCAAATAAATCAACCCTTGTGGAAAATGAAGAATTTCTCTCTAAGAAGCATAAATTAGTTTTAAGGAAGCTTTTTAAAGGATGTTGAAATAGCATAAACATAAAAGGCAGGTTTTAGGCAATTAAAAAAAAAGAGTAGATAATGTAAATTACATAGTTATTAATAGGCAGATAGCACTGTTACTGAGTACTGCTTAAACACAGTCTTCCTAAGAATGATTATGTGATCACTGGATATCAACGTATCTCTACCATAAGTTTTTAAAACCCACAATTATTTCAGATATGTCTAACCTTTACACATAGGCATGACAATTTTAATAAGAACACTGTAAACCTAGGCCAGAAATATTTTAGACCTCATTTGAAATTCAAATAACATTGCAAGATGGCAAATTATGCTACAGAAATGTATAGATTTTAGACCTTTCATCAGCCTTAAGACTTCTAATTAAATTAGTTAATTTCTTCCACTTGAAAAGATTAAATAGCCATGGGATATAACCAAACAATATAGCTCAATAGGGCTGGTTATGTTAACCTTAAAATAAGCGTAACGCTATGATGTACTGTATCTATTATAGGAAAATAGGCGTTTCTAGATTTCTTAGGGAAACATGAAACTGAGTATTTGAAAATGCTTGACAGCTGTTTCATACGAGCTGTGCAGTTAACAAATATACAGACAGTATCTTTCCCAAAATTTGGTAGCATCCTAGAATAGCTACTTCACTGGCAGCTTATTGGAATTAGTAGGATAATATCTTAAATATGCAATGTCATGGAAATAAGTACGTTAACAATGGTTGGTATATTACAGCCACTGATAAAATCCACTTCCTTGGAAAAAAAATTCAAACAAACCAAAACAATACACTTGTGTAAAGCCCACAAACTTCAAGTTCACCCTCTCAAGGACATTCAGTAAGTTATAAAGCAATGTAAAGCATTCCAGTCTACAGATTTAACAGTTTTCTTCATTCTCTGCTTTTTGAAGATTATAAATCTTTGTCTTGTGCAGCACAGGGAACACTGACTATGCACAAAGTAGATTTAATTTAAAAAATAGCTATTTTCGGTGTCCATGCAAATCTGAAACTTCATCTCATTCACTATTTTTCTCATAACATAATTGTTAGAAATACTTAATGTCTTTTAATAGTATGAACTAGTTTTGCCCTTACAATTTCTTCAGTATGAAGGTCATACTGAACTCTGGCTCTCCTCTTACTAGGAAAGACTTCAAAATTCCCCTGCTACCCCCAATGCACTCTACCCTTAGAGGTTAAGAACAACATATAGAATACTCAGTAACAGGACTCTCAGAGAAACATGGTGCAACAATTAATCAGTCAAGTATCACAGAAAAATTTTCCTTTGACTACCTCAGCTGTTTTAGCAGGTGTCTTTAAAAACATATACAGGCCCTCACACCAGAGAAACCAGCTGTAGCTATGGACTGTTCAGTAGATAAGGAATTGGCTGGATGGTCACATCCAGACAATAGTGTCAATGGCTCAATGTCCGGATGGAGATCAGGAACGAGTGGTGTCTCTCAGGGTCTGAGAGACAGGACCAGTAATGTTTAGTATTTTCATCAGTGACATAGATGGTAGGATCATGCACATTCTCAGCAAATTTACTGACACCACCAAGCTGACTGGTGGGGAAGACTCATCGGAGAGATGGGAAGCCATTCAGGGGGACTTAAACGGGGCTTATAAGAAAGATGGGAACAGACTTTTTAGTAGGACCTGTAGTGATAGGAGAAGAGGTAATGGTTTTAAACTAAGATAATAGATTCAGATTAGACATAAGGAAGAATTTTTTTACGATGAGAGCGGTGAAATACTGAAACAGGCTGCCCCATCCCTGGAAGCATTCAAGGCCAGGTTGGGCAGGGCTCTGAGCAACCTGATCCGGTTGGAGATGTCCCTGCTCCTTGCACGGGGGTTGGACTAGATGACCTTTAAAAGTCCTTTCCAACCCAAATAATTTCATAATTCTGTGATAATGCAACATCCTTTTGAAACTCTGCAGTGGTATCTCAACTTGTACACATTTCAGTGGAGCCTGTATTAAGCTGAGCTCTAGTCCTGTGAAGAGAATAGGAATCTATTAACTTTCCAAGACTTGTAGGAAGAAAGGAAATAACTCAAAGACTACATACATATTGCTCTCCCTTTTTTCTCAAATATTCTCCTTGACTAACAAACCTCTCCTCCTTCTACATGGTGTAGAAGGAACTCTTCACAAGTTGCTTGTGACCAAGCCAGAAGAGCAAATAATCAGATAGTACAAAACTCAACATCAACCAGTCCAAAGGGGATTGAAGAAAACAAAGTTAGCTCTCTTTGTATTTCTTTTTAAAGAGAACCTAGGAATTTTAGGCCTCAAAGGTTGGTTTGGATATCCAGACACTAAATCCAACTAGTAATAAGCAGAATTATTGTTAATATTTCAAGGACAATAATGACATACACAATAATTAATAGCATCAGATTTTTCACCTTCTTCATAAGCTATCTGGCCTACTGCATAACTAAAGATAAACAAATAAAATAAGTCCATGATTCATACAATATAGTTTGATTTCAGCAAGGCTTTATGATTTGTTCCACACAAGAAATAGTTTAATAACAGATAAATTATATCTCCATGAATAAAAGTGAAAAACAAGCTAAAAAGAAAAATCATATGTTCTGTCCACTTCTACTGACATCTTAATTTTAGTTAAAAAACATAGAAAGCACTGAGCTCAGAAGTTTGAGTACGGGCTTCAAACTCAGCATGACCTTAATATAGTGAGGAAAGTATGTAATCGCACTAAAAAGAAAGTAAAGACAAGAATACAAAGCACTACATTTAGCAAGAAGAAATTATAAGCAAAATGAAAGATCAACAATTACATAACAGACCTACGAAAACTCTTTGTTATAGTGGATCATAGTCTTGAATGCCTCACTATTACAAAATGTCAAATGACCCTCTATTGGTGTTTATCCCTAGTGACCACAGTTTCTCACTCACCCTCCCCCTCACCAGTGAAATGGGGGAGAGAACTGGGAAGAAAGGAAAACTCATGGGTTGAGACGAAGACAGTTTACTAGAATAGCAAAGGAAAATTACAATAATAACAAAATATAAATATACAAAATGAACAATGCATGATTTCTCACCACCCCATGTCCCAAAGACTGACAGAGCCTGTCCTGAGCAGCAATCACAGAAATGAAAATCTAAGCAGCAAGCAAAGGAGGGAGAGGGACAGAGGAGATGTCCCTGCCCTAGGCAACCCCCACTTATATACTGAGTATGACATTTATAGCACGGAATACTCTCTTTGGACAGTTGGGGTCAACTGTTCCTGCTATATCCCTCCCAGCTTCCTGCACCTGCACGTTAGTCAGACTTGGAAAGCCAGTGTCCTTGGTCTCATTAGCAACTACTCATAACATCAGTATGTTTATCAACATTCTCCACATACAAAATTCAAAACACATCAGCTACTGAGAGGAAAACTAACTCCACCCCTGCCGAAACCAGTACACCCTCTAACAATGTCCTCTAGCAAGTGCCTTCTATGTGAAAACCAGACAGTAGCTATTCAATGTCATTCTGCACTGGAAAAATTAATATGATATATTTCTGCACCACTTTTTAAGAAAGAGTTTTAAAGTAAAAAACGGAGTAGGGTTGAATGATAGGAGGTACGGAATACCTAGCCTCTTAGTATAGCCTGAAGGAATTGATTTTTTTTTTTGTAATCTAGAAGAGAAGAGACCAGGAAATGCTAGATACTTTATTATTCTACACACATACAAGGCAGTTAACACTGTTCCATTTCTGCAAGACAAGAAATTGTCTTACATTTTTAATAAAATTATTGCTTTGCATTAGAACAAATACGTTTATTTCCTAAAGACAATGAAGCATCTGAGTTGACTTTCAAAAAATATTTTCAAAAAACAGATAAGCAATAAATCTCTGAACTGGCATCCTAGTATAATTATATCGTTACCCTGCAGAAACACAGATTCAAGGAGATTCTCTCTCAAAAGAATTACACTTTTATGGTCATAGCATAGAATTTGTGTGTTCTTTCCATTTATCCTCCAATAAGCTAGTACGTTCGAGGAAAAAAAAAAAGGTTTTCTTTCCCCATAGTTTTCCAGCAGTTAGAAGGTAATGCAGAACTTTGCTGTTGAAATTACGTATAGGTGTACATATTTTACATACAAAGTTCTGAATTAATAAGCTAATTTAATTAACTTTTCATTAATATGGAGACAAATATTTAATTCTATCTAATTATTTCAGAACAGTTTTTGTGCAAGATGCAAAAAACAGAGCAATTCCATGCACTGTGGAAAAACTTCTCTGAAGTATTTTTCCCTATGCATTATTGCAGTTAGAGCCACTAGAATTCCATTTAACAAGGCACTAAGCCTAATTCAGTCACTGAAATATCATAGCCTTTGACCATTCTACTTCTCAAGTGCTATGGTTCTGAAAACAGAAGTGGATTCTGAATAATGATGAAAATTAGCATACTCAATTATGTTTCAGAAGTAAAGTGAGAACCTCTAGAAATCCATTCTATCCAAAACAGCTGAGAGACATTGAAAGATACCACTCCAGCCTGAAATAATTTATTTGCAATCACAGTCTGTGCTAGTTCTGAGACAGAACAGGAAAAAAAAGTATGCAGGCATTATACATGAAAACATATTAATAAGCATGAGTATCTTCTCCTATTCTGAAAGTCATAAAACATATGTTAGCAGGCTACGTCTACAGCATATCCAAATTTTACAGCACAGTATGCAATATTGCAATATGATATGCTACAACATAATATCCATTTATCTGTTTAAGTGAAAATGAAACTTCTAATTCATTGCTAGGTGGAGGAATACAAAATTCCAATTTATGAACTAACACCTTCTCCTTGCAATTGTAGCCTTAACCTGTAATAATGCTACCAGAAAGCTACACAGAAATTAACCATTAGCAAGGTTGCAAAGAAATAATTTCTTCTTTATTCTTCTGAAAATAAAATTTCTACTGTATTGCTTATGCTAGAGTAAATGTAAAACCAACATAAGAACATTGAGGTTTAAATTCTCACTTTCTCATATATACCTTTAAATCACAGAGCTGTTATACAAACAATTATTAGAAATTATAGGAATTGTTAGGCTTGCTTCCTGCTACTGTGCCATAAAGAATATGGATTTGATATGTCTGAAGGTCAGTCAGCCTACCCTTATCTTCAATCCCTTTTGGATACGGAATAAATGATTGTAAGTTTGTAATGATTGTAATGACTGTAAGCTGAGTAAGTTCCTCACTCAGATCTAAGTGAATGCAGAAAATAAAATATTTTCACTGAAGATTCAAAAAGAGGAACATTAATATGGTAGTTTTCTTCTTTGTCTTTGATAAAGAGTGTATGATAAAATAGCAACTATTTGGAGTATACCACCTTTGAATCTCAAGAAAAGATATACAGCAGGGCTGAATTAACCATACTGGGACTGAAAAGAAAGTGAGTCTAACAATTACATTAGTAAAAAACAGAATCAGAAATCTTCCTTCTCAGATACTCTAACTTGAAACTTCATGTCGCTGAGAAAAAAAAAAAATTCCTTTCTCATTTAAAGTCTATTTTTGGATCAGCTTCAGTGTAGCGATCTCCTTTTCCTACATGGTGTACGAACAAGTTGTTTTTTTCATGGTATTTAATGAATAGAATTAGCAAACTTATCTAGATGTAAATTTCCATAATACTGTAAAGGTTTAATTATTTTCAAACATTTTCACTTCTCTTGCTTTGCAAAGGTATTTCTTTACCTCAAAAGAGAGATTCCATGGAAACTAAAAAACTTTTTAAAAAATTTAACTGAAATGAAGGAAAAAATAAGTTAAAATTAAGCTTTTGATCATAGAAACATTTACTATGAATAATTAAATAATTTTATTATACAAAAATGTCTTATGCAGAAACGCATTGAAGAAATTCATTTAGTCAGGTCAAATCCATAGAAACACTTCTACAACTAAGAAAATAATGTTCTGGGAGAGTTTGATAAATATCAAAACCTAAAAAGCTGCCAGTAAATTGGAGGTCATACATAACTTCCCCTTTCTTTGGTATCTAGCAATTGCTACAGAGATTACTGTAAAGATAAACATGGCAACAGCGCAGTTTACATGCACTTTGCAGCATGCTTCAGAAAAAATCAAACATGTGATCTTTTGCTGTGCACATTAAATACGTTACATCTTATAATAGAAGAGAGTAGATTGCAAACTGAGCTAAGCACTAGATACACAATTTATAAAATAACTTTTCAGTTCTTGAAGGTTTACTTTTGTGAACAGGAAAATTGTTGTTCCACCACTGAAGAGAACTATTTTCATGGACACAGTTTGGCTTAAGCTTCTGTCAAATAGGTTATTTAATATTTTGCTTTTGTATATAAACACTTTTCTGAATATCAGAAAACTAAATTTATTTTCTAATTAAGTATCTTTTTCAACAGTGCTGTCTGCACAGCAGTCATTGATATATTGTTTATGATATTCTGCCCAAGGTGCCACATATTTTATCTAGTAGATAAAGAATTTCTCTTACTAGCTTCTTCAAAGCTAGTGATTATGTATGACACCTTCAGAAAGAATTTTTAAAAAATAAAAGGAAAAAAAATAACCACATTTTTTTTTTTGTCATTGCCAGGAGTAGAAATAGCCCGCTAAAACCGGGGTATATAATATTTACTAATTGTTGATGTAATTACATTCAAATGTAGTATTATGTTTTGTACATAAGTAAGATATAAATAATTTTTAAGTATTAAAAGGTTCATTCAACATAACTTTTAAAAATAATTTATAATCTCTCTTGTGCAACTCAGTCTGCTAAGGAGAGGCTTTCAGAAATAGAAAAGTTTCTTCCTTTGCCTTTACTCTAGCTCTTGTGACAAAAATAAAAGTTTATTCAGCAAAATGTTGCTTGACCTAAGTCACTGTTACCTGAAGTAACTTAGGATCACGATGTAAGATAAAGTTCATAGAAAGTCAGACAGTGAAGTTAGCTAGATTCACAAGTGTAACTGTTCTTCATCAATTATCCCAGAATACAGTATATAAATACATTTCTTATTCAGTAATCCCTGATGTCATGTTTGATTCCTCTTATTCTTAAAAATAAAATAAAATAGATTCAATTTGGCACTTAAACCAAATGCAGAGAGTTAAGTTTAAGCTCAAATTTTAGACTCAGCTAAGTGTACACCAGTATAGTACTTCTAAACCGTTTCAGGAATTGCTTATACAAATGATGTAAGACACACACGGAAATGAGAGAACTTCAATAAGATTTGCATCATTGTTGTTTGTTCTCTAGTCACCAAGAAAAAAAAAACCTTCCTGTAAAGCCTTCTCTAATCATATGACGAAAGCAAAACCAACTCACTCTTAAAGTTCTCCATTATCTTAGTTACTTTAAGAGTTACTATATTTGCATCATGTTCTTTTCGTACTGCACACATTTAGGTTATCACTATTGTCTCATCTCACTATTTCAGGATAATACAGAATAAAGAAGCCGTACCACACTTAATACTGCCTTTTTCACCCTTCACAACTCAATGCTAAAGAGTAAATGCCAATGTTTCATGACCCTCATACTAGTAGTTCAGTCCTTCAGCACTAAAATTGATTTTGTTCATCTTGGCATAGTAAAATCCAACATGATCCTTTGTGCTATTCCCTGAAAACCTGCACAACACCAACAGAAGGCAATATAGAGGGTTTTCATAATAAATTTTCCAATTTATTTATATCTCAGGGCAAAGTTCTGTTTAACTGGAGTAAAGAACAGATGTATTTCAAACATTCATCACAAGAGGTTACACTTGTCAAGATCTTGCCTTTACGACAACTTCAAACATCCTATTTATAGCCAATAAAACATAGCTCTACTTATACATTCTTTTACATACATTAGCATTAACAACAACAAAAAAGCCAACAAAGAAAAGCAGTTAGAGAAATACAATCCTGCCTTTCTGGGGATCACATTCTCTGAAATACACCGGGCAGATTTAAAACAAAAAGTTATTATAATATTCCACAGAAATTATATTCTGACATCTCTAAAGGTCAGATGGAGAACTTGTTGAACACACATGAGGTTTATTATTTATGTTTAAATTGTACAACAGTGGGACACATTTGCAATTATTTATAACTGTGCATTGTTTGAGCAACTCCAGTTGTACAAAGAGAACTAAGATGTACTGTGTAGCTCTACAGAGGCATTGAAATTTAGTCTAGGTTCTTAAGGCATTAAAAACTTTTCAGAAAAATATACAGTCTATGGTTAAAGACTGAGTTTGTTCCTCCTATAACTAAAAGTTTCTGCAGGAACTAACTCATGAGTTAACTTTGCCTATTTCTGTAGCACATTAAGTGCTAATAAGAGTGATCTCATAAAATTGGCCCTTTCACCTATATTTAGTCTTTGTTATATGAAACCCCATTCTTCAAAGTAAAATCCCAGTAACATGAGCATTTCTGGCAGCTATTCACTCATGAGACATGAGAAAACAATTGGAAAACTAAAAGAGCAGATAATTTCTTATAAATATCTTGAACACTAATTACTATGTCATAATTTCCCGCAGAATATAACCCTGCCAGCTAATTTCCTTTTTAAAAGTTTTCCTGTTAAATTTAAGTAGGTGTGTTTAACAGAGGAACCCATCTGAGATCTGTAAGGAAAATGGGGAAATAAATTTACCTCATTTGATAACAGTAAAATAAAGATTGTTGCTTCCCATATCCTCTTCTGCAGTACAGTGTTAATAAGTTCACACACTTGAGAAATATTTGGTGATATTTACTGTATGATGTCTTACATTATTGCTCTTTACTCACCTGTCAGCCACTAGAGAAAAAAAAAAAAAAGTACAAATATAAGTCCAGAACGTAATAATTAAAATATTTTTAAAACTGTAACCAAAATAGCATTTCACTAATATTCTTTTCAAGCACTAAGAATAAATATTTTCCCAGTGATTTACAAGCATAACTAAAAAAAATCCCAGCAACAATTCTTATGTTTTTTCAACATGTTTTTTTTAACTTGCTTGTGACACTTAGCTCCAGTTCTTCACTCCATTTTATCAGTGGGGATACACCGAAAGTTTTCTGTAGCTAAACTCACTGTATTTGAAACTGTTTAAGCTAAAACTTATAGGATGCATCACACAACTATATTTATCTTCTCCCAAAGAGAACTTCTCACATATTTTAAATAAATAAACCAAATTAATTAAATATATGATTGATACTTAAAATGTTGTTACAGCATTTTGACTACTAGATGCATTTGTTAAAAGAACAGTGAGTTTAATTGCAATGTACTGCCATAGCCTAAGAAAGGGCTTCTACATTTCTTTCGATTGTACCTTAGGATTGTTAATTTTTGTCCTGTTTTATTTTTCTCCATTTTTAGACTCTGCTATGTACCAAAAGTCACGTAGGAATAATGAGCAGTGACAAGTAACAGTAACAGCATTAGAAAAGTTACACATTAAGCTTTCCTTCTCTTAAGGATGCCTAAAGGAATATTATCTCAGGATAGAATATGAAAGAATATGTTAAATATAACTGATTGTTACTCATTTTTTTTCAGATGGCACCAAACTTTAATCTCATTTTCCTCTATACTACCTTGCAGGTCTCCTAATCAATTCACAATAAAAACAAAAGTAAAGATCTTTTCAAAGGAAACTAAAATAAAGGCCTAATTTATTAGTCCTATCAAAAGAAACAGAAACTCATCCTCAGTAAACAGGGACTATGGTCCATACTTATAAACACAAAGAATAACTTCATTTATCATAAAAGTAAGTGATTCGGAAAACTGTACTTAAAGATCTTGACCTGATGCTTTAAATCTACTGGGGATGAGTTCTCACATCCATTCTAACAAGTCTCTGCTTGCAAACAGGATTTGCATTGAGATGAACAGCTGCAACACTGTTCCATCTGTCTCTCTATCCCCGAAACCCCCAGGGACAGCACTGCACTCTGCAAAGAGCAAAAAGTAACTGCAGTGCAAGTCCACTCAAATAAACTTCTGTAGATAAGAATCTAATCTTCCTTTATGACCTAGCCAATGACAGTGTCCGTAGCAACTAGAAGAAAAAAGGCTGTACATTCATCACAAACGGTTTTCTCTCAAATATAAATTCTTATTCATTGGCAACCAGTGTTCAGGTTCATCCTT
This sequence comes from Tetrax tetrax, assembly GCA_009806455.1. Taxonomy (NCBI): domain Eukaryota; kingdom Metazoa; phylum Chordata; class Aves; order Otidiformes; family Otididae; genus Tetrax; species Tetrax tetrax. The sequence goes on along the minus strand of WHYT01015585.1, from coordinate 192,426 downwards.
AACTTAAAGGGCAAAAGATTCATTTTTGGTCCTCCATTCCTTTATTATTTTTTGAAAAAAAATTCTTAAAAAATCACATGCAATGTGATTGTGTTTGCAATATATTTTAAAATATTTATTCTTCCTCCATCTTAGGCATGTGATAAAGTACACATCTCATTGTTAGAAGGTATGAATATTTCATCTGGGGAACAGGGGTGAAGAAGAAAGGAGCGATACTTACTTTGAGTTGTAATTTCAAAGAATTCTAAAGCATATCCTTCTAACATAACACAAAAATAAAGTGGTTTTATATTGAAGAAATGAAAGTTCTGAGTTTAACATAAAATTGTATTTCAGTGAGATACAGGGGAATAAAGTTGGAATCCGACAAGTGAAATGCCATTTTATGAAGAGATTAGTCTGACAAATAGAAGTAGCAGACAGGAGCCATTTTGGTGGTTTCTGCTTTGACATGTATCCTTTTCTTTAAGGAATTCAGGTTAAAAAAAAACTTCTTATTTTCCTTATTGAACGCGTATTTTTTTTCCTGAAACGAAAGCACTCCTATCAGCCTGCTTCATATAACTGAAAACTTTGGTTTACTATGGTAAAGGGAAGACTTATGACTATTATCTCTCTCCACATCGCCTAAAATATACAGGAAATGCACAGCAATGTAACATTTTCCTATATACTCCTCCAATGGGGCAGATATGCCCTTCTATATTTAGGGGTAAATATTGACCAGTTAAGTTTATTTGTCTTCTGTGGTAGAATTTTCATCATTAACTGACTTCCAAATAAGCATTTATCTGTCATCTAAGAAGGGATTCCATGACTCCTTGGAGAAAATCTAAGAGCATAATTTCTGTTAGTATCTTACACTTCTCAAAAATCATATGACAACACAAATTGAACTGCAAAGTCACTATGGGAAAAGAGTGTTTAAGAAATTATTTTTGTCCTTCAGGGCAGATAACACACAGCATTTTCTGTATAGTATGTGTCTTGATAATTGAAATAAATCGACACTATACTTCAGTGTAATTCATTCCATCAAACAAAGTAGATTTGGTTCAAATGTTCATCTCCAGAGTGCCCAAAGGGGACAGGTACAACTTTTCTGCCAAACCAATTTATGCTGTACTCAAAGATTAACAAATTCCAAATGACAGCATATGCTTATAAACTCCAAATTAAAACACTGTATGCACTACTTCTAAAGAGATTTATCAACCATTTGGTTTTGATTGACTGAATTTTCTTTTCCTTTTTTTCTCTATTTCCTTGACTATCTTCTTATTAAGTTTTCTGCAGATGTGCTTTGTGCCAAAACGGTGAACAGTAATTACAATGAAGTTTTCTATAAATATAACGTCATAAGCTGTTGCGGAAATTATTTTGATATGTTAAACATATTCACACAATTTCTAATAGTTTTGAAGAGTCATTCTCATTTAGGCCATCTTACATAGCATTACTAAGAAAAAAAAAAGTGTGGTTTTGGAAATCAAATTCAAAGTTAGGCATTATTGCTTATTAACTACCAGAAAAAAAAAAAATAATCTGAGTAACAGTATATTCAAACCCTTGAGATATGTCACTTGACTGCCTATTTATAGACTAACAGGAGTCTTACACATACTTTCAGCAAAACCGTATACAGTGCTTAGCCTTATGAATTTGCACTTGGAGGAGGCGCAAAGTTCATGCCTACTAAGATTATGGGTGATCATAAAAATAACCAAGAATGGTTTCCTCACTCCTGCTTCTTCCACCAATAATTTTATAAATCTAACCACTTTCTATCAGCTTTCTGTCCTAATGACTAGTTTTGAGTGAAATAGTGTATCTTTTCTCAAATAGTAAGAGAGAGGTCATGCACTGTTCCCTTGTTCACTGTCAATATCTCCTTCAACTGAGGCTGTACAAGGCACTGCAGTAACAAGGTATTTTTTCATAAACCATTGTTGAGTACTGGAAAGAGATGTCAAGTTTTTTTCCAAGAAAATTTAATGCCATATTGTTACGGCAACAGAAATTCAGGTGATAAACATATTACCTTTTCTTGAAATATGTGATTTTTAGGCATTCTGGAATTGGATAGTCGACATCATTGCCTTTTGATGTCATTATTGTAAAACAGAGCACTAGAAGGGCTTTCATTTAATATGCAACAGTTCTGGTGGCAATGAGACCTGAGCTAACTTCCTCCTCGATCTTTTTTCATAGGAAGAGGAATTTTATTTCATTCCTTTAAGCATTGCTGCGCAATTTTGACTGCAGATATACGATAAATAGGTATTATGATTGCATTTAAAGAATATAAAACACTTCAGGTCACACGCTTGTCATCTGTAAGAAGGTATTTTGTCTGTAGTGAAGGCTATTGTTAGTTCTATTATGTGACCATAAAATGCTAACTTTTTCATACTGTTAAGAGTCTAGGGTACTAAAAGCCTTTGGTAACCTACAGTTGGCTTCTGGAAAACAACGAGAAGGAAAAAAGCCTAACAGATTCGTATCACTGAATTAGGACATCTTTTTTCATTTGACTTCTTCAGGAAAGAACTATCTGTTTCAGATGCCACAGAACAGAAAGGTGGGACAGTGTGTTACTAATAAAAGTTGCTGTGTAAGAGTATCCAAGACTTCCCCAAATAAATGTCAGCTACCTGTATGCTAATCACACCAATGCATTTTATCATATTCAGATGAATTTCTGTGACAGACGAGGATTCCTGCTGAAACTAACTCTCTGATACTGAGTTTCACGTTAATAAGATTTAGAGGAAGAAAAACGTTCTGCAAGCTTAAGCATTTGAAAATCCATTTAAACCTTATTGCATTACCTCTGGATCATTAATCTATCCATCTAGTCCATCAGCTCTTTATCATCAATGTGGTGTAACTAAAGACAAGACTTTATTGGAGGATTCTCTGCTCCTGACAGTCTTAGTAAGTTGCTGAGATTGAGTGATGAAACTATGGTATCATACAGGGTGACTAATGCAGCTATTAACAAGTGTACCAAAACCAATATATAAACCAGAATAAAGTAGCATACTTCCCAACACGTGGGATTCCCAACACTTCCCAAGTGTGGAATCTCCTATCTAACCAAATAAAAAGTATTTTCTATTTACTACTTTTGCTGAGTCAGTGAATTTACATGAAGGCTTTTTGGTTTGTTCTGGTTCTGGTAAAGCATTAGGACCCGTATTTACCCTAGTAAACTGGAAGACTTCCTTGGTGCCTTTTTTTCTCAACACTAATCTTTGACCAGATTTCACTCTTTCATATATAAATGCTGCAGACTGCAGCACAGGGTTATAAGTCAAATGTAAATGCACAAAGAGAACGATTTCTCATCTAGCAGGAGAGACTGAATTCAGTCAGCTTAGTGTCTTGAGGATATATACCAAATATCTTGCAAAGCTTAGTCTCTCTCTATACTACGCATTTTCCTTTAAAACAATTCATGAAAAAAAAAAAGAAAAAGATAGCTAGACACTCTAAATGTCCTCATTATTGAAAAATGCTCTAATTTTATTAAATGAATAATTCCACAGAATGTGGAACATCAGAAAGTCACAGAACAGTTTATAAATATAAAAATGTACAGTTGTGCTAATTAATACCCAGAAACTGTACTGTGTTACAACTTCTGAACAGACATATTGATGTAGCTTACCATCATCTCACGAGCAAGCTTTGTATCTCACTTTAGACCCCATCTGGCACCTCACTGTAACCTAGAACTGCAGGTTTTGCAGTTGGTTATTTTCGTCTATGATTCATAAGCATTACTAAAATGAGTCAGATATTTTTCAGGTGTGCATAGAATTTTCCAGCTTGTATCCTGATCCTCGAGAAATCCCAGACAACTGTGATGCAGTCCATCATAGTTTCTCAATGCTATGTTTTTGCTCCTTCACCCTGAATTACACCCTTCTTTCTAAGATTGCTCAGTAGCAACCTCTTCAAGAAAACTCCAAATAAACAAGATGTAATTGATGTCTGCATACACAGACATACAATTTCAGTCTCTCTCTGCCCAGCACGAGGGAAGTGACAGTCTGTCATCTTTTCCATCTTCTCTTTCCAGCATAAAAACCTGGAAGCTTCCCCAGGCCAACCTGATACTTACAGTCATTCAGTAAATATCAAGTGCATTCAGTGCACTGCTCAGTGGTCCCTATTAGGAATCTCTCTGACAACATAAATCCCACACATCCGATCAGAAGGTTTTGTTTCAAAACTGCTGCTGTGAAATATATCATACACAATGAACTGGATCTCCTTTAAAAAGGTCAAGTCTGCATTAGCAAAACTGAAGTTTATTTAGAAAATAATAGGTGATTGTTTTCCCTAGAACACCTGTTGACATGTAAACCACATATTCCGTTATCTAGGATAATCACCACCAACTATTTGAAACTGTCTGCATATTTCACATCAGGAAAAAACAAAAACAAACAAACAAACCCCCCCCCCCAAAAAAAAAACAACACCCCCCAAAAAAAAATCAAAAACATAAAACAAGTCAAAAAAAACCAACAAAAAACCCCACCCCAAACTCTACTACCAACAAAATCCTCTACTAATTCTTTTAAAAAGCTTATTTGCAAAATATATTGTGGGTTCTAAATATTGATAATGAAGTTCATCACTTAACTAACAGATCCCTTGAAAAACCATGAACAGAAGAAAAAAAAGCTTGTGCTGAATGTTTTTACTGGCATTACAAATACAGAATAAATCATCAAGTGAGGGCTGTGAAACATTAGTATCTCTTCATGGTCTGTTAAGAAGACTCAGTCTTAAACACGTATACTCACTTGGAATTGTAATATCCAATGTTTTCCACTGGATTCAGAAGGTAGCTATTTCTCTGTACAGGTCCAGAATTAATTCTGTCTTGGTACTGCAGTCAAGCTGCCCAAGCTTGCATGTTCTGCTAAAGACATGGATTCTCATTGACTTCAGTGGAACTACAAACTAGACAAAAAGCCAGATTTCAAGCTGACAAAAACACTTTTTGTTTTAAATAACTAAAACCCCCAAATTCGACATCACATTTTTAAGTAATGTCCTATTCAAAGCCAAAAAATAGTCTTATTTCTAACAACAGAATTTTATTAAAATATTTGCAAGTCAGCTCCAGTTCCTTACAATTCCAAATAAATCCTCATAAACTAAAAACTGTGTTTGCCTTTTTTTTTTTTTTTCTCCGATAGCTGTGATGACAGCTAATAAATGCAGTGGTAGCTAACGAAGTGTTTATTATTGAAGTGTTTGCTATT
>WHYT01015585.1:168921-185879 GCA_009806455.1 Tetrax tetrax | reverse complement strand
GAACTTTTCTTGTGAGAGAAACAGCTGCAAACACCAAGGTCAGTGAAGAAGGAGGGGGAGGAGTAATGTGGCTCCTGGCCAAGATTTCCCTGCAGCCTGTGGTGACGACCATGGTGGAGCAGGTTGTCCCCCTGCAGCCCATGGAGGTCCATGGAGGAGCAGAGATCCACTTGGAGCTTGGAGCCCGTGAAGGACCCCACACCGGGGGAGGTGGATGCCTGAACGTGGCTGTGGGTCGTGGAGGGCCCGCTGGGACAGCCGTTCTGGAGAGATTGCACTCCGTGGAAGAGATAACCTACGCCAGAGCAGTTTAATGAAGGACTGTGGAGTATGGGTGGGAACCCACACTGGAGCAGGGAGGGATGTGAGGAGTTCTTCCCCAACTGTGAAGCAGCGGCGTAAAACAACGCATGATGGACTGACCGCGACCCCCATTCCCTCTTCCCCACTGTGCCGCTCGGGGGGGGGAAGGTAGATCATGTTAAGCTTGGGAAGTGGGAGGGGTGGAGGAGGTTCTCTTGTTTCTCTGTCTCATTATCCTGCTAGTTGTAGTAATAAATGAATAGTTTTCCCCAAGTCAAGTCTGGTTTTTTGCCCGTGACAGTAAGGATTTCTCCCTGTCCTTGTCTCAAACCTCGAGTCGTTTTTTTAAATTATCTTTCCCTATTCTCTCAGAGGGTGGGGTGAGTGAGAGAGAGACTGCGTAGTCTGGTCCGGATCGGGGCTGAACTACAACAACTATTCTACTGGAGTTTTATATATATTGCTTACAAATGTTTAGACCAGATGAATGGTCATTTTATTTTCCTTTGTGGTCTACTTTCTGTTCATTTTTAACTCTTCTATTAACAGGTCATTTACTACCGTCTCTTCCTCTTGAAAAAATTGTTCAACAGATTCTTAGAAGCACCAGCCAGACATCTCGAAGTGGCTTCACTATCACACTAAAATAGGCAATGTAATATAATAAGCATTAGCATATCTAGTATGCCCAAGTGGCATTGTTTCTTGATAGCTTCAAATACACCAGAAACTTTCTGTTCTGCGGAACAGAAAATATTTCTCTAAAGAGGTTCCTCGGTGAGCAAATCAATGTTTCTCTTCATGTTCAGGACATACTCTCATTTAATGAAGCATAGGTATTGCTGAAATTAAACTTCTAGAAAGATGAATCCAACAACAATACAGGTTGAGTAAATAAAACTTAAAAACTACTAACATATCATGGTTAGCTAACGTAGCAAGTTAAGATGAACTTCATTTTCCATCTCATTCATGAGGTTTCATTACAACTGTAGTTTGCTTCATGTAAAATGGAGGATAGAGATTAAATTAATACATTGGTGAAGGAACTGAAAACTTGCTGTCATACTGCTAAAAATAAGTCATAATTAAAGGACACCAGTTTATCTAAAAATAGTCTGCAAAAGAACTATAAAATAACTATAATAGAAAAAAAAGAAACAATAGAATGTCTTTTTTTATCTTTGTTTCTGTCTAATGAAGTTTCTTTCTAAGTTGTGCCTAACTGATATAGTTAAGAGCAAATATATTAGAAAATCATAACCTAAAATTAGTTTCTGCTTCCTTTCTTTGTTTAGCCAAATGCTTCAATCTTCCCAACTATCATTCCAATGATATGATCCCAAACAGACTTTCCCACTTTGAAGTGTGAGCTATATCCTACAACTGGATGCATTTGTTCATGAAATACTTTCTTGTCACTCTTACTTTGCAATAACACAGATCTGTTGACTTTCAGGACATGATGTAAAGTTTGCATCTTAGAAAGGATGTTGAGGAAAAAGACGTTGCCTAAAGGATGGCGGTTTGTGGGAGTGTGATTTTTTGTTGTTGTTGTAATTGCTGTATTTGAACTACATTGTTTTAAGTCACTATTTTTTTGTTGGGTTGCAATAGGCTATTTTTTTTCTTATTTAAACAGGTGCTTAAGTATATGCAAAGAAATGCTCAAAACCAATCAGAATATAACTATCACATTTGTTTATAACTTTAATACATGTTCCATGAAAACAATTATTTTTTCCAATTATTAGAAAACTTACAATGAAAATTAGAAGTATTTTGGGAATCGTGAACATGTGTAAACGTAAGGTAGAAAAGATTAAAGGTATTTGTTCTGTTTTTCAGAGAAGAATCAATATATTATCATAAACAAATTCTCATTAAAATCCTCCACATACAGAAAAAAAAAACTAATCGTTCAAAATTATCTTTGTTTTCCATAAACAAAAAATAAATAAACCTTATTAAGTTCAAGAAGGAGATACACAAAGTCTTTCACCTGGGGAGGAACAACCCCAAGAATCAATATGTTCTCAGGTACACCCAGCTGGAAAGCAAGTTCACAGAAAAAGGACTTGGGGTTTAACATGAGCCAACAATATACCCCTGCCACAGAGAAGGCTAATGGGATCCTAGGATGCATCAGGCAAAGTATTGTGTGCAAGGTGAGGGACATGATCCTTCCTCTCTACTCAGCACTGGTGAGGCCACATTTGGAGTCCTGTGTCAAGTTCACGGCCTCTCAGTACAAGAGATATATGAAGCTACTGAAGCAAGTTCAGTGAAGTGCCACAAAGATGATGAAGGGACTGGAGCATCTCTCCTATGAGGAAGGGCTGAGAGAGCTGGGATTGTTTAGCCTGGAGAAGACAAGGCTCAGAGGGTGATCTTAATGGTGTATACAAATACGTGAAGGGAAGGTGTGAAGAAAACAGAGATAGAATGCTTTTAGTGGTGCCCAGAGACAGTCAACAGGCAAAAGCTGAACCACAGGAGGTTCCCTCTGAACATCAGAAAACACTTTGTAACAGCAAGGGTGGCTGAGCACTAGCATAGGATTCCCAGAGATGCTGTGGAGATATTCAAAAGTCGCCTGGATATGGCCCTGGGCAATTGACTCCAAGTGACCCTGCTTGAGCAAGGAGGCTGGACTAGAAGACCTCAGAGGTCCCTTCCAACCTCAGCAGTCATTCTGTGATTCTATGAAAGAGACAAAAGTCTTTTCTGTTTTCCTTGATTCAAATTACTGTCACGAAATTTCATATTCTCTGGACAGAGATATTCAGATGACATCAGTAAAGATTTCAATCCATTTTCTGAAATTCTAGTCCTGTTTTACAGTGAATTTTAATTTAAATCATTAGAAAGTAAGCAGTGAAAGCTGGCTTTCAAATCCTGTAGTGTTGCTACAGGAGAAAGCAAATGTATTTCCCCGATAATGCAAAGGTTCTTTGAGCCCAGTGCTAATGGTACACCCTCAGTTTCTGAATGACAGTTAGGCTTCTTGCCAGGTGACATTCTCAAATCCATAGATGCTTATATATGAGGGCGGGTGTAGGGGGAGGGAGGGAGACATCGAGACACATAGAGAAAGAGACACAGAGACAGATACAGAAATAAAAGCATTAAATATTTGTATTAACACATAACAGTAAACAGAGTATAATAGACTATAAAGAAAGACATCTAGACTACTTCTTGAATGTGGCTGGGGTGTGATGTGTTATGATCAAGGTTACCTGAAAGACAATGAATTTGCCAGAAATATTTTTTAATGTATTTATCTCCTCTACTTCAATCAATAAGCTTTTTGTTTAACACTCATTCTTTTCAATGTTTTTCTTAGAAATTAAAATAATGTCATATTAAAAATAAATTACTTAGAGATGTAAATCAATTTAACATCTGTAAATAACTAAACCAAATCTCTCATTTTTCATTGATTTCTTTCTAAAGGAAAAAAACAATAACAAGGAAAAAGATGTAGTACGGCTTGAAGCGGAGATCCATTTTGGTAAATATTCTTGACAGTTCACTGTATCATGAGCTGCCTCAAATTATTAACCCCATTCAGAAACCAAACATGAATTAAATACTGAACATTTCAACTGTGTACAACGCCAATCAGTGCTATAGAAAGACAAAGACATCATAACTTGCTCTCTTCTGCATTGTAAAAATGATGTTTTAGCATAGCAACTTGATACGAAAACTATGATTAAGTCTTTCAGGATATTCAACAGATATGTCATTATTTTATAAAAGCATTTTTAGAACTAACAGACAGACTTATTTATACAAATACATTAGCAAATGCATTCAAATCCACTATAATATTCACTGAAATCAGTAAAAAGAAAACTCTATTAGCATTTTCTTTCAGAATACTAGAAATAGTTGCTATTTTTTTAATAACCTTAAACAAGAGTTTACCCCTTTCTATATTGAATGTTGCAGTTTTTCATCTGATTATTAAAAGCCCTGTGAATGATGTACTGTCCTTGCTGAATACAATTTATACTATTTTAATAACTTATTTTACAGTGTTGAAAAAGTATAATTTACTAGTTGTATCTTGTGTGCAGTGCTTTCCTTTTAATGCATTTAAGAAAAAAATCCATACTTTTATAAGACCTATATTAGTTCATACGGCTTCAGCTGCTTCTATGCTCAGTATCAAAACATAAGTAAAAGCTCAATAAGAGGAAAGAAAAAGAACAGTGGCTGATTGAATAAACTATGCATTTTTTAAAACTAGATGTTTAAGATATTGGTTTTGCATAGTTGCTGTCAATCCTAATGTTAAAAGAATGTAATCTTTGAATTAACAGGCACAGCATTACTTATTCATTAGAAAAATACAGTAAGAAGACAGCACCGTGCTCCTAAAAGAAATATCATAAAAAGCTAAAAATAACCGCTATAAATACAGCTTACATTCATTTAATCCTAATTATAACAGCACTTTCCACTCTTTACTATTTGAATATTCAGAGCTGCTATTAATTTGCCAGGAGCAGTTTTCATTTTCCACATATCTTCAGGACTCAATTAAATTATTCTAGATACAGTTTTCAGAGTTTTAAAACATTTACACTCTGAATATATAATTTTACTTATTCATGGAGTTTAAGACATTAGTTAATGACATCTTCTAAAGGAGAAAAGGAGAGATGATTAAGTAATAGGGTTGTTTTTCACTCAAATTATGAGACAAAGTAGAATATGGTGCATTATCTATTTCACACAGCTTTTATTATACAATATGTGAAAGAGCATAATAACGGTATGCTTGCAAGCTTTCAAGTCTTTTACCAGCTGAAGCATTACAACTAGTAATGCAAACTCACATTCAGAAATAGATAGTATATAATTAGCACTCATATCTTTAGAACTCTCTATAATCATTAAATAATTAATACCTACAATATATGTCAGCAAACCTGTTCTGTACTGTAGGTCCAATGTGTTCATTCAACACAAAAAAAAAAAAATCCTAGGTTTAGGGATTCATAACATAAGTCTTATTTTTGCCTCCCATACCAATAAGCATTTCACCTTTCATGAATGATAAATCACCCAATCACAGCAAGACTTTGACTAGCCCACACCTCTGGAGTTCACCCAGTCCTCCCCTGGTGCAGAGGACGGTCAGATACAGAAGACTGCCCACACAGGTTTGGATAATTCCAATGATGGATACTTCTCAACCTCTCTGGGCAAATTATTCCAGTCTTTGATCACCACTACTGGAAAAACAAAAAATCAACAAAATCAAAAACAAACAAAAAAAAACCAAAAAAAAAAAGCTTTTTTTCTCATTCTTAAACAGAATTTCCTGTGTTTCACTTTGTGCCCATTGCTGCTACCCTTGTTATTGGGCAACACTTCAAGTGTCTGTCTCCATCTTCTTTAATGCACCCCATCAGGTATTCAGACACAAATAAGATCTCCCTGAACCTTCCATTCTCCAAGGTAAACACTCCCAGGTCTCTTAGACTCTACCGATACATCAGATACTCCAGTCCCTTGATTATCTTTTGGCCCATCACAGAATTGCTTCAGTATGTCCACGTCTCTCATCTACTGGAGAGCCTAGCACTGGACTCAGCACTCCAGATGTGTCTCAGCAGTGCTGAGAAAAGGAGAAGGATTACCTGTCGCAAGGGGTAGATGATGCTTTGCCTAATGCAGCCCAGGAAGCTGCTGACTGCCTTTCCTACAAGGGCATACCACTGACTCATGGTTAACTTGATGACCACAAGGACTCTGAGGGCCTTTTCTGCAAAGCTGACTTCCAGCTTATCATCGTCCAGCCTGTGCTGGTACACGGTGTTATTTGCCTTCAGGGCAAAAACTTGGCACTTCCTTTTTTTGAACATAATTAACTTCCTGTCAGCCTCTTTCTTCAGTTCATCAAGGTCACTCTGAATGGCCATATACACATATGGTGTATCAGCATCTTCACTCAGTTTGGTATCTACAGCAAACTTTCTGAAGGTGCGTTCTGTCCTACTGTCTTGGTCAATAAGGAAGATGCTAAATACTACTGGACCCACTACTGACCCCCAGAGTACAACAGTAGTGACTGTCCTCCAACTGGACTTTGTGCTACTGACTACAATCCTTTGAGCTTGGCCGTTCAGCCAGTTTTCACTGCAATTCACTGTTCAATTGCCAAGCCTCAAGATGTTCACAAGTCCATGAGGCCTGATGGGATTAATCACAGAGTATTGAAGGAACTAGTGGATGTTATGGTAGGACCTCTTCTCAACCATCTACCAAAGGTCTTGGGAGTTTAAGGAGTTCCCTGCTGACTGGAAGCTAGCCAACATTACTCCAATTTACAAGATGGAAACCCAAGGGAACTACAGACCTATCAGTCTAATCTCAGTTCCTCGTAAAATTATGAAGAGGATTATATTTGGTAGTACTAAAAGGCATTTAAAGACTAGTGCAGTCATAAGGCACAGACACCATGGGTTTATAAAGGGAAATTTCTATTTAACTAATTTGGTAACCTTCTATGACAAGGTCACACAGCTAGCAGATGAAGGGAAGGTGGTGGATGCAGTTTTTCTGTATTTTAGTAAAGATTTTTGCTACTGTTCCTCACAGCATCCTTCTGGACAAGCTATCTATTGTGGTTTTGTTTAGTGAGGGGGGGCCTAAGGCAGTAGCTTCTGTAGGAAACTGCTAGAAGTCGCTCCACTTTGTTCAGTGGGCTCGGCCAGGCCTAGGGTGGACCCGCTGCTGGTCAAGGCCAAGCTGATTGGGAGCAGAATGTTCTGCGATAACGCCTCTGCGATAACGTATTTAAGAAGGGGAAAACAGGAAAAAAAAAGAGGGAGAAGAGAAGATGTGAAGAAGCTGAGCTGGGGCAGAGATGCAGAGGGGGAGGCGCATGCCTCATGGGCCTTGCAGGCCTCACCCTCTGGCCTCTCGCCAGGTGGCCGACTGGGCCCAACTCTGCCCGGTCTGGCTGCAAGAAGTGGAGAGGAGATGAGATGGATGATGTGAAGAGATTCTGAGAGGTATCTGCCAGCCTGTAGTGAAGAACTTTTCTTGTGAGAGAAACAGCTGCAGATGCCAAGGTCAGTGAAGAAGGAGGGGGAGGAGTAATGCCGCATCTGGCCAGAATTCCCCTGCAGCCTGTGAAGACCATGGTGGAGCAGGTTGTCCCCCTGCAGCCCATGGAGGTCCATGGAGGAGCAGAGATCCACTTGGAGCTGGACATGAAGGACCCCACACCGGGGGAGGTGGATGCATGAAGGAGGCTGTGGCCCGTGGAGGGCCCGCCAGGACAGCCGTTCTGGAGAGACTGCACTCCGTGGAAGAGATGACCCACGCCAGAGTAGTTTCATGAAGGACTGTGGAGTGTGGGTGGGACCCCACGCTGGAGCATTCCCTCTTCCCCCATGCCACTCAGCAGGGGGAAGGTAGTACAGATAATGTTAAGCTTGGGAAGAGGGAGGGGTGGGGAGGAGGTTCTCTGTCTCATTATCCTGCTGTTTTTAGTAATAAATGAATAGTTTTCCCCAAGTCAAGTCTGTTTTTGCTAGTGACGGTAACTTTAAGGATTTCTCCCTGTCCTTATCTCAAACCTTGAGCCGTTTTTTCCTATATTATCTCCCCCTATTCTCTCGGAGGGTGGGGGGAGTGAGAGAGAGACTGCGTAGTCTGGTCCCGATCGGGGCTGAACTATGACACTGTCCAACTGTGGGATGAGTGGACTCATGGTGCACTGGGTGAAGAACTGGCTGAAGGGCAGGGCTCAAAGGGTTGCAGTGATTGGGGCTATGTCTGGCTGGCAATCGGTCACCAGTGGTGTTCCTTATTGTTCAATTCTAAGGCCAGTTTTGTTCAATATATTTATCAATGATCTGGATGTAGGAGCTGAATGCACCATTAGTGAGTTTGCTGATAATGCCGAACTGGGATGTGCTGTTAACTCTCTTGAGGGACCTTGCAGAGGGATCTAGATAGACTGGAGCATTGGGTTACGATTAATAGCATGAAATTTAACAAGCCCAAAAGCCAGATTCTGCACCTAGGATGGAGTAATGCCAGGCACAAGTCTAAACTGGGAGAGAAGTCGCTGGAGAGCAGTCCTGCAGAAAAGGATCTGCAGGTGCTGGCTGACAGTAGGCTCAGCAGTTTGTCCTGGCAGCCAAGAGAGCAAACTGCATCCAGCACAACATAACCACTTGGTCGAAAGAGGTGATTATCCCGCTATATTTAGTGTTGGCATGGTCTCACCTGGAGTACTGTGTACAGTTCTGGGCCACACAATTGAAGAAGGATGTAAAGATCCTTGAATGTGTCTAAAGGAGGGCAACAAAGCTGGTGAAAGAGTTGGAAGGCATGTCCTCTGACAAATGGCTAAGGACTTTAGGCTTGTCTAGTTTGGAGAAAAGGAGGCTGAGGGATGACCTTACTGTTCTCTACAGCTTCCTGAGGAGGGAAAGTGGAGAATGAGGTGCTGATCTCTTCTCTACCTGGTATCCAGTGATAGGACATGTGGGAATGGTTAAAAGCTGCATCAGGGATCTTTAGATTGGACACTAGGAAGCATTTCTTTACTAAGAGGACAGTCAAACACTGGAACCGGCTTCCAAAAGAGGTGGTTGACGCCCCAAGCCTGTTAGTGTTTAATAACATGCTTTAACTTTTGGTTAGCCCTGAACTGCTCATTTAGTTGGACTAAATGATCACTGTAGACCTCTTCCAATTGAAATAGTTTTTTTTTTTCTATTCTATTCAAGCCCATATTTCATCAGCTTATCTATTAGGATGTGACAGGAGCTGGTGTCAAAAAAAGTTGCTAACATAAAGACAAATAATTGCTGCTCTCTCCTCATCCACTGATACAGTCATCTAATCATAGAAGGCCCTCAGCTTGATCAGATACCATTTACTCCTTGTAAATCAGAGATGGCTACTCCTGATCCCTTTCGTGTTCTCAGTGTATTTGGAAATTATCTCCAGTAGGATTTAAGCATAATGAAGATATATTTGGACATAAGGAAGAAATTCTTTACTGTCAGGGTGGTGAGGCACTGGAACAGTTTGCCCAGAAAAGCTGTGGATGCCCTGTCCCTGGAAGTGCTGGTCAGGAATGGCAGCCAGGTTGGATGGGCCTCTGAGTGACATGGCCTAGTGGAAACTGTCCCTGCCCGGGGCAAGGGGGCTGGAACTAGATGATCTTTAAGGTCCCTTCCAACCTAAACCATTCTATGATTCTATGATTTACTCTATAACCTTCCCAGGGGTTGGGGTGAGGCTGACTCATCTATATTTCCCCAGATACTCCTTCTCTTCTTGACAATAGCAGAGGGATTTCCTTTCTTCCAGTCCTCAGGCATCTCCTGTAATTATCAAGGCCTTTCAGAGATAACTGAGAGTGGCTTTGCAATGATGTCACCTAACTCCCTCAGTGCTCAAGGGTATATCTTGTCAGGTGCATCCCTGCTTGTTCAGTTTCCATGACTGTTCCCTAACCTGATCCTCCTCCACCAAGGGTAAGTATTCCTTGTTTCAGATTTTGACACTAGTTTCAGGCACCTGGGATTGCTGAAAACAGGTGTTACCAGTGAAGACAGAGGTGAAGAAGGCATTCAGTACCTCAGTCTTTTCTCGGACCTTTGATATCAGGTCCCACCTCTATTCTTCCTTTGCTGCTGCTGAACCTGTAGATACCCCTGAAAATTCCTATTGTATTGGCTGCAACATAGAGACCTACTAAGAGATGTACTCAAGGTCACAGAGAAAATTATAATGTGTAAGTTCTAGTGATTCTAAGAGTCGGTCTTGAGGCTCAAAATGTGTACAATCAATGAAAAAAAAAGGCCATAAACAAAGAAGTGGTTTTTATATCCTTAATAACAGCAGAGCCTGTTCAAATGAAACGGCAACCATCAAAGACAATAAGATCAATCTGAATTAAATCTTTTCTGCAACTCAAAAAATATTTATTTTCCTATCTTTTCACCTTTTAAAGAAGATTTAACCAGATTCACAGACTGAAATGAAAATGGATACTCTCTTCAAAGTGGTTTCCTTTTGCAATGCACTTTTCTCCTTTTAGTCTTGCTTAGACTGGAAATCAAAATGTTGAATGTTGTAAGAAAGATTCTTAGTAAGCACGTTTTGCATCCTACATCTTTTTGCCAAAATAGAAACCAACCACTGTGGGTGGTGATCTTTTAAAGCAGAAAGGGAAAAGGTCACTTAAGGCTTTATTCTCTAAGGTGTCACGCGGCTGAGCACATGCTTTAAAGCTCTGTGATACAAGTGACACTTTGCTCAGCACCTTGCACAGTTGATCCTTAGCAAGGAAATAACAATGATTTACAGATGTCATCAGTTTGAAGTATTTAAGTACAGGACTGTATCTATTTAAGCACAGGACTGTATTTTTGAGGATTAAAAACTCTTGTAGCTGGGATTCATTCAAGTACAAGAATTCTTTGCAAAGCCCTTCAAATACTTAATTTTCATGTTCAGAATATGCTTTGGAATCTTGGCAGCTTACTGAAGAACAGGCTTCAGGAGCCCCAGTTATAATCTCCACCTACATATGACTGACTGAGTCATCTGGGCCAAAGGGCTGTACTTGCCATAGGTGTGATTTTCGCTTTCACAGAAACATCATGTTTTGTCCATTTAAAGTCTTGGTGATTACAGAATCATAGAATCTTAAGGTTGGAAAAGACCTCAAAAGATCATCAAGTCCAACCATCAACCTAACACCACCATGCCTACTAAATCATGTCCTGAAATGCCACATCTACACACTCTTTGAACACCTCCAGGGATGGTGACTCCACCACTTCCTTGAGCACCCTGCTCCAGTGCTTGATCACTCTTTATGGACCATATGGAACATATTATCCTTAAATGGAACATATTATTATGCTCCTCTTCAGGAGTTCTGCTGTGCATTTTTTCTGAAATATTGTTATTTATATATTTATTTATTTATATTGACCTATACTACTTCTGGCCAAAGGATGCCCATATCACAGACTAAAGTACAACTTAATAGGAGCATGTTCACAGCTAAACAGCTAGATTTCAAATGGAACATTTTCATACAGCACATGACAATATTTCAAACTTTCCCATTTGTATTTTTTAATGGATAGAAAATATAAAATAGCTCTACAACTAATTAAATATCATAATAGCTGATTATCTCTAATTAATAATAACGAGGAATGAATGGTGTCTCTAGAGCACTGGATGCTTTTCTGTGATTGTTACAATTGATCTTTAATTGTTCCATGTAAAAATTAATTTCCTGTCCTCATGATTATCTTCTTTGAAATACTTACGAATAGGATCCAGCTAAAAGCTATTTTGACTAATTTCCCTGAAGATGGTCTGAAATTTTTCATATCAATACAATTGTCTCTGAAGAACTTTTCCTTATTTTTAATAAAAAAATGTCATTCTTACACTTGCTTTCTGTCATATTTAATATTCATTTATCATGTTTTCAAGTAATAAAGAAAGTATATAGGTAGTTTGTTCTAATCGATGTAAGCTACAAAGATGCACTCTTATAAAATGACTCTTTGCAACATCCACATTCTGCTTAAAGGACTGAACAGGATGCAGCCAAGCTAGTTATGATATTGCTGTCTCAGCCACATCATAGCAGTCTGAAAGATGCTCTAATTTATGTCAACTGGTGTAGCGTCTGAGCAGTTATGTGTCTTCTGCAATACAAACACTCTGACCACTTTTTATTGCCTTTTGCTTCAGCACCCTGTTTTCCTGGGCTTCTTAGGAAGGAGGAAAAGGAGACAATTCTTTACACTTTCTGTTGCCAGGTATCTTGTTCTTGCCCTTAAGAACCACTTCTCTCTAGGTGAGACATCAGAAACACAGTAGCAAGAAAAAGCTGCTATTTGTGTACAGCTCACACATTGCAGGGGTGGGACTGGGAAGCAGACAATCTGTCTTCAATTCTATCTAAAAAAAACCCACAAAACCCCAAACAACAACAACAAAAAAAGAGTAACCAAAAACTAGGTTAATTACAGAGAGTTTAAAGTAGATTGCACCAGATCCTCAACAGCAGAGGAAAGAGAAGCTGAGGGAAAGCATTTCTACACACACTTTTAAACCAAGTGTTACCTGCAATACGACCCGAATTTAGGATACATTTCAGCTTCATCAAGTTTGCAGCTCAGTGTGAAAACACTAAAAGTTACATTACTTTTATAACATTTGTACCAACAAATCAGTCCATACATAACTCAGGCATTTGGGGCATACTTTGATCTGATACAATTCACAGAAATAATGAATTTTTTTTTTTTTTTTTAAATCTGAAAGACAGCTTCTCTTTGTTTCAGCATTTTCTTTCATTGGCCTTCAAAGGAAGAAACTGAAGGAGACAATTCCTTTTACCAACTGATGCTGCTGGAATTTTAATTGGTTTACTCACATGCTAGTGAGGATAAATGACCCTTGATAAATTTGTTCTTATATTTGTAATTTGGAAACATGTTTAATACTTTTGTTTTCTACAATTAGAATAAACATTTATTGGAAACTAGAAAATGTTTATCAAAAATTAAAATATTTTATTTATTGTTATTAGAATAAGTAAGGTTTATTAAAGCAATATTTCAGATATTTTTCTCAGGTTATTTGACAGGAATTCCATAAGAATTAGAGTAAGACAAAGAAGTTGTTTGTGGGTTTTGGTTTGGTTTGGGTTTTTTTCCAAATAAATGAAAAGATTTCTGTAAGTGTGTATTACAAAGTGTGAAAATGTGTTTATACTCAGACGTTTACTTAACATGATAAAAAGAAAAACAAAACCAAAACTAATTAAAGCAACTTAAATTTTAAAGATATTTAAAATGCACTGCCCAATTAATAGCTTGTAGTTATTCTTTAAGTACATTCTTTTATTATCTTTTACATCTGATTTTTATCTGTTTTATGGCTCCAATATACAGCCAAGATGAATTTTTGTTCCGGAAATACAATGGATTATAAAGACATAATGAAGAATCTAGCCAAACTGGTAGCATTGTAGGCTTTGGCTACAACACTGTGCCTGTTTCAAGAGCAGTACAATATCTTGAGAAAAATTCTGCCCTTTATTGCAAAAGAATGAGATACAGAGCTTTATTTGAAAAGAGTGGACTAGAAATAGAGCGACAGTAGAACAACTGAGAAAATGCAATGCAAAAATATTCTAAAAGGTAAACTCGACTTCAGAAATTGGCTATTCCGGTTACTTTGGATTTGTCGCTGTTTCAGGGGTGCAATAAGGAAGGGCAAAAGATCCTGAATTTGTAATTCAGAACATCAATTGGCTAATGATCTTAATCTGAGGTTTAAACTTTCACATAGTATTAGGTACACCTGATATTTCATAATTGCACCAGTCTAAGGAAAAATACAAATACGTTGTGTTTTCCCTTACTACCAGAGAAGTCTTTGTGAGTAGTTTTCTGTGGGAATAAAGACTGGGGGCTTTGAGGGCTTTGCGCATGCAAACACACATTTGTTTGTGATCATTTTTCCAAAAGAGACAAAATTTGCATGTAAACTAGTTGCCCTTTTGTCTGAGTCAGGGGCTGGAAGTATTCTAGTGTCAATCCCATAATCTACTGGACTTTTCCCTGCAAGTTATACATCTGTCTTTTGCAGACATACATGGATTTATTCTGCTTCAATTCAGTGACTGCAGGGCAGAAGGTATTTACCATCCAGAAGCAGTTATGACTATTAGGATGATA
Source organism: Tetrax tetrax (assembly GCA_009806455.1). Taxonomy (NCBI): domain Eukaryota; kingdom Metazoa; phylum Chordata; class Aves; order Otidiformes; family Otididae; genus Tetrax; species Tetrax tetrax. The sequence goes on along the minus strand of WHYT01015585.1, from coordinate 171,807 downwards.
GCACGCTCAGACTCAAACGCCTTGCTGAGAGACTGGGCATATTAACATTAATAGAATGGAATGCTGAAATGGTCAACTTTTGTATCCATGAAATCCCTACACTCAGGTACTGAACTGTTTAGTCACCAGACTACTCACCTCCCCTTACCTAAATTATCTTAATACAAATGGTTTCAAACTACTTCACAATCTTGAATAAATTCATTTTGATACAATCCTATGAGATAAACGAATGCTATGTAATATGACCAAAGTTATGTACTGTGGTAGAGTTATACTCAAACTCACTGTGTCCAAGTCAGCTTTTGAACTAGAAGCACAGAGCTGCCTCAGTGCAGCTCTAAGCTTGATTGGATTAGTCACGGCTATTACTTCTCAAATGCAGCTATACTGCATTTGGGACCCAGGCGTGTATTGCTGTATGGCTTTGTACTGAGTCACGTAGACATTAAAACCCTATCAGAGCTTGACAGAACTCCTTTATTTCTGCTCTATTAGCACTATGGAGCAGCCCCAAGACACACATATAAGAAAGGAAGTTAAGCACAGAAACATTCAGTGTTGTCACAACTAATCTCTAGGCACTCTTGGGAGGATAAAAATGAAACAAAAGCCATATACCTACATTAAGCATTTTTAAGTGGCATTAAGAGTGGCATCCCTCAGTATAAACAAGAAAAAAAATACCCGATTCCTAAATAAAGTTAATAACAAAATCAAGGTACCTAACTTAAGTGCCCCTTAGATACATAAGTACTTGGGAGGAGTTATGAAGCTGATGGAGGTGGAAGAAGGTATTGAACACTGAACTCCTGAACTCAGATTTCTTTCCCCAACAAGCAGAAGTTATTACTTTTTTACTATTCATTTTGGACATTGTATTAGATCAAAAGATGCCAATGAAGAAGTTTGAATACCAGTACTGTAAACAAATGAATTATCTCCTTTTTTGTTCTCCCAGTTTCTGAAAGTTGACTCCAGAATTGAAAGCACAAGCTGAGTAGAGTATTTTATTCTTCATTCTGCCTCCAGATACGTATATAGTGTTTGCACTTGGGCTGTTTTCTGCTTGTAGAAAAGCTCTTACTGTTGCTTTATCGCTTATTAGTCAGTTCAATCAAAATCCATGGTAATATGAGGGAAAAAATAAGGAAAGCATAAAAAAGAGAACCAAGAGCATCGCTTTGATTGGACCTCCTCTTGATTGGGTCCAATACCTTCCTTTGAAACTCCATCTCTTGAACTTCATCCATATTGTATACTTACCATATTGGTAAGAATTAACTCCAGTTGTTTGGCTTACGCATTCCAGCAGTTATATCAATACACCAATGAATATACTATTTCACCCACTTTGGGGGCTAGTGTAAGAGGCAAGTCTGTGGCCTAACATTAATTATTGCTACGTTAACTTTATGTGTTGAACATCTCAGAGTCACAGGTGATACAATGTCTTTCACTTATTCATATGTCACAATTACTGATAGCCAAATTTTACTGATAGACCTAATTACTGATAGCAATATTTCATACAGACATTGCTATATTATTCCAGTCTCCAAATGTGTAGAAATCAAGAGAATTTTAAAAACTAACAAATTCAAGTGAGGCCTTCCTAATTTTGTTAAATGCATGTCCTTAGAATGATGCAAACAAAAAACTATATAATATTGTTTTCATGTACCATTAACCATGAAAGCACAGATGCGTACTTGTTAGGGGTAGAGAGGTAAATGTGCATGAATACAACATGAGTACGATGGAAGCAGGTTCCTTGCCCTAAACCCCTTCTCAAAATTCATCACAGATACCTCATAAATTGGACAACTTGAGCAAATAGGACTGGGTTGGCTAAGCATAAAAAAAAATTCCAAACTAAGGATGATATCTTTACCTGATGAGGAGAATCAATCCTATCCTATATTTTACATTTTTATTGTCTTTTCGGGTATTTTATAAAGCACCATAAATAAATTTAAGTATTCTGCATTACCCTGAAATGCTAAGTTTCAGGCAACTGAAGTTATAAGAAAACTATAGTATTCTAAGACTGCAAGAAGTATATAAGAACAAATCCAATTATATTCACCACATTTATATTAATATACTATTTTTTTAATTGTCACATTTATTTTTTCATACTTTTGAAATGAGAGTCAAAGAATCCAAAATCTCCTGATTTTCTAATTATAAGATGCCTTTTTAATTAACATTTTTATAAGAAAATTTTTTATTGTTTATTTTTAAAGGCGAGATTCTTCTTCTATTTAGTTCACATTCTTTAATATATATCCATATAAATTACAGAATGGTCTGTTAAACAAGATACCATTACTATAGGCAAAATCTAGTTGTACAATATAAATATCTTGATTAATTATGTTTTTAAGATAAAATTTACTAAGAATGCATTATCACCTGGAAAAGGCCCCATACTTTAGTTATTATAACAAAAATATAATGGACGGGCATGACAAAACATACATGAGACTATACAGACTGAATTGTTATAGAAATAGTAGATAGAAAGGGATTTTCATATTCCAGGGAGTTTTACATTTTGAAACTTCTGTTCTCCTGTAGAAGAAGAGGAAAACAAAACTTTGGTAACTTTTGTTATTCAAAATTCTTAAACTGAATAAATTATGTGGATTCACCTTTCTTAATTTTTCTGGGTTTATTTAGTGAGGGGGGGCTACGGTAGTAGCTTCTGTGAGAAGCTGCTAGCAGTTGTTCCCCTTGTTCAGTGGACTCAGCCAGGCCTAGGGCCTACCTGCTGCTGGCCAAGGCCAAGGCCAAGCCAGTTGGCAGAAGAATGTTCCACGGTAACACCTCTGCAATAACGTATTTAAGAAGGGGAAAAACAGAAAAAAAAAAAAAAAGGAG
>WHYT01015585.1:113290-168901 GCA_009806455.1 Tetrax tetrax | reverse complement strand
TGAAGATGTTGAGTGGGGGCACAGATGGGGGGGCACGAGCCTTGTGGGCCTTGCAGCCCTCACCCTCTGTCCTCCTGCCAGGCAGCTGACTGGGCCCGTCTCAGCCCAGCCCAACTGCAAGAAGTGGAGAGGAGATGAGATGTGAAGAGAATCTGAGAGACGTCTGCCAGCCTGTTGTGAAGAATTTCTTGTGAGAGGAACGGCTGCAGACGCCAAGGTCAGTTCAGAAGGATGGGGAGCAGTAATGCTACTTCTGGCCAGAATTCCCCCGCAGCCCGTGGTGCAGCCCATGGTGAGGCCGGCTGTGCCCCTGCAGCCCATGGAGGCCCACGGAGGGGCAGAGATCCCCCTGCAGCCCGGGGAGGGCCCCACGCTGGGGCAGGTGGATGCCTGAAGGAGGCTGTAGCCCTTGGAGGGCCTGTGCTGGAGCAGCCATTCTGGACTGCACCCCGTGGAAGAGATGACCCATATCGGAGCATATCCCATATCCCCCCCATGGGTGGGACCCCAGGATGGAGCAGGGTAGGAATGCGAGGACTTCTTCCCCTAATGAGGAAGCAGCGGTGTAAAGCAATAAGTGATGAACTGACCATAAGCCCAATTCCCTCTTTCCCTCTGTGCTGCTCAGGGAGGGGAAGGTGGTAGAGATAATGTCAAGCCCAGGAAGAAGGAGGGATGGGGGGAGGTTATCTTGTTCTGTGTCTCATTATCCTACTTTGTTTTTAGTAATAAATGAATAGTTTTCTCCAAGTCAAATCTGTTTTGCCCGTAACGGTAACTTTAAGGACTTCTCCCTGTTTTTATCTCAAACCTCGAACTTTTTTTCTCCTTATATTGTCTCTCCCTATTCTCTCGGAGGTTCGGGGGAGTGAGAGAAGAGACTGCGTAGTCTGGTCCCATTGGGGCTAAATTATGACCTCAATTTATTTTTATTTTTAAAAATGGAATATTTATTTTTATTATTTTTAAAGGAAGGAAAATTCATATAACTAACTCCATTAAAAGTGTTGAAAGGGACATATGCATTTTTAAAGAAAATAATGAACTGAAATAGAAAAAAGCTTCAGCAGAATGCACACCTAAATCCCTAGGCTGCTTTAAAATATTTCAGCCCTTTCACTATTAGCAATTCAGTTCAGTGAAATGCCACTGAAATTGATTCTGAAATCACCTCTACTAATTTGACATCAATTCACACAAGTTCACTTACAACTTAAGCAGCAATATCATATGGATCAGAGAATTTTTCAGCATAAGATTTATTTAATTATAATAAATCTCACAGACCAGAAACTACCTGTTTCAGAAGACAGAAATAGAAAAGACAAACAGATGTGCTGTACGGCTGTTAGAGTGCATTTTATATGCTGATATACACCACTTTTCAGAAATCATTCACAACAGGCTAATCCAGCAACACTTCAAGTAATTTAAAATATACATTACCTTACCTAATAATAAAACAGGGTCAAATCTTGATGACAGGTTTGCCATTTCTCTTTTACATGACTTTTATATATGCAGCAAAACATTTCTAAAAGCTTCATGATATTTCAAGGGTACTTACAGTAGGTGCAGCAGCTAAACTGTAAGCATTACCGTAACATTTTATGCAAGAGTACTGTTCGTGTGTGAATATCCTACATAACTCAAAAAAACCTTTAGTTTTAGAACTTGAACATAGTATGAATTTGCTTATGTATCATATAAAAAGAACTATTTAATGTAGCTGAATGTTGTCATTAAGAAGGAGATTACTGAATTCAAAACATTTTATAACTGGAATATTCTGCCAATATATTACCATTCTTACTGCAGATATAGCTGAAAAGAGATGCTATCCAAACATGTAATTCCCGGATTGATTAGGATGGAATTTTTCTTGAAAAGAATTAGGACCAAATGTAGTGGTTTCTATGTCTATGAACCTGTATCAGTAATAACTCAATTCATTATTTTATCTTCAACGATACTGCATTCCCAATTTAAAAAAATCCTATTTCTACTAGTTTTCTATGTGGTAAAAAACAACAAACTGAATAAATAAAGCATATTCAAAAAGTAAGTTTGGAAATAACAGTGGACTTCAGTTACTTGCACATCTTGTCAAAACAATTAGATTAGATCATTATTTGTCACTGAAACGGAATTAATCAAATCAGTTTATAACTTTTACTTACTCTATGTACAAAAGGAGACGCAATTCCCTCCTTGGAACAATTATGCTGTATAGTTTTCTGTACGTATAAGTGTATGTTTAATGTATTTCCTTTAAGTCTTGTATTTCTCTCTTGAAAAAGCAACAACTAGCATCTAAATGTATCTTCTCATCCAACCATTCATATTTAGTATTAACACATTACTGATGGTGGTATATTAACTTTTTCTGTCAATACTGCTTGGACATTTTCCCTATTTCATATACAAACTTCCTATGTTCTCCTACTTAATCACTATTGGCAGCAAAATATAGGTCCCATTAGGTGACAATTTACAACTCATATACTTCCTTGACAGACAAGTGGAATCACAACCTTCAGAGCAGGTTATAGTTCAAGCCTGTAGTTCACAACAGGCTTGAAAGTAAAACTAACAAATTAAGTTATTCTTTGCTTTGAACAGCTTTAATAAATGCAGAAAGTGTTACAAGAGAAACTTCCTTGTTTCTACGTTTTCAGATATTATTTTATTCCCTTTTCTGCTGTTTTGTTTTGTTTTGTTTTGTTTTCTTCTTCAGCCTTCTCTGCGGTTATATATAAAATGGGATAAAATACAATAAATACAATCCAGTAAAGACTTCACATATGTCCAATAAGGCCTGTAATTATGAGATGTTGTGTTTGTTCATAATAATCAGATTTTTAAATATTTGGCTTATTTGTGTATGAATAAAAGTTCAAAATTGAAAGATGCAGAAGATACACCAGGAAGATACAACAGGAGCAGAAGACACTCTGAACCTTCCAGGCTTACACTTGTAACATAATTGTTGTTGATTACAGCATATAAAAACAAATCTGTTGTTGGCTTTCCCAAAGCAATTATTATCAGCATTCTCAATAAATCATTCACTAGCAAGAAAATACAGTGCACAACCAGAGGAACAAATCAATTCATAAAATTCCCTTCCATCAGTAAGTGGAGCTACTTGCTAAGAAATTACGGGTTTAAGTTCTTGTGCAAATCAAAGCTCTCCCAGTGTAACTGTGTTGCTTGGAGAGGCTCCTGCAACCCAGTGCAGGTCTCTGTCCTCCCTGCAGAGTCATGTAACTCCCTCTCCAATTTGCCTCTTTATCCATCCCCCTGTGCCTTCCCTGCATCAGTCAATATGGATGAAGATCCACACTGATGCTGTCAAAACCAGCCCTTCTCATTTTTTATTGAGGTGGATCACCAGATCTTCTGCATTATTGGACAGTAATAATTCATTTATTCCACCACTGTGTTTCTGACACTGTTCAGGAAGAAACACTTTGGGAGAAGATGAATACAGTAGCTGACAATGATAGCTCTTAGTTGTTATCCGATGTCTTAAACCCTCAGACCACTTTTTAATTAACTCCTTCCTCTTCTCCAAAAAGCAGAAGTCTACAACAACTGTGGATGTTGTCATTGTCCATGAAAACACTTAACCACTGCTCAGACTGTGCTAACTTGTCAGTCTTTTAGCTATCAGTCACACAGATTAACTGCATCCTCTTTTAAAAATAATATTTCACTTAACCACTTGACATGTCCTCTTTCAAGTCTGCTGGCATGAAAAAGCCTGAACGTTAAGCTCCAATCTACCTTCTTTTTACTATTCCTTGGTTTCTATACTAGGGGGTTTTAATTATCCCTGAGACAGTTCAGTCTTTTAAACCTTTCTATACTTGTTCATTTGAATTATTGCTATTTTTGATAGCAGATTAATAGAAAATAGCACAAGTACTTCAGCCCTTTTAATCATTGACATCTCAACAGGAAAAGTAATCTGATTCTGCTGTTTAGCTTTAACATTTTCTCAATAGCAAAATTTTTCACTAAAGCACTGAAATTTCAATTTTAATTTAAAGGTCATGCTTAGAAAATCCACTATTAAGCTTAGTTTTGTTAATTACATTTATTCTGCTGTTTTAATCCAAATCAGCAAGGAATAGACAATTGAAAAATAAATTTTTTGCTTCACCCCAAAAAATATGCCAATCTGTATCTGAGTCACTCTTTACGAAATACCTTTTTAATTATCATAGAATCATAGAATCATAGAATGGTTAGGGCTGGAAGGGACCTTCAAGGGTTATCTTGTCCAACCCCCCTGCAAGAAGCAGGGACATCCATGACTAGATCAGGTTGCTCAGAGCCTCATCCAGCCTGGCCTTGAACGCTTTCAGGGATGGGGCATCCACCACCTCTCTGGGCAACCTGTTCCAGTGCGCTACAACTCTCACTGTAAAAAATTTTTTCCTAATATCTAATCTAAACCTACCTCCTTCTAATTTAAACCCATTACCCCTTGTCCTATCACAACAGGCCCTACTGAACAGCCTCTCCCCATCTTTCCTGGAGGCCCCCTTGAGGTACTGGAAGACCGCTATCAGGTCTCCCCAGAGCCTCTCCAGGCTGAACAGCCCCAACTCTCTCAGCCTGTCCTCATAGGAAAGGTGCTCCAGCCCTGTTATCATCTTCGTGGCCCTCCTCTGGACCCTCTCCAACTGGTCCATGTCCTTCTTATGTTGGGGGATCCAGAACTGGACGCAGTACTCCAGGTGGGTTCTCACCAGGGCAGAGTAGAGGGGCAGAATCACCTCCCTCGACCTGCTGGCCACACTCCTGATGCAGCCCAGGATGCAGTTGACCTTCTGGGCCACAAGGGTACATTGCCCACTCATGTTGAGCCTCTTGTCTACCAGCACTCCCAAGTCTTTCTCCTCAGGGCTGCTCTCAATCCATTCTCCGCCCAGTCTGTATTTGTGCCTGGGATTGCCACAACCCAGGTGCAGGATCTTGCACTTGGCCTGGTTGAACTTCATGAGGTTGGCACGGGCCCACCTCTCCAGCCTGTACAGGTCCCTCTGGATGGCATCCCTCCCTTCCAGCGTGTCAATGGCACCACACAGCTTGGTGTCATCAGCAAAGCTGCTGAGGGTGCCCTCTATTCCACTGTCCACATCGCCGACAAAGATGTTGAACAGGCCCGGGCCCAACACGGACCCCGAGGGATGCCACTGGTGACCGGTCTCCACTTGGACATTGAGCCGTTGACCACCACTCTCTGAATGCGGCCATCCAGCCAACTCCTTATCCACCGAGTGGTCCATCCATCAAACCCATGCCTCTCTAGTTTAGAGAGAAGGATGCCGTGCAGGACAGTGTCGAAAGCTTTATCCATCTCTTCCTATGTGCTCTCCTCTATGATTAACAATGCTACCACTGAAGTAGGTTTAAAAGAACAACACTTTGTCTGTTTCAAGCCAAAAGTTACACAATCTCTGTAGCAGCACAATTATTGCAGTAGCTTTATCTATTTGCAGCCAAAATCTGTAGTTACAATTCCTATATTAGCAAGCATTCCTACTGATTCAGCAAGAGGTTGTAGTGGGGAAAAACCTATAGGATTCAAACTCTAAATAAGAATTTGAATGTGACAAGGAAATGAGAAGTATATTTAACAGATGTCTGCTTTATAAATTCTACACTAAAATATACAGGAATCTTCTTAGTAAGACCTTAAGGCCATAACAAATTAATCATGATAGTTTTAATTATCAGTTGTTATTTTCATTTAGATCCTTATCAAACAAGTATTCATGAAACAGCAAATGGGGTTAAGTGCTCAAGAGGATTTAAAATAAAAAGAATTCTCAAAAGAGGTCAAATCATTTATCCTTAAGAAAGTGGTTGTTATAAAATTTAATTTAATTCAGTAACATTATACTATAAACAAAATCACATCAGAGAAAATCTGTGAAATTTTGAGATGTAACAAGCATTTATGACATATATTTGAAGAAAATTTTCTATTACTGTAGGAGAAATCTTTCCATTCAGCTTTTTCATTATGAACTGTTTGTGACCCCATTTAAGGAAGATTTCGCAAGAGATACTAGCCTTGTCAGGATGAATTTGATTCAAGTGACAGTTGGTGTACACTGCAGTGACTTTAGCTTCTCTGTTGAAAGAAGCTAGCTTTGGAGATTTACAGCCAAAGATTGAATCTAGCAGTTCACCATAAACTCAATTTATCATCAGGCATTACCTTATCAGATAGTTCCACATAGTAGAAAAAATACGCGGAAGGTTTCATTAATTCTTTGGCGTATGTGGCTCAATTCTAACGATATATGGCTTCAACACGAACATTTCACCGTGGACTGACTTTATTACCTACAGTTCACATGAACACATGCCTATAACTCTTCAAAAAGACAGAAACAGCATCCTAAAGCAGTTTTACCAGTTAAGTTTCTTGCCTAATACAGAAACTTTACTTCTCTGTCTCATTAATTCAAAGGCAAGTTTGTACTACAGCACAAAATGACAAAGTATTGCATATGACTGATAAATTTTCAGAAAAGTTTAGTGAATTAGCTAGACTACTAATCAAAAACAGCTTGAGAAATCTCTGCATATCTGAATAGTCTAGGCAGGAAGCACCTGTGGCCCAAGGATGGCCCACCGCATTAAGAGATACCTTGCATTTGGGTAAACCAGTAAGTAAACACCAGACCAGGCTTGGAAGCTCTCTCAGTACTCCAACTCCCTGTGATTTGTTTCAATTTCACACCTTGCTTGTAACAAATTAGCCAAGTTGCTTCCACTGTACACAGCAAATAAAGAACTTGCAGAAACAGCAAAGATCTGTGGATCTGGGATCTCATCTGATAGTACTGTAAGGTACCTTCACCTGTCAAATCCCAACAAGTCCCAGATTTCAGAATATACACAGGTCTCGACAGATAACTCATTTAGATATTTATTTAAATTGCCTAAAATGTATTTCCTAGAATATTTACAGACAGATTTGTTAAAATAGATATGAAGTTTGCGTTTCTTACTCTTACAAATTTACCTGCTAATTATAGAGGGGAGTTTTAGGTGTCCGCAGCTAGTTAATGTTGGAAATTCTTACAAGTTTATTATGCTACTGTATATGTTTAGTTTTTTACTGTCTCCAATTCACAACGTAAACTTGGTGGCAGAAGTAAAGTATTCAAGAATCTTTCACGAACACCAGTAACACCTCCTGAGTGTTCTGAAGCAAGAATCCATGCTAAGTATTTCTTGTTTGGTTAGTTTTGCCTTGTTTTAATGTTTTCTAATCGAGCAGCAATAAGACAGAAACAAAAAGGGTATTGTCCCCAAAATCTACAAAAAAAAGGATTTCTTAGTTTACATATATTGAAAGATTAAAGAACAAGCACACCCACCAACCTGTCCAAAACTGGTGATACAAATAGACACAAGCTGAAACTCAAATAAATATTCAGGCAAAAATAATGCTGTGGTTTTATGATTTAAAACAAACAAACAAACAAGTAAGATTTTTTTTTTTAATTTCAATGTCTTAAACTTCAGTACTGAACTAAAAAAATAAAAATTCAGAATTGGATTATTCACCTCTAACATTCTCATTTAATTTAAACAATTTCAAACTTTTAAAAAGTTTCATGTTTTATTCTGTAGAGATGCATCAAAACCAAAATATTACAGTAATTTCATTAATCGGGCACTTTGCGAGCAAATATGTTCCATCAGAAAAATTCTGATCAGCATCAACTACTTAAAGAAATATAAGCGAAGTACAAGTAGGATCTGCATTTCAGAAATTATATACAAGGCAAGACTGAGATTACACTATTTGCTGAAAAAAAAAAACAACCCCAAAAAAAACAAAAAACAAAACCCCAAAATCCTAGTATTAAACCAGGAGGGCTGGTAAATTGCTGATGTGTAAAATGGCTCCGATTTTTAAAGAAGCCTCAAATAATTAGGCATCAAAACGTCACTGATCTTCAATGAAATCTGAGCGCTTCTGCAAAAATCCCACCCCATACTCTCTAGATATTCAGCACCTATTTCAACCCATCTTCTTCAGTATAAAATGTGTTTGATTACTCTCATGTTTTCAGTAAATCTCTTCCTCCCTAGTGTTCAAAAACATTGCAAATCTCCTCTGTTTCCTAGGAAAGAGTATGACTGAAGACCATTGCACGAGTTACAAAATCTTACTAAACTAGGTGATAGCACTATTATTCCAAATTTCAACAGTAAAGCCCATCAGGCAAGTTCATTCCCCCAAGTGGAAAGAACATAAATGCTGGGGCCTTTTTTCCAGGTACTATAGAAAATTTTCCTTAATTATCAAAATGGCAGTATTTCAGCAAAGAAGTCTGTTTCCAAAATATATATGTATCCTCTGCTACACTGAGACCATATGGCTTTTCATAATAATCAGTGGACAGTGGAAGTCACAGACACTACAGGCCAACAAAACCTATTATGTGAACTCATCATGTCACTCACTAATAAAAATATTCTTGACGTATAGTTTTCACATTAAGTGTACCTACTATGTCTGTGGTAGCCATGTAAAGTGTTTCACAAAACAAATAAATAAGCACCTGTGCCAAAGACTTTTTAAAAGGAAGAAGAGTGAAGTAAATATGACAATTAAAATAAAAGCTGATACTTAAAAGCAAATATGTTTTGCAAAATACATTGTGTCTGAATCACACTAGAGTGGTTTAGCAATTTTCTCTCTTCTAAGAATGAAAGCATGAAAACCAAAGAAGACTTTAATCTTGAGCGACATTTGAATCAAGGTTATTTTCTCTTTCCATTCACTCCCACAAGCTTTTTACCATCAGAAAACTACTGTCTACCACTGTACTGCTTTTTCACTGTTCAGATAAGTGCAGTATGCAGAAGTTATCTCTGCATGTATATTACAGCACACTTATCAAGAAATCCCATTGTATCAGTCGCTAAAACACTAATCATAGTACTTTTTAATGTACTCTGCACAATTAGACTACTAGTCTAAAATTTGTGCTATGAGGTCAATTAGTTAAAAGCAGAAGCACGATGATTATTAAAAACAAGAATCTGATTTTTATATCTATCAATTATTTGCTGTCCTCTCTCCATTGCTTATGACTCCCAAAATAAGACCTTCATATAATCTTCCTGCTCTACAGCTACTAATACAAATTTTCAAATGTACAATTATACAGCGCCTAGACGATAAAACTGTATGTAAGAGCATAAATAAGATATTGAGAGCAGTTAATAGGAACTAGAGCACAGGAAAGGAGCTCTCTGCTTCACATCCTTTATGCTGCTTTTAAGACACAAGTCATAGCAAAGCAGGGCAAAAATTAGTTTTCCTAAATTGGCAATTAAATAATATTGATGGACTGTCTTGTGGCTGAAGAATTACACCAGGATGCATGGATCATGAGTTCTATTCCTGTTTACATCATATTTTACCTTGATAGGAAAATTAAACCTATCTGTAAAAAAATTCCTCCCATGGATACTATTTGGAACATTTAGGTTGTTATTTCTTCAGTCATTGACAGTTACTGAACTGAAACCTCTTATCTCTCCTCTCACATAAAATAAAAACGAAAACAGTAATTTTGTTGTAGTTTGTAGGTCTACAAGCTCAAAATAAGATTGGTTGGTTAAAACATTCTGATATTCACTACTACTTTCTGTGTTATGCTGCTGAATGCACTGGCCAGGATAGCAATACTAATTTAATACTAATAGCACAATGCAAATCTAAGTGTATAAACAAGCCTCCTCATTAAATATCAGCCTTACAACAAATAAATCAAGTATTCTCAGACTCCTTATACAATACACGTTGTAAAAAAGCATGGACATTCTTCCCACAACATTGCCAATATAAAGAGGAAACATAAATCAGTCATGTGAGAATTATATTGTTCAGAACAAGCTTAGTCTCCCTGCACAATACACTTCTTTTCTGTTACCTCCATGAAATCTCTGAGTTCCAGTTACTGTTATCTTCAAAGAATACTGCCAGACTTCAAGATCTTTCAAAGAAACTTCCCTTCTTTCCCCACATGAAGAAGTGTTGTCTGATTTTTTTACTTTCCTTGCTTTCAACCCTCTCTAGGCTACAAATTGCTCACCTCTAGGCTACATTCAAATCCCTCCATCATCAAGTGAAAAAAGAGAAGCATGCAGTTTTTTCCTACTCCTTGTCTCCTGAGTCAAGGAAAGGTAGTATCACAGTCCCTTCCTTACTCCCTTCCTCCACATGGGTGAAAGAAACCAAAGGCAAAGTTACACTTTAGCCACAGATTTTAAAGGGCAGCAGGGGAGACCAGAGAGGGAAAGTAGCTTGTGTGTCCCTGCTTCTCTTGGAGCTCCAAAAGGAGAATATCCCTCATGGTTCCTTTCATGCTAGCAATAAGGCAAAATGAAAGGGAGGTGTTTTACATGTTTCTCAGGTGTATTCTCACCTTATATTTTGTGAACTGGAAATGTTGTATAAGCTTCTTTAGTTATGGGTGGCTACCAGAACAATTTACAAAGTGCAACTGATATTAGAACAATTCAGCTCTTTTTCCATGAGTTCAGGTTCCTCTAGGGTCCTTAAGTTTAACCTCATTGTTTTCTATAAAATTTGCAATATGGGGACATTTACTAGGTGTTAGTCAATACAAATCTTTAAAAGGTTAACTTCCTGTCAGTGATGTAGAGTAGTATAACACCACAGTATTTTCAAATTTCAGAATCTAGTTAATTGACCCATAATGTCACTTCCTCTGGTGGGAACATTGTCTTTTTAAGAGCAGTCAGCTGTTTTAAAAGTGTATCATCAATGAAGAAGTGTTCCCAGGAAAATCTGATTGGTTTAACAGGATTTATTTGCAGCACATGAAGACAACTTTTGAAGCCACAAAGCCCTACACAGATCACTGATGATTTCAGAGGGCAAGCAACAGGGATGCCATCAACAACAGCGGAAACACTTTTCTTAGACTAGTATATCTAATTTCAAGCACTGACAAGACTATTTTCTTCCCAAGCCAGATGAGTGCATGAGAAGTAAAGGGCAGAATATATACAAACCTGTAATACTATCTGTCTAAGGTTCTGAAGCTACTGTATTTTTCTTTCACAAGAAGCCCATAAATTTCAAAAGCTGTCTACAGTAATAGCTGTCTTATACTTTAAAGATGCAATGGATGTCTCAAACTTTGGATGACAGACCATTTACAAAAATTGCTCTTAGTGATATTATACAACTACTCTGGAAACATAGAGGCATTTGTGTGGAAAAGTCAATCCATTTCTGATGATTTTTGACACTCTAATATCTACAAGTTTTTAAAAAAGGAAAAGAAATAAAGAAATCAGATGAAAAGTAAAGGATTCAAGGCTCCATTTAAGCACGGAAACCAGGGTCATATACTCCCAGATAAGGTTTTTCAACTTCACAGGAGGGCTAGAATGTTCAAGTTGCTTGTCTAACCAATAAAAAAGTGTCATCCAGTCTGAACAGTTACATTTGCTCAGAACAATGTTCTAACAAAAATACAAGCTTCTAGGGAAGCCACAAAATTTGGAAAAAATCTTTATGTTTTCGGCTTACTTCTCAACTTGAGGCTTGCAGAGTACTAGACAAGAAAGTGTAAACTTGCCAAATTTATTCTTCATGCTATTGAATTAAATCAACACTTCTGAAACCAGTTTATGAACTAAATACATTAATAGGTAAAGGAGGTTCAAGTAGGTTTCGATTCTTCATATGATCTTCATTCTCATAACAAGATCTTTGAAAAAGGGTCAACTATTTTGTTTCATCTGCAATAAATGGAATTTAGTGTTGCCATTCTCAAGGCAAGTAATAAAATATTTTTGCCTTTTAAAATATATAGATATTTCATAATTCTGGCCCTTTAAGCTTATGTTTCTCATTAAAAAAAAAAACAGCAGGCATGTATTTCTGAAAAGGAAACAAAAAGCATTGTAAAAGCATGAATTCTCACGAGTAATAGCATTATCTCTGCGGAAGCAAATTAAGCACTTCAAACTAATGGTGGCAACTTTTCCAGTTGTAGGAACCAAAGTGATAACAAAATAATTCAGTCAAATAGTCACTGTTGTAGTTGCAATATTCACGATTTTAAATATCTTGTAACAAATCTTAGCTTTTCAATCTAATTTTCCTATTTACAATGAAAAATTAGAGTTAACTAACATTTCTTCCCCAAACAAAAATATCTGTGTTTCCAGAAGAAAGGTGTTTTTTAAAAAAAAATGAAAATTGTAAAGAAGGAAAATTTCATGAGAGGTATTATATGACTGTTACATTGTCAACAATTTCTAGAAAGACAGTTATATTTATGACTGTACTTGTTTTGGCCCGGATAGAGTTAAATATCTCTACAGTAGCTTGTATGGGGCTATATTTTGGGTTTGCACTGAAAATAGTGTTGGCAACTGTGATATTTCAGTTACTGCTGAGCAGTGGTTACACAGTCAAGGTCTCTTCTGCTCCTTAGACTGCCCCATCAGCAAGTAGGTTGGAGGTGCACCAAAAGCTGACACGGGATACATTTGGGACAGCTGACCCCAATTGACCAAAGGGATATCCCATATCATATGATATCATGGGCACTATAAAAGGAGGAGGAGAAGGTTGGTGGGGAGTCCACTGTTCGGAGACTGGTTGAGCATTGGTCTGTTTTCGTGGTGAGCAATGGTTTTCATGTGCACCACCTGTCTTTCTTGGGTCTTGTTTTCCTTTCTATTTTTTTCTCTTTTGCTTGCAATTTTTTATTATTATTATTATTATTATTGTTGTTGTTGTTGTTATTATTATTATTATTATTATTATTATTATTATTATTATTATTATTGCTATTGTTATTGTTGTTGTTATTGTTGTTGTTATTATTATTATTTTCATTTTAATTATTAAACTGTTGTTATCTCAACCCATGAGGTTTTTTTTCTGTTACCCTTCCAATTTCCCCAGTTCTGGGGAGTATGTGAGCAGCTTAGTTGCCAGACAGCGTTAAACCACAACAATGACCAAGTTTCAAGTGAGACAAAGTTTCAAACCTATAGAAATGAAATAATGTCAATGTTTCGTAGGATTTGAAGAAGTAATATGTGAAATCTAATATTTTCCAGTCTGCAGAGTAGAAAGCTCCCCAGGTTCTAGACAACAATAAATATGAGCCCCCAATACATTTTGAAAGTTTGAAAACGAAAGTAATTTAAAAAGCCAATCAGTAACAAAATTCTTATGTTTGTTCCAAAGGTACTTCAAAAACAAAGTGATAACTAGGGATAAAATTGTTGCAGTTTTGCCAGACAATTCAGAAAGAGATTTACAACCTATCGAGAGTCTCACAGAACTGAAAGTACGACATGCAGGCCAGATTGCTACATCTACTGGAAAACTCCTGCAGAGGTTTTAAATACTTTTGACTCTTTTTATATACTGTATACCCGTTATTAATTGCATCTTCAAGATAAGATTGAGAAAGAAACATTTGGTTTAGCTTCAAGAGACTCTTAGTATTTCTGAGGTATTTTGAAGAAATAGCTTGCAACCAGGATGACATGAAGAGTAATTTTATTGTTGAAAAAAATCCTTATATGTTCTATAATGAAATAGTGGAATAAGTGGGAGGTGACACATAATGATTTCAATTAATAATGTCATCTGGATGCCCAAGAGAATAGAAATTTAAATAAATTATTGTGAGACATTTAATACTAATTTACTTCTTAAATATTAAAAGTAAGTTCGGCTCCAAAACAACCTATTAACAGGAATAAGCTCTTTCTCTGACTAAAAATGTTCATATGAAAGATTCTCAATTTAATAGCCGCTTAAAATAATTTCCATTAAGACTGTAACCAAAACCTACACTAAATGTTTAATTAACTACAGAAGCAGTCAATTAAAAACATGAAATTAAAGAAAGAGTTACCCTCTCCCATAACTGTGATCTTGTTTTTATAAGCTATATGATGTAGTTAATGATTTTAATCTGCTCTTGCCCTAACCATGACATTTATAAAGTATACTTGAGATCACATGCAATGCATATTAATTAGTAGTATTCACAATTATTGTTTGATATCTTACTTATCCAATTTAATTTAAAAATATATCTTCTTATTTTTATGGACTTATTTTCCATGGTTTATCATTTATTCTACAGAAATAAATTTTACTAAATAGGAGCGTAATTTATTTGTAATTCTGTTTGTTGCATGTTATTTTCTGATCTCAGAAACACTTTTTTAAAAAAAAATTTTAAAAAAACAAAAACAAAAAAAAAACCAATAACCAACAAAAACCCAATAACCAACAACCTGGAATTTCTTCGCAAAAAAAAAAAAAACCAAAAAAAAAACCAAACCAAAAAACTCTTTCTGAAAAGTGTCTTTTTAGGAAATAAGGTTTTTTGTTCAAGTAACTGAACTTCTTTAAATAAATAATTCATGTATGGGTCTGTCTTATAGCCTGAAGCAAAAAAAAAACCCAAAAGAAATAGTTGAGTCATAATCAGTTACTGGTTTCCAGACACAAACATGGCAAAGAAATCCAGAAAAACTGAGATCTTTTTAAATTAAGTCATAGCATTGGAACAGTATGTATAATCTAAATCTGTGAGAAGGACTATTGCCTGTAGGCTTACTGGGAAAGGACTGGGAGTACGTATCTGTAATGTTCAGCAATGTACTTTAACTCCTTTATTAAACACTGGACTTAAAATTTTTAAGTTCTTAAATGTTTTAATTATCTTTCAGTACTTTAAATCTTTAAGGATCAAGTACTACTCTTGATCTTTAATTCATTAATCCTTAATGGAGTAGCTCTGTCATGTCTCAGACAGTTTCTTTCACATGCCCAGCTTCAGTAAGGGGGGCAAAAATCCCAGGAGCCAACCTTTCACCACCCAAGAATTAACAACAGGGCAATTTACTAGCACCAGAGAGCCTCAGTAGCTCACTTCACTTCCCCATAAAGCATAACATAGGACTAGTCCAGGAAGCTTTTACTAAAAAAGGATTCTTCTGTATTTTCCCAGAAGCCAAACATTTGCTGAAATTAGGATTTTTTTTTTGGATGGATCACTTCTGCTGTTAGTCAGAGGTCAAAGGAAGTACAACAAATACAAGCATAAATAATGTAAACATAAACAGGTCAGCTGCTGGATTGATGAGGACACTGTGAATGCAAGAAATAAATCACAGGCATTTGCAGTAGAAAGTTTTGAATATTGACTTCTTAATGGTTTTCAACTACACTTTTGTGGGAATATGACAATATAATCTGCTCTCTTTGCTCATACGGAATGACAACAAATTACTCAAATATATTATTTTATTTTACTTATTTACTTTTAATTCAGAACCTCTAAATAATGGAACACAGGGAGTTCTATCTTGTTGACAAAGTCTTCAAGAGCATGGTTGAATGAGATTTTTTTTAAAAGTCAAAATCAAGTTATTCTAGATTTAAAGTGCATTTAGGCTCACCACCAGTGGTTTAAAGTTCTTGTATCCAGTTTTAAGAGTCCTAGACAATTCTGTCTCGCTTTACAGAGTTTAAAAAGCATTGGTTTTTGCAGGAGCTACAGAGGGCTCCTCACATCATGTCAGGAAGATCACAGTGGCTCACTGTGCAGTATCAGTGCTTTCATGTAGTTGTACTTTCTGTATGAATATTCTATGTGTAAATTATAATAATGCTTAGTGTTGATTCTATTTCTACGGCTATGAATCAAATACTAACTTAAAGTAGTGCAAGAGTCTTATATAAAAAAAAAGATCATGAGCATATGTACTACATGTCCTTTAATACATTTTTCAATAATTAAGTCAGTCTTCCATTAGTTTAATTACACTTTTACACCTTCCTGATTAGAAAGCTAGTTTAATGACTCTTTCCACACTTCGGGCTGTAAAGTGTGTTCATATTAAGATTCTGTAATGAGAAATAAAACGTAAATCTGGAGAACATATTTCAGGCAAAACGAAGGAAGAGTTGCCAGGGTCAACCTGTAAAAACAAAACAAAACAAAGAGCCACATAGCAAAGAATTGTAGCTTTGCACAAATCACACTTAGCATAAGAGTAATGTAATCATTATTAAATTGTGCAATTCCATGATTAAAAGAAAAATCAAAGAAATATTGTATAAACCAGTCTACAAGAAGTTATATTTAGAAAAAATAAATTAAGGGCGCTCCCTCTTGTGTATAGGTCAATAACACTGTTAGTAAAAAATGATGCAGTCCATTGAAGTGATTTCCTGATGTGTGCAAAGAAGATTAATTTTTAATTGTTATCAGAAATCCAATTTAGCACTGGGTATAAAATGAACACATTTGGAGAGCAGTTACTATAATGAAACAGCATGTCAGATATCCCTCTAGAAAACAACATTTTGATGACACAAATGACAGCTTCAAATGTATTCTCAGCAGACTGGAAAAAAAGAAGATGCAGGTCCAGTTTCACTAAGAGTGGCAGTTTTGAACATCCTATTGAAGTTAGATGTGATAAAATGAGGAAAAGACAATATAGCTTCTGTGAAGGAAGTACAAGCCTCACAAATTTAATAGACTTCTCTGAAAGGCTCAATAAACACATAAGGTAAGAGAGAGATCCAGTCAATACACCCCGTTTAGGTTTCCGAAAACTATTCAAAAAGGTCTTTAACTAGCAAATCTTGAAGAAAGTAAAATCATGGAATCATAGAATCTTTAAGGTGGGAAAAGACCTCAAAGATCATCAAGTCCAATCATCAACCTAACATCACCATGTCCACTAAACCATGTCCTGAAGTGCCACATCTACATGTTCTTTGAACGCCTCCAGGGGTGGTGACTCAACCACTTCCTTGGACAGCCTGTTCCAGTGCTCAATTATGCTTTCAGTAAAGAAATTTTTCCTAATATCCAACTTAAACCTCCCCAGACACAACTTGATGCCATTTCCTCTTGTTCTATCACTAGTTACTTGGAAGAAGAGTCTAACACCTTCCTCCCTACAACCTCCTTTCAGGTAGTTGTAGAGAGCAATGAGGTCTCCCCTCAGCCTCCTCTTCTTTAGAATAAACAATCCCAGTTCCCTCAGCCGCTCCTTATAAGACTTGTTCTCCATACCCTTCACCAGCTTTGTTACCCTTCTCTGGACACACCCCAGCAATTCAACGCCCTTCTTCTACTGAAGGGCCCAAAACTGAACACAGTATTTGAGGTGCAGACTCACCGGTGCTGAGTACAGGGGCACAATCACTTCCCTGCTCCTGCTGGCCACACTGCTCCTGATGCAAGCCAGAATGCTGTTGGCCTTCTTGGCCACCTGGGCACACTGCTGGCTCATGTTCAGCCAGCTGTCTACCAGCACCCCCGGGACCCTATCTGTCAGGCAGCCTTACAGTCACTCTTCCCCAAGCTTGTAGCGTTGCATTGGCTTATTGTGACTGAAGTGCAGGACCCGGCACACGGCCTTGTTGGACCTCAGACAATTCTCCTCGGCCCATTCATCCAGCCTGTCCAGATCCCTCTACAGAGCCTTCCTACCCTCAAGAGGATCAACACTCCCGCCCAGTTTGGTGTTATCTGGTATCTTAATGAGGCAGCACTCAATCCCTTCATGCAGATCATTGATAAAAATATTAAACAAGAGTAGCTCCAAAACTGAGTCCTGGGGCACACCACTTGATGTCATGGTGTTTCATAAAAAGATGGAACGCCCTTATATAAATAAACAACCAGTTAAGGAACAGGAGATGTAATATAAGAATAAATGATCATTTTTTAATGATCATTGTCTCCATTGATGATTGTGTTGCTACTTTTCTGTGTAATAGTTTCACAAATGACTCACAAAAAGGGGTGAATTGCCCAATGATGACATTTAATGATTCTACCCAAGTATACAGAGTACTAAATTTGAGGCATGAGTTGCCCAAGAACCTTAAGCGACTGTCTGATAAAAGAGCCAAGAAAATGACGCACATGGGGAAAAAAAAAAATAAACGTGCAAACAATGAACTAACTACTACCACTTATAAATTTTCTGTGAAAGAATCATCTCACTACCTAATAGTCATCAAGAATGCAGACTGAATGGTAGGAACTACTAGGGAAGGAAAACTGAACAAAATACGCAACATGTAGAAGTGTCCTGGTTTTGGCAGGGATGGAGTTAATTTTCATCTCAGTAGCCAGTGTGTTTTGGATTTTGATGTGAAGAATATTAATAAACACATGGGTGATATGAGTTGTTGCTAATGAGACCAAGGACACTGTCTGCCTTTCTAAGTCTCGCTACAGTGCAGATGCAGAAAGCTGGGAGAAAGACAGACAGAATAATTGACCCAAACTGGCCAAAGAGAGTATTCCATGCCATAAACATCATGCTCAGTACACAAGTGCAGGTTGGCCAGGGGGTGTATCTGTTCCTGGCATCACTCCCTCTACCTAGATGGCTCCCTTTTGCTCCTTTGCTTGCTGCTTGGTTTAATTTCCATGATCGCTGCTCAGGACAGGCTGTATCGGTCATTGGGACATCGGGTGGTGAGAAAATGTGTACACTGTTCATTTTTTATATTTTAATATCCTTACATTCTGTTACTACTGTAGTCTTCCTTTGTTATTTTAGTAAACTGTCTTCATCTCAACCCACGAGTTTTCCTTTCTTCCCATTTCTCACCCC
Source organism: Tetrax tetrax (assembly GCA_009806455.1). Lineage (NCBI taxonomy): Eukaryota > Metazoa > Chordata > Aves > Otidiformes > Otididae > Tetrax > Tetrax tetrax. The sequence continues at coordinate 150,184 of WHYT01015585.1, read as the reverse complement.
CATGGGGAGGGGGACGGGGAGCAAGAAAATGTGTAGTGACTAGGGCTAAACCACAACAAGAAGTTATGATACACACCCTTCTGAATTAATGTTTAATTTCCATCACATCCTTCTCAAAGAGGGTGCAATTGACCTTGGAAAGGAGAATTGTGACAAAGATACCCAATGAAGTGAAATGGCTTCTGTACAAGAAACAAGTATGTAGAACAGGACTTGAAAAGTAAGACCACCTAGCAGGCAGAGATACTTAGCAGATTCAAGGTTATATGTAACATTGAAATTTAAGAGGGAAAATGTCCTCCGTCTAGAAAAAGAAATCTTCACATGAAGTGACCTGTTAGGTGAGGAAACTGAGCTGCAGATAGGATAAAGGTCTGTGGATATTCTTAATAAATGCCAGCAAAAGCCTGCATTTCCCTCATGGTCTTTCCCAGGCAACTGCGATACTGGATACTGTCTTCGCTGATTTTACTGGAAGTCAGGTGCCAGTGTGACCATACCAAAATCTCACAGTCCTCAGTCAAAAGGGTGTAGAATGCTTCAGAAAAATTAAACAGGATAAATTAAATTATTATGGGAACTACTAATGAAATTAAGGGAGGAAGTGTAAGAGAGTGAGAAAACAAGAGCATGAGTCTGAGGGCTTTTATTTGGTTGACCAGATATGAAATGTGAATGCCGTTCTTTTTCTAGGTCCAGGAAACTAATATCTTTCAGGATATATTTAACTTCCAATAACATAATTACTGCACGAAACAACAAAATCACCTTTCTTTAGGTTTTGGTAGTGAAGCAATTGCATCAAGTTCAGCAGAACTTGAGTTCACGTCTCTTTTATGCATTTGTTAAAACTGTGGAGTAAATGGCTACTTCAGCAACAGAATCAAGCACTATGAATTGTCTTCCAAAATGAACAGTGGGACCTTATTGGAAAAAAACTGTAATGGTTAAAAAAAAAAAAAAAAAAGAAAGTCTGACACTCGAAACTTTTAAAGCTTTTTTTTTAAAAAAAAAAACAGAACTCCCAGTAAGGTTACAAAAAAAAAAGTTATTTCATTTCCAAGAGAACAAAAAGAAAAAAACTCATTATGTAACTGCTCTTATTTTTCAGAAAACATTCCAGAAACAATGTCCCTAACAATTAGCTAACATGGCCATTGACTTTTTTTCATTTAGAATCACAGAATCATAGAATGGTTGGACTTGGAAGGGACCTTCATCTAGTTCAACACCCCTGCAAGAAGGGGACATCCCCAACTAGATCAGGTTGCTCAGAGCCTCATCCAGCCTGGCCTTAAACATTTCCAGGGATGGGGCTTCAACCACCTCTCTAGGAAACCTGTGCCAGTGTTCTACAACTCTCATTGTAAAAAATTTCTTCCTAATATCCAATCTAAATCTACCCCCCCTTCTATTTTAAAAGAATTACCCCTCATCCTATCACAACAGGCCCTACTGAACAGTCTCTCCCCATCTTTCTTGTAGGCCCCCTTGAGGTACTGGAAGACTGCTACAAGGTCTCCCCGGAGTCTCTTCTTCCCCAGGCTGAACAGCCCCAACTCTCTCAGCCTGTCCTCATAGGAAAGGTGCTCCAGCCCTGTTATCATCTTCGTGGCCCTCCTCTGGACCCTCTCCAACTGGTCCATGTCCTTCTTATGTTGGGGACTCCAGAACTGGACGCAGTACTCCAGGTGGGGTCTCACCAGGGCAGAGTAGAGGGGCAGAATCACCTCTCTCGACCTGCTGGCCACGCTCCTCTTGATGCAGCCCAGGATGCGGTTGGCCTTCTGGGGCGCAAGGGTGCATTGCCTGCTCATGTTGAGCTTCTCATCCACCATGACTCCCAAGTCCTTCTCCTCAGGGGCGCTCTCCATCCATTCTCCGCCCAGCCTGTATTTGGGCCTGGGATTGCCATGACCTAGGTGCAGGACCTTACACTTGGCCTGGTTGAACTTCATGAGGTTAACATGGGCCCACCTCTCCAGCCTGTCAAGATCCCTCTGGATGGCATCCCTCCCTTCCAGTGTGTCGACGGCACCACATAGCTTGGTGTCATCGGCAAACTTGCTGAGAGTGCACTCTATCCCATTGTCAATGTCGCCGACAAAGATGTTGAACAGGGCAGGGCCCAACACGGACCCCTGAGGGACACCACTCGTGACTGGTCTCCACTTGGACATCGAGCTGTTGACCACCACTCTCTGAGTGTGGCCATCCAGCCAACTCCTAATCCAACAAGTTGTCCGTCCATGAAACCCGTGCCTCTCCAGTTTAGAGAGAAGGATGTTGTGCAGGACAGTGTCTAAAGTTTTGCACAGGTCCAGGTAGACGATATCCATTGCTCGTCCCTTGTCCACCGATGCTGTCACCCCGTCATAGAAGGCCACCAAATTGGTCAGGCAAGATCTGCTCTTGGTGAAGCCATGTTGGCTGTCACCAACCACCTCCTTGCTGTCCATCTGCCTTAGCATGGTTTCCAGGGGAATCTGCTCCATGACTTTGCCAGGCACAGAGGTGAGGCTGACTGACTTGTAGTTGCCCAGGTCCTCCTTGTTCCCCTTTTTAAAAATAGGGGTTATGTTCCCCCTCTTCCAGTCATCGGGGACCTCACCAGACCACCATGACTTCTCAAATACGATGGCCAGTGGCTTGGCAACTTCCTCCGCCAATTCCCTCAAGACCCATGGATGGATCTCATCAGGTCCCATGGACTTGTGCACCTTCAAGTTCCTCAGATGTTCCCAAACCTGCTCTTCGAGTACAGTGGGCAGTTCTTTCACAACTCTTCTATTTTTCTTCTTCCTTTTTGTTTAGTGTTTTTAATATTTAGAAGAATGAACAAATGTGCTAGATATTAATATTATCTGAATCAATATATACAGGAGACTTGCAGGTAACTAGTTGGGTGGCTTCACCTCTGCTATATGGCAGTGCTGTAGCTCTGTGTCAGTGCTATTATCCTTCTCAGTGAAACCTTTCACCAGCTTGATTAAATTCTGGTTAATGCCTTTGGATTCAACAACTCTGTATTTTATGACAAAAAAAAACCCCTACCTCACTAAAAAAGATTTCCAGGTTCTACTTGCAAATAACATAAGAACAACAACAATGACCATCTACCATGCAAAGAAAAAGCTAATAACTCTGTCTTCAGAGTAGGGTTTAACAAGCATGTAGAAAATACAGCAGGGGGTGCATTCTTTGAATAACAAATGAAAAACATATCAAACAACTGCTTATTAAGTGAGAACTGCCAATTTCACAAATCGAATGAGGCAGGGTCTTAGAGAAAAAAAACACAGCATATAATTAGACATCTAAATGATGACATAGTGCACACAAACAAGAAGATCAAATTAAAATATTGTAAGGAGTCTCTTCTTTTTTTTTTATTTTAGATTTTCTGAATTGCCTGCTTAATCTTTCAGTCCTAATAGTACTGTCTAAAGACAGACTTGTTTTTCAGCACACTATAATCTTTGCACCATTTTCTACTAACCAGCATGTACAAATTAACTCAATTACACTAGAGAAAAATACAAAGAAAAACACATTTACCACAAGTAGCTTCAATAATGAAGAATGTCCTACATTAATACAAGCTCTAACTGTCAACCAGCTGAATCTATGTGTGGGACTGAACACAGTCATGTAGTGCCATGCTGCAATCTGTACATCATATGAGAGACCTATGGCACACCAATGTCTTTGTGGTGTGGTAGCACATTCTTTGGTCATCTACAACAACCTGTTTACTTATGTTTAAACAATAAAATCCAACTCTGCCTGTACAAAGCTAAATCCACGTATCCATCTTCCCACTTAAATTAACAATTAGGAATGCACTGTGTTGGCTAGTCTGCAGCATAAGCAGCTGCTATTTAAGTCTTTCCATTATGGCACACTCACAGTCTTTAGTCCCTCCTTCATACTTCTTTTCTGTACTTCTTTACATTGCAGTTTGGCCTGACAAAGGTGCCATATGTAGCAAGCACCGTTCTGGGAAGGGACAACACTTACTGTTTGCTGAACAGAATAACATTCTCATAAAACCTGATAAAATCACCAGGGAAAGAAAAGCAAACCAGCTGTCAAGTGGAAATACACTGCATTTTTTTCTATTTTGAAAATTTAATTTTCAGCTAAAGATCTTTACTACAGTTCGTTTTCTATATAGCATATATACAGTGACTGGAAATGCCCTCTCTGGTTACTTACTTCTCTTGGATTAATAGCTAACAGCTCAACATCTGTAAGTAGTACCAAGTGTTTAAGAAAAGGACTGGTAGCATATCCATCTGGTTTTACATTTGGATCTACCATAAACTTAAAATTCCTAAGTGACATTAAATAATCTATTAACTGCTGTCTCTAGGAAGAAAAAACAAAAACAAAAGCAAAATAAAACCATAAGAACAATACTTCTAAAATTGACTTTGAGACCTATGAATCAAAGCTGTCATTTATATCGATGCAAAATGTTATTAATATCCAAGACAATCTATTTCTATACTTTTCTAACTAACAGCTACTTTGGTATTCACTAGAGACATTATCATTAAAGATACACGGTCTTTTCCAAACTTAGTATAAAGTGAGTCTATAGAGGTGAGACAATTTTTCCATGAAAAGCTACAATTCTGGGTTCATACTCTTTCAGGAAACTTGACTCACACCTGTGTCATGAAAATAAATAGAAACTTTTGTAACATAATCTCCTGGAGAAAAACACAGTCTCTTCAGAAAACATCCAGATGATCTTCACTATGTAGTCTTCAGAAATTTCCCAAAATATCATTTAATTTTTTTAGTGTTTTGCACCACAGCCACTTGGACAAGGTCTCTCACATTATTAGTTCAGTGCCTGTATTCTTTGAATCTGCACAGCAGGCAGTCTTCATCCCCTGCAACAATATAATCCCCTTCCTCTAGTACCTGTCAGATGCCATCTGCAATATTTGGGTCAGTTTTATCGCTATAGCATGCACTGCTCTCCACTGTCTCCTCTACATACCTATTCTCAATCCCTCAGGAATGCTGAATACTTTTAGTTTAAGACTGAACTGACAGTTTTTCCATAATCCTCTGCAAACCAACGATGCTTCCAAGCAGATGGAGGAAGTGCATGAATGCGACAGCAGAGAGGCTTTGAATCCAAGGCAGTGCTCAGGACAGAAACTGGACTCCTTCCCTGTCACTGAGTTACTGCAGTTTCCCAGGATGAGCCAAGCAGCCTGCCAACTATTTCTTTGAAAGCTCAGGGTCACTAAATATATCCAGATTACGTAGCTTTCTGATGGTTTCTACACATGGATGTGTTCAAATATTGGATTACAACCTTGATGATCAGAAAGCTGTAGTGTCACAATGATCTTTTTTGGTTTAGCAAAGGTAGGTTAATTTGATCTTCTGATTCCATTATAGAGTGGGGTTTTTTTTCCAACTGTACATAATTTCAAGGTTAATAATTTGCACATTTCCAGTGAGAAACTTAGTTTTTAATCCAGGGCAGGTTCATTAAGAGTACTCAAGACAGGAACTTGTAGGGGCTATCATTATTTTTATCTGACGTCATACACAGTTCAGAGTCATCTGAAGTCAAAATTATGGAGTATTACTTTTCCTTGATTGCTAATCAGCATGAAGTCCTGAGTTTATACAATGACTCCCTCTGCCTGACATGGTACAGTATGAATGATCTGCCAGGCTTTCAAAGTCAGGCTGTTTTCTTATGTCGATTTCTGTCATATGGATGGTATAGTTAGTATGAAGTAGAAAAATGATCCTTTTGGTCCTCAGGCAGATAAATTCCAGTAATCTCTTTCTCCCTAATTATTAATTCATGCAGTTCCTTTGACAGGTAAAAAATGGGACTTTGTTATATCATGAGCGTTCTCATTGACTCTACAGGCAACTCATAACAGAATTGGGCATTGAATGGCTATTGAGGGTATCTCAGTTTTAAAATTCTAAGTGCCCAAGACTTAACTGAACTCTATTGTTATGGATTGCATCCTTAATATTTGACAGGGCAATTACCTAGACAGCTCTCTTTGAATTACACCATTTTCAAATACTACCACATTGTTCACAAAATGTGTTATAGCGTAACATAGTCTTCTGTAACCACCTAGCTCCCAACAGAAATTACTGGCTAATTACTGGTTAATTACTTTAACACAAAACCAGTGAAAAACAAGTGTACTTTGTTAGGATTAAAGATTATAGAAACTGTAAGGTATCAAGTTAATGAATTTCTGAATTTTTCTATCCAGCCTATATGTGAGTATATTATATAAAGGGGAACATGGGCTGCTGGTGCCCATGACTAGCTCATTCAACCTTTCTCAACTGTCTTTACCCACCCTGCCTTTCAGCTTACATCACTTTTTTATCTGCAGACAGTTTAGATCACAGACACCTCATGGTCACATGATTTTAAGTTTCCCTATGATGACTGTAGGTTTTAGACACTAAGCCCACTTAGGCATACTCTATTTTAGTTTGAACATTTCTTAGCTCGGCATAAGTTTGTATACCAGATGCTGCCTTATAATTAACACATTGGGATTTAGGAGCTGTAGATTTTTCTGGTTACAAACTTTCAATCAAACCGACATCTGTGATTTATGCTTCCAACTTGCTTTCAATACATTTACATAATCTGTTTGATATAAGGAGAAATCATAAACTCTCTTTACATATTTAGAAATAAATTCCACAGAGAGAGTTAAAACCAAATCAAGGAATGGTTTAAGCTTATCTTTTACAGTGATAGTTATTTTAAAACATCTATAATCAAATCTACACTGAATAAAAATAAATTTTAGAATCACAGAATTATTAGATTGGAAATGACTCTTAAAATCATAGAGTCCAACCGGAAACCTAACACTACTAAGTTCACCACCAAATCACGTCTCTAAGCACCACATTGCATCTTTTAAGTACCTCCAGGAATGGCAACTCAACCACTTCCCCAGGTAGTGGTTAATAACCCTTTCGGTGAATAAATTGTTTCAAATATTCAATATAAATTTCCCCTGCTGCAACTTGAGACCATTTCCTCTCATCGTATCACTTACTATTTGGGAAAAGAGACTGACACTCATTTCGCTAAAACCTTTCAGGTAATCCTAGAGAGTGATCAGGTCTCCTCTCAGCCTCCTTTTCTCCAGACTAAACAGTTCCCTCAGCCACTCCTCATAAGGCTCATGCTCTAGACCCTTCACCAGCTTCAGTGTTCTTTGGACACTCTGCAGCACCTCACTGTTTTTCGTGTAGTGAAGGGCCCAAAACTGAACACAGTATTTGAGGTACAGCCTCAAAAGTACAAATGGATGATCACTTCCCTAATCCTGCTGGCCACACTATTTCTGATACAAGTCAGGATGCTATTGGCCTTCTTGGATGCATGGGCAAACTGCTGGCTCATAACTCAGCTGGCTGTCGACCAACACTTCCAGGTCCTTTTCCACCAAACAATTTTCCAGCCACTCTTCCCCAAGCCTCTGGTGTTGCATGGGGTTGCTATGACCTAAGTGCAGGACCTAATAGTTAGCCTTGTTGAATCTCACATAACTAGCCTAGGCCAATGTCATAGTTTAGTCCTGCTCGAGACCAAGTCTCTTGCTCACTCCCCCCACCTTCCAAGGGAATGGGGGAGAGTTAATATAACAAAAAGCTCCAGGTTTGAGACAAGGACAGGGAGAGGTCATTCAAGGTACCGTTACAGGCAAAACACACTTGACTTAGGGAAAACTACTTAATTATTATTATTAATAAAACCAAAGCAAGATAATGAGAAAGAGAACAAAAACACTTTCCCACACCCCTCTCTCTTCCCAGGCTTAACTTCATTTCAATTATCTCTACCTCCTTTCCCCTGCTGAGCGGCACAGAGCACAGAATAGACATGGGGGTTGCTGTCACTTCATCATGTCACTTTACACTACTTCTTCCTCCTTGGGGAAAGAACTCACATTCCTCCCCTCTCCACTGTGACGTCCCTCCCACAAGCTATAGTCCATGAGCTTCTCAAGTGTGGGTAGTTTTTCCACAGAGTGCAACCCCTCAGGAACCAGCTGCCCCAACGCAGGCCCTCTACGGGCCACAGCCTCCCCGAGACATACACCTGCCCCAGCATGGGGTCCTCCAAGGGCTGCAGGTGGATCTCTGCTCCTCCATGGGCATCCATGGGCATCCATGGGCTGCAGGGGGACAGCCAGCCTCACCATGGGCTGCAGGGGAATCTCAGCCAGGAGCAGTATTACTCCTTTCCCTTCTTCTTCACTGACCTTGCAGGCTGTCTGCAGCCGTTCCTCTCACAATGAATTCTTCACAATTGTCTCAGGCAGATGCCTCTCAGATTTTCTTCACATCTCCTCTATTCACTTCTTGCAGCTGAGCTGGGCCAAGTCAGGCTTCTCCTTCTTCACTTCTTCTCCTTCTTTTTTTTTTTTTTTGTTTTTCCCCTTCTTAAATACTTTATCACAGAGGTGTTATTACTGAACATTCTGTCACCCATTGGCTCAGCCCTGACCAGCAGTGGGTCCACCCTAGACCTATCTGAGTCCACTGGACAAAAGCGAAACTTCTAGCAGCTTCTGCAAGAAGCTACTACCATAGCCTCCACTCCACTAAACAAAATTAACACAGCTCATCAATCCAGCCTGTCCAGATCCCTCTGCAGAGCCTTCTTATCCTCAAGCAGATCAACACGCCCACCCACCTTGGTGTCATCTGCAGACTTATTGAGGGTACACTTAATCTCCTCATCCAGATAATTGATAAAGATACTACAAAGAACTGGCCTTAATATTGAGTCCTGGGGAAAAAAAAAAATTGTTTCCTCGCAAGGGAGGAAAAAAAAAACTTTACTATTCACTTGGGAAATATAGCACACACACAAAAAAAAGGAGATTCAGAAACTGAAATTTATAACCTTTCTCTGACACTTGAACATTGCTTGTTATTTTGGACTTCTCCACTTTGGTTAGGAGCATTTCAGGAAGCAGGCTCCATTTCAAGAAGACTGGTAATGCAGAGCACACTTGTGCACTGGTCTTCAAGAATGAAGCTCATACTGACCTCGGTGCCATGGTTCTCTCCTCTAGCCTGCACAACTGCCCCTGGCATACAGACAGTTTCAGTGTTTTCTCTCTGGAGAACACATGTAGCTCTCCCTCAGAACATCTGTCAGGGCCATCCAGTAAATCAAACTGATCAGATCAGGGGGAAAGGCTGTTTGGTGCTTTGAAGTATCTCAGAAAGTAGAGAAGCGCAGGAATTGCTCAGGAGAGTAAGATAGCCTGAGACTCTTTCCCTTCTGTCCTTCCTCTTCTTCTCTTGGTAAATGCAGGAACAGCAGCAGACTTGCTGCCCCTGCATTGCACATGGGACTCCTTCTCAAAAAAAAATTATTTCCTCCCACGTTCCCTAAATCACTGCTAATTAATCAGCACTCAACTTTCTCCCCTAGACTTAACTGATTAAATCTGAACAGCTACAACACATTTGTCCGAGTACTTTAAAGTATATAGTATGACACGTACTTTAAAGTATATATTATGATATTAGGGTTCATCCGATTCAGTGAACGTCTCCATTAAGGGCTGAACTCCCACTGACTACTAAGGAGGTACCTTCACATCTTAATTCTGTACTGCGTGCAATACCTTAGAATTTTTCTCTAGATGTCTTAGGAAAGAATCAAATATTAGGAGAACATTACTGTATTAAAGAGGACTGTAGACTACTAAAAATTAAAATTGTCGAAGCCTATCAGAGAAAATTTGAAATATTATGATAAAACATGCATATATGGCTATCAAATATTACTGGAAAAAAATACTTTCACAACTACAAGCAGATGACCATTGATTAAAATAATTAATTTTAACAACCACACAGAAAAAAAAAAGGAAAAGAAAACCCAGAACAAATATTTTTCTAATGTCTTTGTTTATTAATTTTGTATCTATTAATTTTGTATCAGTTTCATTGGGAAAATAAATCATAGAGTATATCTCTCTCTCTATATATATACAAGTGTACATTTTAAAATATATATGTATTTGTCCCATTCAAATACATACCTAGTTTCTGATTAAACATGGAAAGTGGAAAGATATGTTTCTCTTTTTGTAACACCAGAGGTCAATATTTATTTACATTTGCAACAGCACATTACTATCCTAATGTAATGACAGGTGAACTACAAATCAGATTATATATTTCTGAATAACCTTAATCCACAGAGAGTATTCTAACTAATACCATAAAGGAAAAAACATTAATGTGAAGATGAGTCATTTCTAACAGGAAAATTAGAGACCACTGGCTACAGCTAAAATTCAACACCTTTAAGAGACACCAATTATACAGATATTAATATACATTTTTATTCATTAAGAGTCAAAGACAGTAACCAGAGACAATCTCCTTTGAAAAATCTTGTAGCAGATAAGGACCTTACTGCTCACAGCCACAGCATGGTGTTCACTTGGAGAACTGAAATTCAGACGGCGTACAAAGGGAGAGGCAGGGCTCTTCAGGAGGTGTGTTGCCAGGGGAAGGCTACTGACACCCCCAAGAACCTTCTCTCCAAGAGAAGCTCAGAGCAAGGCAGGGGCTGCTGTGTCAGAGCTTGATATATAAACCCATGGAGAAAGAAAAGAGGACGTCAATATAAAATGCTCTGTTATCCAGACCCTGCTGTGCTTGTTACGTTTAAGCTCCAACACCTTCCATCTGTGACAATTACTATTACCTAGCACTTGCACGGAGCTTTTTTTTTCCTCCTGACTGTTGTAAAACAGAAGTCTGAGAATTTAGTAGAATTTTGTTAAGATACCTTTCTGAGCTTCTCCTCAAATGCTCACCATCCATATCGTTTAATGGTTCATGCATAGTCCTTCTTGACTTAACACTATGAAGTGAAGCCTCTGGGCTAAAAAAACAGCTAGTTTAAGAACACTGGAATTCAATGTAGCTTTCTTTGAACTTTTAGACTTTTCTGGGATTTGGCAGCGAACTGCAAGTTTGCAGTTCAACTCAATGATCTTAAGAGTTTTTTCCAACCTAAATGATTCTATGATTTTACTCTATGGTTCTATGACTTTATATTACAGTCAATATAGATTAAAAATATACTACGAATCAGCAAGCAATACAGGCCAGCGACTTTCCTACCTCCATTACTTAATAAGTAGGCTTTTTAAATAATAGTTGTACACTAAAGAATTATTTGAAAACATGTTCATGATCTCAGTTACTGGAAAAGTGTGTTGCCTTGCTACACACATACTTCATAATTTAGGCTACCCAGCTGAGCTTCACTACATTGCTACATTGCTGCAATTAATGTATAACTGCTTTGTGAACTTAATTTCATCTTCTTTGGTACTGCTAAAAATAACACTGTGCAACATCTGATTTTTCCAGTATGGAAAAGTTTACCACTACAAATAAAGAAAAAAATAAAGATAAAGTGCATAAAACATGGAAAAATATGCTTTCTTTTTTCATGCAGCAGAAATAGGTAAGCAATGCAGTTCACTATATGATATATTCTATTCAAATAGAAGGGAAAAAAAAGTTATACCAGTATTAAAAATGTTTTCTTAGAGTGAAATATATGACGAAAATAAAAGTTGTGAGTGAAGTGAAAGGAAAGGAGAAATGACTGCATGATTGTTTAAAGCTCTTTCAGCAAGCGTTTTCCATAATTCCCCCTTTTCCCAATTAATGCAAATAGTACAGCATAAAGCCAGATTAAATACCCAGAATATCTAAGTAAGTTTCAAAATAAGCATAGGGAGATTGAGAAAAATAAAGTAGCCTGGATTCCATAAAACTTACATTGAAGTACAATTTTAACTCGCTCTCATCAGAGATCAGAAATGCCAAGTTGTTAATAAAATGTTATTGAATTGATATTAAATTTAAGAATAAGGAGAAAAAAAATAACCAAACAATGAAAAAACTCAAACAGGAAAAGTAATCTTTATGTTTTTAGTACATTTGAATAAATACAGTACCCCTGTTTCTGGGGTGCTATGCAAACTTGTGTCGACAATTCTACTGCCTAGAATTCTACCAGAGCAAGACTATGAAGAAAAGAGGACTGAGGTCAGGAAAAGTCTATGTTCCTTATTCAGAAGTTTGCTTGGGCAGGAAGGTGGTGAGGACTGGCTTACATCACACATCTCAGATACTTGATCTTTAGTTCCAATATTCTTTATTTGTATTTTATCTATTTCCAGGAACTCTGCAGGATTCCTGTCCATGTTTTTAGTGTTTATTACTTTAGTTTCAGTTGTACAGGACTAAAAGCTGTGTGGTCAAGAAGCCTCTTGAAAACTCAATACAGTTAAAGTCAACCAGCCAGCTACGAATTTGGAAGTGCTAAATGTGTTGATGAGGCATCTTCACAAATATGTGTCAAAGCTGTTTGCACACTTTCAGATGCCGCCAGTTTCCACATTTCTATGCCATACCGCCTGCAGACCTGGAAAATCCTCCCACACTGAAATTCATGCATGTAAAGCTAAAGCTAAAGCTGTAGACATGGAAATGCTGTCCCTCCTTCATTTTCAGAACCTAATGTTGCTCAGAGATCACTGGACAATACTAATGAAAGCAGCATGACTTGAACCACCAGTAAAAAAGAATATACTTCAAATTATTCATCTCCAATTTACAGTTTAAAAAATGCAGGAAGGATTAGCTCTGAGTTTGCTTCTGAAAAAGCACAGTTACATGACTGGTGAAGAAAGACGGCTTACTATTTTTTTCACTGAAGGGCACTGTAAGCCGGGGTGGGGGGAAAGAAGGATAAAAGCATTTATTTTGCATTTTCTGTCATCTGGGTTTGATATCATTCATCTTTTTGTGGTTTTTTTTAATCAATTTTAATAAAGTGATTAGCAGCTTGCAGGTAAATGCATCTGTGATTAAAACCTTAAACAGGTAACAAATCCTAAGGATCCAGCTATAACACAAGCATTCGCAGTGCACCTGCACATGTAAACACAACAGGTGCTCACAAACAGATCCTACACAGCTCAGTATCCCTCATCACAGCTGTCAGTTCACACCTTAAAGAACTGAGAGTTGAGTAAGTAAGGGCTGAATTACTCTCAAACTTGGAGAAAAAATGACTGCTCCAAAGTAAAGTTTCTGATGTTACAGAAAAATAAAGGTTGCAATCAAATAAACTTTTGGTGCGGCTACACGAGTAGTTTTACCTACTATCTGGTGTTTGTAGAGACCACCAAGAATATTTTTGTATCTTTATTTGATTTTTGTAGCACAATAAAGAAGGATTTCTTTAGCTACCAATACAGGAATACATAAAGGGGCTTGTAAATAAGATGTAGGGAGATTTTTTACCAGGGTAGTGACAGGATAAGGGACAAGGGTTTTGAACTGTAAGAGGGTAGGTGTAGATTGGACATAAGGAAAAATTCTTTACAGTGAGTGTGGTGAGACACTGGAACAGGTTGCCCAGAGAAGCTGTGGATGCCTCATCCCTGGAAGTGTTGCAGGTCAGGCTGGACTGGACTTTGGGCATGATCTGGTGAAAGATGTCCCTGCCCATGGTAGGGGCAGTGGTCTAGATGGCCTTTAAAGGTCCCTTCCAACCCACGATTCTATGATCCTATGATAATATGTCAATATGTAACTATAAAATATTTAGAATTACAGAAAATAATTTTGAACTTGTGTAGGTATGTAAGGCTGATGGACTACTTGAGAACACAGGAATATTCCATGCAATAAATCTGCATATGTTTTTCTCAGGTAATGGCCTGAATGCATGAGGATCCAAATGGATACAGAGCTGCCCTACATATGGAGAAAAATAAAATACACATGAAATGTACCTTCTAAGAGCAGCACTTAATAATGTTTGGATACAGTGGTGTGCAATTGTTTTCAGCTTTCATAGAATTTACTACTTCAGTAATGACCAAAGATAAAGTTATTTTACTCCATAAAAATAGATGTCAACACAGAACAAAAATTTCTTGAGGAAAAATGTGGAAACTGGGAAGCTGAAAATCAGCTCAGCCGGCACAGTGTTATTCAGACATTCCGTCATTCTGTAGTTGTGATACATCCCATTGGGCCACCTAGTTCCTACAATAATGTGACCATTTCAACTGGTAAAACATAGTAAGAGATAACTAAAAAGTATATCTTACATACAGTTGTGATCACATCTGAGAGTGTTTGGGACGGAATGAATGAATGAAATGTAAGTCGTGCTTATATTTTAAATAACTACTTACAAGAGGGAAGAAATTAATTGGTTGTAAAAACCTGGTTTTGGTTTCAAGTTCTCTGAAAAAGCAAGGACTATAGCCTAGTGACCACATGTCACACATTAAAATCGGTTTAAATGACCAGTTCCTTCCACATTGCTCTGGTTTGTGGACTGACATGAAATCAAATTACAATTAGGAAACCAGTGTGTGTCCCTTTGTTAATTAAGTGTGAATAGAGACATATGTTTTATTAAACCACACAGGATTAGCACAGATTTTTTTTCTAGTACTCTGGAGATAAAGCAGAACGTTTCTCCTGTTATTAAGTAAGTCATTTTCCAAGTAGTTTGCAGAATAACTATAGTCAACTAATAGTTCTTATATTCATGCCTGACAAGAGTTGAAAAGTCAAGTTTTCTAGATGCAGGACCCCTTCACTCTTAGAATTACCCTTTTACACTACAATATGCTTTTCTGGAGCATGCAAAATGTTTACAATAGCTATACTCAAAATGCAGTATTTTCATTAAATAGTTAGATATAAAACTCCCAAGAAATATAAATCTATATGAACCTCCTCAGGATTTTGGATCTTTATCAAATACATTTGGAATTCTGTTGCTGCTTAGACTCTGATACCATGGCCACTCTTTATTCCTTGTTTTCTCTTTGTCTATTAGGCCTCACTCATTGTGTACAGCAAATGCAGTATCTGCAATCATGGAATTCTTCTCTACCTAGTTCTGTTAAAACAAAAAATAAATCTGTAGCAGATTATTCTAGACTGCATACCAGTAGCATTTTTGTTTGTTTGTTTTCTCTGGGAGAGAGAAGAAACAGAAACTGTGAAACAATGTCCTTTCGAACACCTGATAGAAGCACAACATTCCTTATTGTGCTTTAAAGGGAGCATACATCCTGCTCTTCCATTAGCAATGTGCAATTAATTGATATAAAATTCCAAAATGTATCTTAGTTGCTAAACCTTTTGAATTGTCTGCACTGGTTTTGTTTCTTTTACCTTTGAAACTGCTGAAGTTAGTATTTTATGTATATTCTAAAATATCTTCCCTCCTTAGTAGCTCAACTATGCACTCATTGACAAATCTTACTGATAATCAGCACAAAACTGGATGGTGTTTTCTTACACACACGTGCAGCATGTAAAAAACAAAATAAATTTTTAAAAAATCAAACTTTCATCCACTCCAGCTGAAAGGTGAAGTCGAAGGAAGGAACAACTTCTCAGAGGTTCACAGTTACAGGATGACAGGCAGCAATTACATGATTCAAGTCATATATTTTTTCACTGTGAGGGCAGTGAAGCAGTGGGACAGGCTCCCAAAGAGGCTGTGAGAAATCCATACTTAGAGATACACAAACTTTTACAAGACAAAGTCATAAGCAATCCAGCCTAACTGAGCCACTTTGGCCTAGAAGACTTCCAGAGGTCACTGTCAACCTAAATTATTCTATGATTCTATTGTACTTATTTTCTACGTATACATTTTCCAGCACTAAGAGATAGTTCTTATGTCCTTTACTATAAGGAAACATATTGAAAACTGCCAAATTAAAAACCAGGAAAACTCTGACCCCAGACAGGCCATCACATGGACCTCTGGTCCCACCTCCATGACTAGTGAAACAGCATGTGGACCACCTTCCTCTGTACCAAAAGAAAAGAGAGCTAGTTGTGGCACCTAAGTACACAATATATGATGTAAAAGATTCAATTTTTGTGTTTCTAATTGTGAAAAGGGTTCAAAACATGCATATTATTATTACTACTACTACTACTACTACTACTATTATTATTATATTCAGCCATATAATAGATCATATTTCTTGAGTCAAAAGTATCAGTGTAACTGCAGAAGCACTGGTTGACTGTTCAATCAGTTTAAAAATAGGTGCTATGAATAAAACGTTAACTTAGCCAGGAGATCAATATTATTTCTACATCATATGTGGCTGTCAAATATTTTTGATGTAAGTCATGCTATGAAGAGTATAGTTAAGTGAAAATTGCAGAATAAAATATTATATATGAAAATTTTAACCTTTTATTATAGGTCACAATCAAGTACACCTGTTGATCCTCTGTGTACAGAATTCTACTTATTATTTGCACTACATTTTAAAGGCACATATATTTACCCATAAACAGAAAGAAAATTATTTATATAGAGATATAACACAAAATTTATACTACACTGAAGCAAATTAAATAGTTCAGTGACAGTCCTGATTATGCATGAATGAATGAAGTAATCCAATTATATTGTTGTCAAGTATTCACAAGGTGGATGATCTAATTTGACTACAGAGCCTTCATTTTTTTTTCGCATTTTTAACCATGGTAATAAAAACACACACAAAAAATTATTTAGACATGATAAAAAAATAGTCTACATTTTAGATTAGTATTAATGCTCTCAATAGCATTGAGAGAGATTACTAGCTACAGAAAAGCAACTGGGAGTTTTGCCAGTATTCAGAAAAAATATGCAGTAATGTCAATTGAGTTCAAGTTAAAGAGAACCACAGGCGATATCGTAATCTAATTTTCCATTGTACTGTGTACTTTTACACCTGCTGAATAGACTAAGTATGGTTCTCTGTCAAATCAAAATGGTAATGTTTTACACCTGCTTTGCATGAGGATGAAATGATTGCACAGAACACACGAGGTACAGAAGAGGCTTTTGGGACAATTTAAAAAGCTTTATGATGTAGGCCAAGATAACTCAGTTAAATAAAATGAGAGTTAATGGTTGCAAAGGAAAAGTGCTTAATAAAAAAGCAACTTATTGAAATGCCATACATCCATGGTGTAGCAGTTTATGCAGACAGAAATTTAATTTATACGTTTAAAATATTTTTGATCCTTTAAGTTGTGTCCACAATTTACATCACATGATGAATAAAAAGACTAGGATTGTCTTTTTTTTTAGTAAATATATTCTCCTAGTGAGAAACACCTGTTCTATGGTTCATGAACAATTAATGAAATCTAAGGTAGTTAAATTAGATTAAAATCTCGCCATAATTAAACAGAGAAAAAAAAAATGTTTGCGCTACTTAATTTAATATAGATAGAATTAGAATTGTTAGTATTATACACAACATATAAACTTGCATTCCTCACTGAATGAGGCATTACAACCAAACAACTGTATCACCTCTCATGGATCATGCTGTAATTGCTAAACTTTGCCACTGCACATTAACAACTGGGTTTACTTCGTTACCACCTGCCTTTTCTGCTAGGGTTCACCAGAAAGCATGCAGCATGTTTCCTGCTTGCTATGATATATTAGGTACCAGTGACAAATCAGCTGTCCCAAGCAGCACTTAGCCTCTTAGCTCAGCAATTCTGTGACTGTTCCCACTTCAACTCTTCTTTCTCTCAGTCATGCACTTGCAGTCATGATGAAGTCATCCATCTTCCTAACAACAAAGAAGACCTTAACCCTTTGATACAAGTGTCAACTGCAGAATCTTTAAATCCAGGAGAGCTAGAATACTAAGAAAAACATTTAATGCTACAAAAGGCACAAGCATCCCCAATAGACACAAACATTTGTATATCTACTATAATTTGTTTGTAGAAAGCATCTGATGACATTATAAATATAGCTTTTTTTATTATTTTTATTTTTCAGCATGTCAGGGACAGCTGCACTGTTGAAAAGAGATAAAATTTTCACTTCAGAAGGCCATCATAGAAGGGCTCCAGCAAGACTTTTGAGTCATGTTTCTAAGTATACACTGTTGAAGAGGAGATTTAGAAGAATAAAAGACTAATCAGAATAATAAAATTATCAAATATATATCCTAGCAGGAACCCTGCCTAACAATTTAGTTCTCATATGAAAATATAAACTACTAACCTTGAGAGAAAGAAAAGTAGAGTCATAAACTTAACATAACGAGATACTTTCAGGATGCTCTAGCAGGAGCTAAGATAAGTTGGGAACATCCTGAGGGGGTACATACACACTGGCTGAAACCAAGATAAGGGGGCTTGAGGAATTTAGGAGCAACTGATAGGATGCACAGACACAGTGGCTGAACCAAGATAAAAGGACTTAAGAAGTTTAGAACCAGCTGATAGGGCGCAATAACAAAGGAAATTGGGAACCAGCAAAGATAAGTCAGCAAGACACCACGCTGGCAGCAAGAACAAAGCAAGACAAAGGTCTGAATCCATGCAGCTGGACATAGTGATAAGGAGGAGAGAACGACCACCAGAGAGACTGTGACTCCTGAGTACAGACATGAGATGGATGCAGAGACGGGGGAACAACCTGTCGTGGGAGGAAACTTCTGATAATGATTTCTCAGAAACCTAATTAATATATAACCAAGTCTGTGGGAATTCTATGAATATGCATTTCTATGATGCATAAATACTGTACCTGTTGCTTAACACGTTGCACATGTTTGGAGGAGCAATCCCCCGTGCTGCCCAGCACTGAATAAACATACCTACTTTACAATCTTACAGATTGTGGAGTCTATTTTCCACGTGTCACTGTGTACTGCCATGAAAAAAAGGATGGTAAAATGTTAGCATTTAAAACCCAGGAGGACAGGTGCTGTAGTTACTCCAAGTACAATAATTCAGGGGTCAGATGAATAAGAAAATAAGTATATATGTATTTTTTTCTATTACTGCACACATTCTATGAAGACAGCAAGATAACCAAGGTCAGGACCCATTTTCCCTCTGAGGTACTATTATAACAACCTTTCTTCAGGGTAAGTACGTGGACATCGATATAGTGGAAATATCTTTCATAAAGTTTTATTATTAACCAGAAAGTAGATTAAAAAGTGGTTGTAAAATGTGATAACTTGAGAAAGTTAGTGATAGAGCTGTACAACAAAATAAATCTGGAATTTTTTTTTTTTGGTCTGAAGCTCAAACAATATTTTAATGTGTATTTGTATTACACAAGCAATAAGAATGACATCTCCTTTTACTGGATACCATACATGAATATCACAAGACTGAATCTTTTCCCACCACTGTCACAATCTTGCAATATAAACAGACAATCTAGCACCACAATTCAAGGGTGTTGCTAGGCAGAGTGTTTGCATATCAGATTTTAAGTACCTTACATCACATTACACAGAATTTTTTGTGAAATTTGCAGCTCAAGGAAGGTATCCTGATTTACTATTCAGTGCCTCAGCTGCATAACCATCATTTTCTCTGTCTAGCTAACTGCCAACATCTTCCTAACTTCACTGTAAAACAAACTGTTTAGGTTTACATGTATCTTCATTTAATCTACGTAATCAGCATCCACTCTGAGTATCATGACCGCCTCCTTTTTAGGCACTTGTGCGTTCTTGAACAATTTTATCATACCTTTTATTTCATATCATTTTGCCTCAACCTCTCTAGGAAGAGAGAAGTAGTACTGCTCATCTCAGTTTCTTGAAGCCAGCAATTCCCTTATTCCTACATTCTTTATACCTGAGAAGAGACAAATTCTTTGTTTATAATTTCTTTAACAGTGAAAATATTTAAGTATCATTTATTTGCAGTAGATAGTAAATATTACTTATTACTAATGAATGCATATTCCCTTTATAGGCACATTTTCCAATTTAATTAAACTGAAAAAGATAATCCACTTCATAGTAACCACCAAAAAGTACATTCATTACTTTTTTTCAACACTTAAAAAAAAACCCCACATCAAAATTCTTTGCTTGGAAAAGAGGAATACACTTCAGTCTACATGGTTTTCATGGCAGATTAAAATTCTTGGGTATGCTCCCTAAAGATTTTTATTGAGCAAGACCTTTAATGTGCTCAACAAAAGTTCAGGTTTTGTAACAGCTCTTCATTAAGGATGAGTTCAAAGCAGCCAGTCTTTTGCCTTATTACCAGAAAATGCTGGTCAGGGAGCTTTGAGTTCAACACCATGTTATCAAAACCGGCCAGGATTAAGCCATGGGATATCCCCATAATTACTTTACATACAATAAACCTAGACTTAATTGGAGAAATAGTCTGTCAGGCTTCCAATTTTTATAATGTAGCTACTCAAGTAACAGGAAAATAGTACCGTATTCTCCATTTTCTCCCCATTTTCCCTTAACAGTGACAATAGTTTGTTCCTAAAGACTTCCTACTGAAGCTAAAGAGAGATTCTGAAGTGATCAATAAAAAAAAATAAATGCATATTTCCAGGTGTCCATTATATTCCCACGTGATTCACTGTTTCCTCAGCAGTGTGAAGACCTGGTATTATTTAAAATAAATTAAGCATACTTTTTTATGTGAAAGTGCCGAGTAACTTGAAACATGATCAGCAAAATAAGGAATAATCATTTGGGGAAATTCCTTGAAGATTTTGACATAATACAGCAGAAGTGTAAGGCATATTGAGCTGACTAAAAAAATCAGAGCTTATGGGTAAGAAATCACAACAGTTTTTCAGATTTGGGGTACACCTCTATCACTTTTGTTTGTTGAAAACTGCAGATGTCATACCTCACTTATTCGGCTTTCCAATAATCAACATTAGGATTTTTCAAAGAAAAGATCAACTTCATTAAAAAGAAAAAAAAAGAACTCATTGTATATTTTCTTAATGCACATTTTCTTAATCAAAGAAACTTCTGAGCCTTACGAAGAGAGAAGAAAATGCTAACTGCAACAGTGAGTTTTGTGAGAATGAATGCTACACAAATGTCAAAATTTTGTACTTCTGTTCTAAACTGACAACTTTTAAAGTCAGGGAGACATAGCAAAAATCTCCTATCCCTCTTAAGTAGCAAACCTTTATTTTCTGACTGTAATAAAATAACATTAATTACAACAATAGTGCAGATTAAAGAAATGAAGAAGTGTTAATATAATCAAAACCTCTCTAGGGGCTACTGTCACTACCCATTAAAAGGTAACTGACAAGTTCTTCTTAATTTGCTATTAATCTTCCATATTTCCCCCACAATTTAATACAGCAACATTTTATTTAATTAGTACTCTCATTATAATTGTTTGTCATAGTGGTTTGTTTAGTTGACACAAGTTGTCTAACACTGACTGTACAGATGGCAGAGTACCAGTGTCTAGTCTCAGAGGAACTATTTGACCACTGCAGTAAAAGAGCAATAAACAAAATAACAACATTGCAGCCCACTCCAGTTTATGTAGGCAGTCAGCCTTTTATCACTGTAAAACCTTGAAATGGATGTATGAGCGCTGCTGCTATAAACAAAGAGTTGTTTACAGCTTTGGGATGGCAGATACCAGTACTGGCCCAGAAGCTTCAGCAGCCTGAATGTCAGAAACTGACTAATGTGGAGAAACACACTGTGGCTGGTTTTATAGAGAATATGTTTTATAAACCTCAAGGGACAATTTATCACAAATTCATCCACTCTGCTGCAGATTGCTGCTTTAATGTTGAATACTGGATTTCAGTCCACACATCAGCTTAAGCAAAGAAGGGAGAGGAATCAAAGGGTATACCAGTTTCTCTTCACTTTATCATGATAATTCTTGAATTTCTTCATAGAAAATGCATTTTAAATACTTATTTTCCCATGTGTATAAAGAAAATATCCTGTGATTTATGGGTAGTTTATTAGAAAAAGTCAAACCTAGTTGCTGCTATATCCTGTTTCAATCCTTCATATTTATTTGCATGCTGTTGTTCAAACTGCATGTATGCCACTTAATAATAATGAAAACCACATTTTATGCTACTAATAGGCAGGCAAAAATGCAACGGTACTCCTACACTGAAAAAAAAAAAGTATTTCAAGAGCAGAGAAAGAAAGCAGATTCTGCACAGATTTTTTTTTTTTTAATTGTCTTGTTAAATATCGATGTCAGTAGCCAGTAAGTAGTCACCATCTTCCTCCATCCCTTGATAATAATGAGGTGGGTGGCAAGTACTACATTTATCTTTATATTTCCTTTACCTGTTCTCTTTGCACAATATGCAACACAATTCAGATTGGCAATGTAAAGTCAGATGCTGACTTTACTTGCACTGCAAGGAAGCTTGGTTTCTTTCCACTAATACCAATTTCATACTAATGCAACTCCACAGAATTGCACAAAATTTATACTGATGGAAAATGTGAGATAAGAACAGAGATCTAACACTAATTGTACTTATGTCTTCCTTCCAAGGTAACATTTTCAAAAGCACTTAAGGGAAGATCCAAATCTGCAAAACTTTTCTTTGATTCCTATATTAATAGTCTAAACCTTGAGTCATATGTGGTAATTCACTCCAGCATTTTTTTTTTTTTTTGGAAGGCTTCTGTTAAAATATGTTACACAAGTTGCACAATATCAACAGCCTAACTTCCTTCATATTGTGTACTTTTCTGGAAAAGTTACATAGCTCTTTGCACTCTTCCAAATTTGTTCCTAAGGGCCTATTTGAGCATCGCTTCCAATGGAATTTGAATTTTCACTGAGGGTTTAGGCTGATAAACCATGTATAAACTCACTGTGCACACATACTTTCCCAGCACTTCTCAAGCCTTTGTCTATTTCCAAATCTTTGCCTCTCTGAATCTGAAATTTTGGCTTTCTGAAATAGGGGAAAATTATGTTCTCATAATCAGTAAGATTTCGGAAAGAGTTCTAAACAAAACTGGGTTGGCCAAATGATATAAGTATGTTCTTCATAACAGAATATAAAATTAACTTTTATAAGATGATCACATGGGCTTTGTTCACCATATTAGGCATAAAGAGACATCTGTGAAGGGATATACTTGTAGGTAGCTTGTGTACTGGTTTGATACATTACTCCTGCAAAGAAAGCATAACTTAAAATCTCATTAAGGCTTAACAGGAGCTTTTAAGACTGAATAATTCTGGAATGAAAACTTCAGTGAGATACTGAATTATTTCACTCTGGATGCTTAGGAAGAATAGAGAACAGAGAGGATAGTCAGTCCCCCGGAATTTAATGCTGACAATATAGATGATGAGATTAAATATAAGTAAGTAAAATAAGTAAGAAACACAAAATAAGCCTCCACATTTTCATTCAAAATACCAGCCAAGCATAAAGCTGAAATGTCATTTTAATGAAAAAGAGATTTTGAGAAAAAAAATACTAGTTTTGGAGAAAGTGAGATCTAGTCAAGGGCAATAATAATTTGATACTTAAATTATGAGTGAGTCTGTATCTTACTTACTAGATATATACATACTTACTAACACTGATCTTGAGAAATACACCATGTACCAAACTCTACATTTAATTATCTTTAAAGAACAACACCATAAATCAATTTAGGGCCCTTTTGCATTTAAGAAAAAGAAATACATTGTCTTGATCATATTATATCCCCATACTATATTTTGAGTTAATAATCACTTTATGGGTTATGCATATTTTTGAGATCTTTCATTTTTTCTTTCATTCTAAGTAAATCTAACACTAATGGGAAAATTTGAATGATAGCCTAGAAAATGTTTTCTTTGCAATAACAGGATATTCAACACCAGTACAAGCTCTCTCATTTTCTGCTTGGCCAGTGCTAATATCAACATCAGTAAATAATCTTCAAAGTTGACACACCAGTAGAGCTCAAAGAGTTGGTCTGAACTTTTCAGCTGAAGGCTAGAATGAGAATAAGAACACGAATTAACCTCACTGGCAGAAGAAGGACAGATGGACTGGTAAAAATTGCTGCTAACAAGATATCACCATGATTTAATGTCAAGTAATTCACACACATGAGACAAGGCCTGCAGGAACATACACTTGAGGCACCACAGGGAAATAATGGCATTTCTGCATTCCTTGAAGCCTTATCTTTATTCTGGAAACTTGTTACCATGCCCTGTGCCATTGCAAGAAGGAAACCTACAACTCACCTATTCGGTTTCCACTGGTCAACCACATAACATATCTAAAATTGTTGGAAGAAGAAAGCTGGTAACCTTTTTCTGACTTCAAGGGCAAAGGCACAGATACCACCTGGAAAGCGTTTAGCTTGAGACATGAACAGAACTGCCAGCTCCTCCCTGTCGCTTTCTTATGGTGTGCAGCTTCTCATTGTTAAACTAAAAAAGTTCATAAAAATGAGAAATTGTTAATAGTGATGCATCCTGGCCAGATGTATTTCTGCTGACCAGCCACCTCACACAATGTGTAATGACTCACAAGGCAGATTTTTGCTCACTGTTTGCAAGGAAAGGATGTCCTGTCTATGACTGAGGACAGTCTGGCCTGGCACCATCTGCATATTTCTGAGCATATGGGGGATGGGGAACTATAAAGAAAAGGAGTAAATTGCAAGAAGGCTTTCTTGGAAGCATGTGATTACTCAACAGTAGCATGGGACTACAGGAGAGGGAACCAACTTCCCTTAAAAACAGCAGGAGTCTAGTTCTGTGCTGCAGAAGTAGATGCGAATCTCTGTTAATAAAGTAGTAAGAAAAAAGACACTGACAACTCTGCTACACATATACCCCAGAGCACTACCCTGACAGATACAAATATTGTCCTGTCTTCCATAAGTGATGTATATGTAACCATAAAGCATGTACTGGGACCACACTTTCTGTCCCTCAGAACACCTTCATATAATTCAGGACTTTGGCAGATTAAATACTGCGTTTTTATCCCAATTATTTTCTTCTACATCTCACCAAGTATCATGTGAACTCAATACTGCAGTTCCCTAAGAAATGGCCAGTGAAGCAGTATTACACAAGGGATTTTCTTCACCTCATGTTTTGTTCTTCCAAAAAAGGAATACTGGAACCAGTAAGACCACAGTCTTGACATCAGTGCTAAGGGCTTGTGAAGTCCCACTATCCACTCTCTCACTCTCACTGCTGCCACCTTGAATATGACATGCAACTAGTTTTTATCAGCTGAACAACTGAAAGAAAATCACTGAACGCTCTGATGAGAAAGACTGTTCAGTAGGGCCTGTTGTGATAGGACGAGGGGTAATGGGTTTAAAATAGAGGGAGGTAGATTTAGATTGGATATTAGGAAAAATTTTTTTACAATGCGAGTTGTAGAACACTGGAACAGGTTTCCCAGAGAGGTGGTGGAAGCCCCATCCCTGGAAATGTTTAAGGCCAGGTTGGATGAGGCTCTGAGCAACCTGATCTAGTCGGGGATGTCCCTGCTTCTTGCAAGGGGGTTGGACTAGATGACCTTTGAAGGTCCCTTCCAACTCTAACCATTCTACGATTCTATGAAACTGAAAACCAAGTGAAAAAAAAACCCAGAGCTTCGAGAAATGAAAGTCTGGAGATCCCCTGTACCACGTTACCCATCTTAAGAGGAAACTACAACCAAGGTCCTAGCCAGGTTTTGAAGTTAGAAGTCAGAAGACTATCTCAGCATATTTAGCTACTGGAGTCACAATACCTTCACCTACTCTATTGCCTGACCCCTGTGCTTATCACTAACATGACCATTACAGCTGGGAGAACAAAATCTTTTATTTTGAGCTGAAGATAAGCACGAAAACTAAATTCCAAAATTTTCAAAGGTGACGGGCTCTTTGGCAAGTCTTTCAAGATTATTTAGATTTACAGACCTTTTTCACAGGAAGAACTCATGGCCTTTAGGACATTTTGATGCCTGCTTATATATTGTTGGCTATTATCCCTTTAGCCAGCCTCCTCTGAAGTAACAACATTAGAGCACATATTCCAGACCTCTTTTTTTCTCCACTGTTGTTTCCAGGGCTATGACAGACAGATTCAATCCTCACTTACTGGAATTTTTTCATCTTTAATTCGCTATCTCTTCTCCTCTAAGGAAATCAGCCTGTATTCTTTTAGCTCAGCTCATGGTTTCCTTTTCATCCACAAATCAAAATAAGAGAATTGCCAACGTCATGCTTCACTTCAAGTCTCCCATTTTCCCCTGTATTTCCATTTTGAGATCTTTTAATTTCTCAAAAAGTCCCCACCACTTTTTTTTTCTGAGTCTAGCTGTCAAGACTTTCCCATTCATTCTTTTTTGTTTTTCTTGGCAAATGCCAGGAAGGATCTCCCACTCTTTTCCTTGCCCCTTTAGTTTCTGCTAAGCATAATACAGGGATAACACAAAACCATTTATATTTGTATCAAACCAGTTAAAAAGAACAGTTATTTCACTAGCTCCAAGCAAAATATGACCAAATTAGCTTTCTATTCTTGAAAAATCCAGATTTATGCCTAGTGACTTCATTTACTTTGTTTGCAACTGAAATGAAATAAATCAGCTGGGTAGCATTTAGTAGATCTTTTCTCACATCATAAAAGCACTACACAATTTGGCACTGTTCTGTGTAACTGGCAGCTTCTACTCAGGAGAGGCCAACGAATGAAATGCCAAAGGTTTTACAGGTCAGTGCTTTGGCAGAACTATATGGGAAAGCTTGATTCACTCTTTGGAAATGCTATAAGTTGCTTATATTCATGAAAAATAAAGTGAAACCAAATTAAAAAAGCTAATTAAAAAAAAAAAAAAAAAAAGGCAGCAAGATAACTCACTGACCAAAGTTGATGTGGGAAGGAAAGAGAAGTATTCTGATTTTATTCCCCCTACTCCTTCCAGAAATACAACCAAGTTTTAATAGCTTCATAATGGTGAAAATATTCCCGTTGCTGAAATGCTACCGTGTTGGCTGCATAATTTTCTAATATGTTTGTCATGAAATAATGTTACAGAGTAATGAATCAGCAGATGTGTAAGTACAGCCTCAGACAACGGTAGTATTACACCGTTACTATAGCAGTGAGTGTGGAAATGCTTAAATCACAAAAATAACCAATTCCTAAAATCCAATCTGAGATATTAGGTAGGAAAGAACAACAGAGCTAAGGATAATTAATCTTTTATGTACTTGAAATATATTTGGAAACTAAGAGATGCCTTAGTTATCTTGGGTTTCTACTTCTGAGACTAATCTGTTATTTGTATGATAAGAAGGCAATTTACATGTCAGTTTTCACTATCTGTATAGCTAGAACAATAACACTTCTCTCTCTGAAGCACGTCCGTGGACAGAAAGCAGGACTAAAACAATAATGTGAATGACAGGTAAGAATACCCATCTATTTTAAAGGGCTTATACTCAGTTTGAGTGCCCAGCATGATGGGCTTGGGAATGTGTTCTCTTTGGTTCATGTGTTTATGAGATATATGTAGCCATATAGCCCAATAAATAAATTGTTGCCATTGCTGCCATAAGAAGTCCACATGCTTTCTGTTAGAAGCCTCAGGATTTGTAAGGCTTTGTCTAAACTTGTTTTGGACTGCCTTGACCTCTGTCTTAGCTTGTTTAGCAGTAACAGCAATTGTCTAACCACCAGATGACTATTAAACACATTGTTTTAGCTTTTGCTATATTGTGCAACTCTATTGTTTATGTATCTTTAACTAACAGATAGTAATAACAAGCAGAATTATGTGTTGGATTAACTATCTATCACCTTAAAATAAAAATGCAGTGTAGAAGAGCACAGGCATGGACAGATAGTAGAGGCTTTGAAAGTACAGATACATAAGGGTATGGGAGGACCCAGGCTATAAGCAATTCACAAATAGTTAATTAGGAGGCATTAAACAAATGCAACCTGGGGACCTAGATAAAAACAGTTTTAGAGACAACAAAATACATGAAAGCAAGTATCAAGCTTAAGAAAAACAGTCACATATAGTCAATCATTCACATATCACAAATGCAACATAATACAGAACTGCAGACCAATAAAGAAAGAGCAAACTGCTGGATTGCAAAACTAAACATGTAAAAATTATCCCAACCGCATCCAACAGTTAGAAGACAAAACCCCCAAGGCACTTCTTCCAGCCAAGGACATGTCATGCTGACAGTTCACTGTACTCTTTGCACCCCAAGATTGAAATCATTGACCTTAGTATCTCGGGGCAGTGGAGAAATGATCATGACACCTGAGATACTACAAAGTTTGTTTACATCATTTGGGATCACATAATTAATGTAAATGAGCTGCAATAATTAGATAATCTGAACAATATGTGTCAATATTACTATGAGTGGAGTAATGATAGTTCTTTCAGTAGACTGTTTAACTAGTCTAATAACAAATTCATGGTTTTCCTTGACCTACATGTATTCCACAAGTAGTAATCCACTAGTTGGTGAAGAATGCAGACAACCTACTCAATGATCTGGATGGAATAATTTGGTAGCAATTGGTGAAGTTGTAGGTAGCAGCCTGCACCACTACAATTTGCAGCAACATAATGAAGATTGGAGTAAAAGAATTTTAGAAACCAAGAGTACTGTTTCTAATTAATCCAGCTAATGTTGTAAAACTATTTGAAATATGAGCCAAAAAAAAAAAGAATATGTATATATATATAAAGGTCATCGTGAAATATTTTAAGAGAATGTGGATTTGGTGTTTCACCATCTTACAACATGCTATAGATCATGCCACATACTATTTTTCAAGCATAATTAAGATCACATATAATAATCCAAGTAAAAATAACGAAGGATATAAAAAAAACCAAACTTCATCACCATGTAAAATTTAGTATCAGATTCATTTAACCAATAACAAATGGCAGCAGTTATAGAGTGTTCACAAGGTATAAGCAAGAGTGGCTAGTCCCAGGAGAAAAAATCATGTATAGGAACAGTATCTTAGTGACAGAGAATAGTGGAAGAACACATACTAAAGAAAAAAAAAAAATTTCCTACCATGGAGAAATAATTAAGTTTTTACAATATTTTTAAAGTTATTTGCAGCTGCCCATGCTAAAAAGACCTGAAATCCCATTAACTTTCTTAAAGTGGAAATATCTTTCTTATCTATTTTTTTAATATACATATAAAAATATCTATCTTTCTAGAAGACTCTAGTTTTATTTCAAAAGTACTTATTAATTTGTAAATTATCACATCCTAATACTACCTTAAAATTCAGCAGTCTGCTGTGATGCTTTTTAATACTGAAAGCATAGCATATACACTTCTAGTCTACATAAACCAGTGTAAACTATACTTGCTGCTATAATGACAAAATTTGCTTTATAAACACAGATGCTCTGTACTAAGAATAACATCCTACTTCCAATCCCTTGTAACCCTGCATCAGCTTATGCTGTATTATAAAATGGCATAAATTTTTTATTAGCTCACTGAAAGGATATGAAATACACTTTTCTACTTAGTCCCCAGTCATTGCTTTGCTTTAATTGCTATGTAACGATTTAAAGAAAAGTGAATCACATAAATCTCGAGGTTTGGGGTTTGGAGTTTTTTTAGTTGAAGGAAGTATATTGTATATTAAAATGCTGTTTGCTAGACAGTGACTCTCAGTAGAATAGATAGAAGTACAATATAAAAGCATTGACTTTCTGAAGGGTAAAATCTCCGATCGTGAACTCACTGAAGTCAATGCAAGCTGTCCCAGTAACTGCAGTCACAGCAGTTTTGCCCCCTCTAACTCCCTGCAGTGGAACCAGATTAAATAATATATGGCGACATTTCTATGAGCATCCTTTTTTATTTTCTGTAAGCCTATAATAAACAAAAT
The DNA here is from genome assembly GCA_009806455.1 of Tetrax tetrax. Taxonomy (NCBI): domain Eukaryota; kingdom Metazoa; phylum Chordata; class Aves; order Otidiformes; family Otididae; genus Tetrax; species Tetrax tetrax. The sequence goes on along the minus strand of WHYT01015585.1, from coordinate 120,361 downwards.
CCAATCAATGACATACACTTGTCTGCAGAAAGAATTTTAAAGAAATCAAAGGGGGTCATGAGTTTCTACAGATTTACAATAGTATATTTGGTGGAAGAATTTATTCCACATTGTCCATACTGTATATCTGCCTGCCATATGGTTTTTGTGCTATTTATCAATCACAAACAGACTCTGTAAATGTCTCTCTGTAAGGTCTGCAAAAGAAACTGTATTGTATATTTTTACCATACGTTTCTAACTGCCTAAGAGTAAAAACAAAAACAAAGCAGAAAATATCAGGCAAGTTACCGTATTACTTCTGATACTGATATGGATGAAAAAAAAAGATAAATGAAAATTCTTCCAAAACCAAAGTAGAAAAATACATAGCTGCAAAAATGTACTGCTAAATAGCTTATAAATTTACTACTTGTAATGCAAAATCCTTTAAGTTTCTCTGGAGTATCCTACTTAAAAAACCATTGTGGCTGATGATAACTTAAATCTCTTCCAATCAAAGGACAGAGCATTCCACTTCTGTGAATTGTACTGCAACTGAAGGAAAAAAAAAAAACAAAACCACTCACCATTCTGCCAGGAGAATCCAATATTAAAAAGCAGAGCATGACCTTTTCCCACTTCCAGAAACTCATCATACAAAACCATGATGCTAAAATTCCGAATTTCAGATAGATCTGATATTATACTTTCATGGAAGGCATTTTTTGAGTTGTTCAATGCAAAGAGAGGAAGAATCCTAAAGCAAAAAAAAATCATTTTTCTACAAATAATGTAATAGTGAAAGACTAAAAAGCTAAGTCACTCATGCTACATAAAAAAACATATAGCAGAATAACAACAAACATTCAGAAGATGATTATAAACACGCTCTACTCATGCATTTCAACGAGTGTTAATGATGGATGGGGAGAATCCTATTAAATTCTACTAGACTGAAACAAAGAAAGGGATGATTACAGCCTACTATCCACTAAATTCACTACAGGTGTCAAAATTGCTGAAAGGGGATCTTCTAAGAACTTGTAAAGATTTTTTTTTTTCCCACAAATTACAGAATAAAAATAGAGAAATGGCTCATTTCATTGGGAAGTAAATAAATAGATAAGTATGTTAACAATTACTGAGTGTGCTGTACATATTGGAGAAGCAAGTATTTCTGGTTCTTCTTTCAAGCCAGTTCTGTCCCTGCCTATCTGTCTCAGTCACAAGTGCCCTACTGTTGTCCTGCCATCCCACTGTACTTTATGTCTCAGAGTATAACTAAAAATATAACCACAGTGTCTGCCATATTTATTTTGAAAATTAAAAAAAAAAATAAAAAAAAAAAATTACGCACTACAGGGCATCTGCCAATGTTTGAAACAATACTTTTCAACATGATTAGAGAATCTCTACAGGGGGCAAGAAGGCAAAACAGCTCACTGAAATAATGCAAATGATCTTTAGGACACTGCCAACGTACATCAAAACGTTAGATGGCCACCAGCTGTGAATGAGTAACTCTTACACCACTTTACATCACAGCAGAGAAAAGAAAGTTGTGTCTGTTACTGGGTATTTTAGAAAATTGTCATTTAGCTACTGAGCATTATAAATTTACCACAAAGGAAGAGAGAATGCAATAAATTCTCTCATTCCCTCCATTCATCTGGAATAATTTTTATATAGTAAGGTCTCTCTCTTTCCTACTATCTGGATCAAGAGATTTTATCTTCTTGAACCAGTTAACAACCACTTCAACATATAGATAAAAACATATTTTTGAACTTACCATGAGCTCCTGATAATCAAGATATTTTCCCTCATAACAGTCAAAAAGATCACTCACATTTTGAATCATATCCTGTGCTGTAATGAGAGAAAAAAACGTACAAAAGCTCTTTTGTTGTTTTTGTTTGTTTGTTTGTTTTTTGTTTTTTTTTTCTGTCAGCCTTTGAGGAAATAAGAGCTGGCAGTCACAAGTCGGTTGAAGAAAAAAATAGGAAGTTGTAAAACAAGGCATTATTTTCAGACGAGGCATTAAAAAAAAAAAGAAAAGAAAGAAGCATTACCAGCTAAACTTTGATTCAGTGATGTAACACAGCTCGAATAAAAAGGGCAGGTATTATCATTTCTATTTCACAGGCACTGAATTGTCCACAAACACTGAATGCTGATACTCTCAAAAGGCACAGACATAGCTGGTACCCAGTGTTCATTGTTTAAGTCTCCGTAATGGGTTTGTATGGCAGTGTCAGTGATATAAATACACTTATCTGGCTATTAAACCTTTTCTTGAATACCTAAACCACACCAGAATGAAAATTATCTAAGGTATTACAGTTACATGCACTGTACTCCATGTAGTCTATTTATTTTGTCTTAGACTGCTGACAAATGTTTGCCTAGATAGAGATGTAGTTATCCTGTGAGAAGTCTGATCAGTCTATCAGTCTATCTGATTACATTTCTGAACAAGTACAGTTTAAGAATAGTGCAGGAATTATTTACTTTTTAAAAATCCATGTTATCATCCATCTTCATCTATCATGTCATCTTTTATTTTCATAGCAGTTTTCTCAGAGTATAATAAGCCTTTCTTTCTGGCACAAAGTAATACAATAGTCTTCCAGATTTTTAAACTGCAATAAAATTAAATATTCATAGTTTCTGCACACCTTTAGTAAAAATAATATACAGTTTTAATTCTTTGGTAGCAGATGCACTGAAAAGAATACTCTATTTCTCTTGATAAATAAGACCAAGAATTGCATTTTGTTTTGTACAATTCTAAGCAAACTAAGACCAAGATAAAGATCATAGATGACCACTTTGCCCTAAAAGAGTGTGAAAACATCAAGAAAGAAAAATTGAATGCTATGCATTTTCCAAGTAAAATATTGTCACTCAGGCCACCTTTGAAGATAAGTTGTACACAGAAGGCAATTTAAGAAATCAGTCAGATATTTCAGCTCCAAATACAAAAGCAACAGTCATCTTAAGAGCAACTTAGTTTCCCACCTGTTGGCAGGTTCATACAAATTTGCATTCAAATGAGGCTGTATTACAAACATATCCTAACTCCTACAGTAAAGTATGAAGATTCAGACTTCAAAACTGAGTGTCTTTCTTTTTTCCAAGTCTCTCTTACAAAACTGTAAGAAAGTAACACATTAAAACAGACTATACAAAAGACAGGTCTAGGCCTGTATCTTAGCTGTAACCACACCTTTTGCCATATGAGTCCTTTACGACAAACTAAGCATCATCCATTAGTTGTACCAACATCTCTCATTTTTATTCACCAGAGACTCACAGCCTACCCAATTCATCTTTATTTCTCCTTCAAAAATAAATAAATAAATGTATACCTTCCTTTTCATTACTCTTAATGCCAGATCTTCCTCCTGGAGACTTGTTCTTTCTTTTTGTTTTTTGTCCTAGTAAAACTTCTTGAGGTAGACAGCATATCTGATCTGTACTCCACTTAGCACAAAATTACACAAATACTTCATAACAATATTACAGTCTTGAACGACAATATCTGCCCACACTTTGAAACTATTAGTAATGCTTGGTAATTGCATTTCCCTTTAACTGTTTTTCCCTTCTAACAATGAATTTTGTCACTACAATTCAGGACAAATCCTCTTTCTCTAATAATGACAAAATACCTTCTCTGGATAATGATTCTGAAAAATCTCCTGAGCATCAACAAACTTTTGTAATACAAATAAAGAATCTAAAATTGTGCTGCAATTGAGATAAATATATTCTTAAAATGTGTAGCTTGGCTTGAATTTATTAATTGTTTCCAGAGAGGAGATTTTGCATTTGCGTATAAAGGATGTAATCAAACAAAAAAGTGCAAATGCTACTAGCCTGCCTTACTGTTGATAGAGGAAATATTTTTTCTTCATCACCTCTGCTGAAGTTATCAAAACTCTTTAGAATCTCTAACTAAAAATTAACAACTATATATATCGTGGTCTGGGTGTGATCCCTATTTCTTCATAGGAGATGTGTCGTGGTTTAACCTTGGCCAGCAACTAAGTACCGCACAGTAGCTCGCTCACTGTTCCTGAGCTGGAGAGGGGGAGAATCAAAAGGGTGAAAATGAGAAAACCTGTGAGTCGAGATAAAGACCGTTTAATAATTTTAAAAAAAAAAATTGTAAGGAAAAAAAACACAACACAGAGAGAAGAAAATAAAAGCCATGAAATACAAGTGATGTAAAACAAAACAACTGCATATCACCAACCCTTCAATGCTCAGACAACCAATCCCAACAACCTCCACTCCCACCCAGTTTTACTGCTGAGGACGATGTCATATAGTACGAGATATGCCTTTGGTCAGTTGAAGTTAGCTGTCCCAACTGTGTCCCTTCCCAGCTTCTTGTGCATCTCCAACCTACTTGCAGACAGGGCAGTCTGAGGAGCAGAAAAGGCCTTGATGATGTGTAAGCACCGCTCAGCAATAACCAAAATATCCCTATGTTATTATTAACACTGTTTTCATCACAAATCCAAAACAGTCCCATGAAAGCTACTAGGAAGGAATTTAACTCTGTCCCAGCAAAAATCAGTACAAAATGCTGGAATATTCTCTGATCATTTGTACATAACAATTTTATTACAAGAATGTAGGATTTATTTACAAATAATATTGATCGTTTGAAGTGCCAGTATAAGATTACTCTTCTGAGCTAGATGATACAATTATATTACTTTTGCCTCTAATACTAAGTGTATGATACAAATTAGCAGGCAAATTATTTGTAATCTGAAAAAATAATACTCAGCCTAAATTCTTGGTAAAAATTTGCAGAAAGTATAAAGGGACAGAGTGATTCAGCCCAGTCCTCAAGAAAACACTGCCTTCCAGCTTCAAATACAAACACTGAATGAAGTTGAAACAACTGCAATTCAGACTTACTAGAATATTATTATAGAAGTCACCCCTTATTTTCCGGGGAAATAAATGCCATCAGCTGGGTGTTATATACTGAAACATTCATTAACCCAGCCTACACCTAGAATCAAAGATGAATTTTATTTTTTTCAGCACAGATACTGTTAGAATGTGGTATCATTATAAGAAATTGTCAACATTTTTCAGGGCTGACAAAAAAAAAAGCAGCATTTTTTTTTCATTAATTTCTGCATGCTTTGGAGAATCTTTCAATGGAGCAGATACAGCATCTTAAAATATTACTCTAATACTAAAACAGAAAATATTTTCATAATAGCTTTTTTTCAGTCACAATGCCTGAAAATTTATTGAACAACTAGAGCACCCTGAGGCACTCAAGAGTAAATGATAACTGAGTTCGGTGAAGTCTAATGTTCCTGTGAGGGATGAATGTGGAGTTATGAAGAGGACACATTTATAGGCATGTTCTACAAACTACATTTTTGAAAAAAGCAAGCTTCTGTGATATACATTCTTTCTCAAATTACATGATTGCCTTTGGTTCCTGTTTACATTTACACTTTTCTATTCCTTTTTGTTTTTGTTTTTGTTTTTTTTTTTATTTAGACTGCACACAATGTAAATAAAGATTGGTATAAAAATACACAGTGACCTATATAATGATAATAAAAATAATTTCAATTCTGACACTGAAACAATTATTGTCTCACTAAACACATTCATGTTATTAAATCTTTTGGAAAGGGTTCAGTGGGACTGAACTCTTCCTCTCTTCGTACAATCCTGTTCCTCAGATATTCGGGACATGATTGTACACCCCATAGCTGAAAGCTGCTTGTATGGAAGTGCACTCCTGTAAAGCCAGCATAGTGGCCTGCACACCCAGTGCTGCCCCCACAGACTCTCACTACCCCTAGCTGTGTGTCCATTCTGCTGTACATCTAGTCTTTCAGCGGAAAGAAAAAGGGCAGGGCAAGGGAAAAGAAAAGGAAAAGAGCACCCTTGTCTCTGCCCTGCTGTGATGCTGATCTCCCAACTCCTCTTCTCTAACAGGCCACTATCTGCCCTTCCTGCTCCCTCATTCCCAGTTCCAGTCCCTCCCCAATGCAGGTATAACTGATAGGCTCAAATGGCATGGAAAGGAAAAAAAAAATTTCAAAGGCATACATGCCTGGCCAGCATACAATTTGATACAAGACGGTTATAGTAAATATAGCGATGATATTCTTACATCATTTGCATTTAGAATTACAATATTATCATAGTATCCTAGCCTGTCACTGGGCTACAAAAAAAAAAAAAAAAAAAAAAAAAAAAAAAAAAAAAAAAAGAAAAGAAAATAAACTTCCTGACCACTTTATTCCACCCAATAGCCTCTGGTAGCTAACATGACTTTTGCACTACTTTGGATCCTTTCTTCTACTTGCATTAAAAAGGAAAATAGAAAACAAACTGCACAGGAAGCCCATTGCACTTTGTTCTAAAAATGGAGAAGAAAATAATATAACCTTGCTTTCAAATTATTTCTCAGTTCTTCCAAATAACGCCTATTGTATGCTGCTGACCCAATTCTCACGGAATAAATTAAATTTACAGAAGACCACATCATGGATATAGGGATGCCCTGGTTCTGGCTAGGATAGAGTTAACAGTATTCAGTTACCTACGTTTAGTGACCTACAAAACTTCTGGCTGCTCTTGAAGCTTTGCAGTCCACTGTATACTTCCTAGCAGAGGCTTTTGACAATAGAATCTCCAACCTCACTAACTGACCTTAGCCTCACTGAATTGTCAGAGGACTCTGAGTTCACAAGGGAAAAGAGGAGTCAAATCAACCATATGGCCCACTTCAAAGCCTATGCTCTGTAAAAACAAGCAAATGCATTTCTGCAGCTTTTCAAGTCTAGTTGTCTAGCAATCTTAAAAAAAAATATTAAAAGGGAAGTTTAGGACTTAAGTTGTGTGAAAAAGCCATTAGTATATCTTTTATTCATATGGAGAAAGGACAATCTCACTTAAAACCGAAGAAGTGACTAAATTATCCAAAGGAGTACAGAGGTTATCACTATCGTAATGCATTAGTTGGGTTTTTTTTTTTGTTTTGTTTTTTTTTTGTTTTGTTTTGTTTTTTTTTTTTTTTTCCTGTTGTTTTGT
>WHYT01015585.1:98786-113240 GCA_009806455.1 Tetrax tetrax | reverse complement strand
AAAAAAAAAGAACTGCATCATGTTTTATTTATCTTAATCGTCCCCTTCTAGTTCAGAATAAGGAGAAAAAAAATACTTGATTCAGAAATAAACATGTGGCTGATTTGAAATGCCAAGCACCATATGTATTAATAAAATATATATAGCTGTAGATAAGACAACTTGTTACAATATGATAAGCACATAAAAATGAATTGTTGAACAGGTGCAGTAAAAGGAAACATCAATTAGAAAGTCAATTGGAAGGTCAAGATATCAATTAAATGGTTAATGAACTATTTCTAGGAAAATCAAAGACAACTGCATTATACAGAATCTCTTCAGAATACGAGCTAGGAAATAGCTCACAAAGATGAAAAAGCAAAAGGAGGAACATGATGTATGAATTCTAAAAATCACAGTCAGTCATAGTGTTATTTGTCTGCTTTTTATGTAAGCTGCAGCTTAACTGGCAACTATACTGTATCATAAATGTCAGCAATTAAGACAGCTAGCCATTTCTGGCATATAACAGCCAGAAAGATGCAAAACTAACCCTAAAGCAATTAGTTCCTCTGTGGTGAGAATTCTAATATGGCATTAAGCCACATTATCTCCTATGCCTTCTCTCTTATGGTCTCCAGAACAGAAGATGTAACTGTGAGAAAAAGTAAAGCCAACTTTTTTACTACAGTGCCAAGTAAAGAAAACCTCAGAGCAGTTTTTGTTTTGCTTCTGTAAAACCTTCAGGTAATTGGTTGGACTTCTTGCTTCAAAAACTGTAAAGAGCTGTGCAATCTATTCATTTGGATGAGATGTTCAGGCTGCAGCCTGCAATTCTCCAGTTTTGTTTAGTTAACTCTCCAAACATCTGTAAAATACACCCATTTCTTCTTGAAAACTATGATGGGATGATCAGTGACTGAAAAAAACTTCTTCAGAATAAAGCACGCTTTGTTCTACGAATTTTAAAGAACAACAATATTCAATCAGATCAAGGTGGATGAAGAGTGTAGCTAGCTCACTATCATAACTCTAGCAACCCCATAAAACTATGCCTTGGAAAAAGTAAGAATAGCACCTTTCTAATGTTATCCCATGTTTCCCTGGACCACAATTATTTTCAGTTCATGAGATTTCCTGAGTTTGATGTGAATTATGCGGTAAACTCCAGTTAATCTCTCCTTCAAGTTCTTGTTCCATCTCTGCTCAAATCTATGTAAACAACTTGCACTCACAGTGCACGTTCAATTTGCACAATGTACATACAAAGACTTCCAGAAATCTATCACCTTTTGCAAGAGGAACTACATCCTTTTGTTTTAAACCAGTTTCCACATACATTGTATTTAAAAAACCCTGGTTGTTGCAATGGAAGAAGCAGTGAGCAGTCTACTCTCTTTTGCTCACAATTCTGCAGACTTTTTCCGTCCCTTTCCATCATCTATTTTCTAAACTAATGAGTCCTAGTACCTGCCACTGTACCTAAAATGCTAGGTACAGTCGATACTTTTTATTATCCACATTGTATTTCTCGGAATCTTTTTTACACATTCTTTTTTGAAACAAGCCACCAAAACTCCTCAGGTAGTCTTCAAGCCATGGCAAGCAGTAATAGAAATCATATTCATTGTTGTGTTCTTTGTTCGTTTTCTAATCCCTTCTAATATGTCACTTGTTTCTTTGACTGCTGTCAAGCATTGATCTGTTGTTTCCATCAAGTATCTCTCTCAATTTCTAGGCCTTTTTCCTGAGTAGTAATGATACACTGAACCCATCATTTAATATGTGAAATTATTATCATCCCTGTTATGCCTCAGTTTATATCCGATAGCACTGAATTTCACCTGCCCCATTATAGCCCAGTCACACAATTTTGTAAGGTTCTTCTGTTATTCTTCACAGTCACTCCTCACTCTTCTTACATACAACAGCTTTGTACTATGAGCAAAATTCCTCATGTCACTGGGTCAATCTTTTTTTTTTCTGGTAGTTTTATGAATTAACATGTTAAAAGATACCAGAAGAAATACCTGCAAAACTACCATGGTAGCTTCTCACACTGCAAGATCTTATCTCTTATGCTATGAATTATTTATCTATACTAGACCTTTCCATTTATTTCACAGATGTTGAAATTCCTTAAAAAGCCCTTTTGGGAACTTAGGTAGTCTACAGCAACTTACTTATATATTCTGACTCCTTCAAAACACTCCAAGGAATTTACAGTGAGACTTTTCTTTGAAGCAAGCTTATTCCTTTTAAGGCAGATTACTTTTATCCGATGTTCAATAATTGGATCCTTCACAATAACGTTCAGTCCTTTGCCCAGTGCAATGTCAGGCATACAGATCCACAGGTCTCTCCCTAGAACAACTTTCTGAAGACTGGCAACACGCTTCTTGTCTCACAGTTCTCAAGCACCAAGGAAGTTTTACATGCCCTTGTTAGCAACTGATAGGATCTACAATCCTATCCCAGTGATCTACTGGTGTTTATACTATTTCTTTAAGACCACCAGCACTCATGTGACAACAGAACACATGTGGTATGTCTCTTTGTCCCGTTACATCTTCACGGTTACTTGTACCATTCTTTAGTTAGTCTATAGAGGTCTTTATTGGTATGTTCTTGACTGTGAACAAACAGAGCAGTCTCCTCTACCCTCCTAAAGGGTCTTTTTTAAGATTTAAGATCTTCTTCGATTCCAGGGCTCCAGTTTTGGAAAGGGCAGGTCTGTAGGTAGTTTTTTGCCATTGCTATATTAAGCCTCTTGAAATTTATTTTACCAGATGTCTTACCTTTCCAGATATTAACTCTTCTTTGATCTCTTACAGCACCCTCTTCAGTTAATCCCTTCATGTTAAAAATGGCACAATAATTACTGATTAGAGCAATTCAACTTGACAAGAGTTTAAGATCAAAATGTACACTGAAGAATAGGATTCATGTTGTCTAACTATAGAAATCTATAGGATCTACATCACTAGACCCTGTAGGCTCCCTTTTATTAGAAACAAATACATACTTCAAAAGTGCAGTTTAGCTGACTAGTTTCAGAGATTTCCTGATATGAATCAGATACAAATCATTATATAAAAGATAGTATTGCCCTTCACTATAAAAGAACTGCTATAGACTAAGGGTAGCAGTGCAGAAACGGGTCATATCCAATGGAGGCCACTGCACTTTGTTCTTGCCTAGCTAGGTTACTCACTGTAGCACAAGCTACAAACTTGGCTCAAAAGGGAGTTGGCTCTTGTACTTTTACTGAAAACAAGACTAACAAGAAACAGTTTATTTTAGTGTTGACCTCACAGTTTCATTACATAGTTTGTTCTATTAATTTGTCAGGTTCGCTAGTTTAATATACTGATTTATTTACTGAATCCTGATTCTGACTTTAATTTGATCACTTTAAAGTTCTGTCTAACCAGTTTAATAAGTTAGTATAAATCAGCTCACACATACACTCATTCCTTTTAAAAGAAATCCAAACAAGGTGTACACAGCTAATTTTTATTCCATGAAATTATACAGTGACTCAGAAAATCAGAGTATAGACACCTTCAACAATAAATTCACAAGCCTTTTGACTCCACTTTCAATCTAATACTCAAATACAAGATGTTTGCAGATGTTTTAGTCCACATCACAGTGACAAACACAAAAAGCCATCAAGAACCAACTGGGTTCACCAAAGTACAAAAAGTACACTTGTTTTCTGATTGCTGGGCAAAAAATATTAACTCTTTAAATAATTCATCAAAAAACATCAAAGGCTGCTATTCAGCCATCAGCCATGATCTAACTATGGATGATTATGCATTTTAACGCTTTTCACACCCATAGTTTAGATTTGAGATCTTTGACTTTAATACCACGTTATCAATGACATTAATTAAAGCTTGTTCTGATACATTCTTCTCAGAAACATATAATCTTAAATTTTTTGTAGGAATACAAATGTTCTCCACAACAAGTAGAGATGATTAACATATTAAACACATCTGTAAGATTTTCATAGTCAAGAGACTTCATTTTATTGAGTCTTGCCATGATATAGATTCACAAATAGGTTTTCTTAAAATCATTAGTTTTACTATGCCTATGCAGTAGACTGATTCCTTTATTTGTTGTACAAATAAGAAGGGGCTTAAAATCAATTTTCTGTGCCTGAGGTTGCTTTTTGTTTTCTTTTTTTGTTCGCACTGTTTATTTTACTAAATGTTTTTGCATACGTGTTATTAGGCAGCTTTTTTGAAGAGCAGATAACAGATGGAAAGTTATGTTCAGAAAAGAAATATTTCAAGCATATAAAATATTACAGCTATTATAAAAATAGCTTTAATTCCCACTCATGTTAAGGATTGTAATGATACTGATCTCTTGGACACAAGATTTCTCTGGTGCTATCCACCTTCAAAGCTAACTGGTTTCAAAGGCAAAAAACCAAATACAAGTGTCACAGAGACTGATCTTCCCTGCGAACTCAGTTAAATTTTGGAAATTTTCTGTGGCAATGCTCCTGTCGGCCACATACCTACATATTCAGACCCCTCAAAGGCTAACTTTCACACAACTTCATGTGATTTCACAGTTCTAATAGTTCTTATTCTCACTGGCAAAAGTTATTTTGTGGGTCTGGGGAAAAAAAAAAAAAGGGAGAAAAGAACCCAGCTGCTACTCCTAGCCCTTTCACAGAATCACTGATATTCCACACAGATATTTTTATGTCCTATATAAGAGATGGTTGTATGAAACAGCTGTTGTTCCACGTATGTGCCATCTTTCTCATCTGTTAGATGAGGAACCTTTTGTGTTTGTCTTTGACAGCTGTCCAAAAACCTCAAATTTTTATGGGCTTTGAGAGTCTCTAACATAAGCCAGTAAAAACCAGCAAAATATTTGTACTACACCTAATACCAGGAAATGGCTGCTTTCACTAGGAAAAGGAACTGTAGAGAAGATACATAGTCAACAAAAGCCAGTTTCTGTTTTACTCCGCTCTTCTTTTGTCCACACTGTTTTTCTGATATGGAAAAAAAAAAAAAAGCTAGAATGACAAGTTTGGGCTTCATTTTGTTGAGGTTTTTTAACATTAAGAAACAGAAAACTACAAAAACTACATTACAAATCTAAAGAAATATCTGAAGGAGTATCACTAAACTATCACAGTACCTTTGTTTCTGATCCACACAGTAAAAGCTGCCACTTTACTGAAAACACCTGGACATTACCAACACCAGTGATAGTGAAATGGTCTGTTTTCATGACAAGTCAATGAATAATGTTTTCTAAGCTGCCACTTTCCTCTCAGAATTCAAGCCTGCAGTCCCCCGTCCCCCCTCCCCAAATCTGGCAAATTGATAACATAAGAAAAAACAGAAACAGATGAAAGTTATGTACCACTACGAGTTAACACAACTTATACCATACAAAGGTGGAGACCTGCTCAACTTCCTCCTAGTGGTAATTTTTGGGGAGTAATATTAGGAGCTGGTAGATAGGACAGAACATCTGATTCTACCCACGTAGGCCTGTAGATCAATGAGAAAATGAAATCTCAGGAGGCATTGAAGCTTAATCTAGGACAAGGAAATACTTTAGGATAACAGGAGTCATTCAAAGTCTATATTTCAATCTTCCCTTACAGCCAATGTGGGATCTCCTTAGGTCACATCAATCCTGGTGACAGGTTAGATAGGAAGACATTACTTGTTATTACACCTAATGCACTGCGTACACTGAGGTTCTGTTACACCAGCTGCATTCTGATCACACTTCAGAATATTTTTAATTTCCTCTTAAGGGCTGATGACATAAGTTTTCAAAAACTAGATTTAAATTCTGACATGGATCCCAACATACAAGAACTACTGTGCCTGTGAATGAGTAACTCTAGGGAGAGTACAGCCCATCAAAATCCATATGATCACAGCTTGTATTTATACAGTGTCTTCTACAGCTTTTCTGTGTGTAAAGCTTGGGATTCATGATTGCCATGTACTTCTTTAAAGTAGGGGAGTTTAAGAAAGTACTCTAGGAAAAAAAAAAGTAGCAGTGGCCCAGGCTTTCCATTTACATGGCAGAAAAAATTTATACCTTACTGAAGCGTGTAAAGAAATAATTTAACAAAATACATTTAATAAAGTTGTTTCATCTAATAAAGTAGTAAAGAATTGACAGAAAAATGGTATGAACTGCAGCTTCAGCAACAGCTAACATCTTTGTTGCTCATACTTGATTTTTAATCAGAACCATACAAGTCAGTTTTTTAGCAGATGAGTAAGAATTACCTGAAATTGCAAAATAAAAATTATAACACACTAAAGGTATGTACCTAAGAAGAGATGTTCAGTTAATCTTTGATGGTTATAAATACACTTAACTCTTGATAAATGAGTTATAACTTCTGTTGTGTGCAACCCAGGAAAATAACTTAGAAATGTAAGAAAAGACATTGTAACATTACACAAAAAAGTCTTTGTATCCACAAATGAAAACATATTTTCAGATAAAAGTAACTAGTTAATATATATTATTTCAGTTGTACTACGTACATGACATTTTTTAACATTTTGAAATAATGCATTTTGATTTTTATTAATACTCTTTTCTTGTACACAGCTATTTTCAGTGATACTAGTACAACAAATTATTTAAGACATAACAATTTTATCACTGGAAAAAAAAATCTTGGTGGCTTTAACAGGAGTCAGGCCATAGTGTTTGTTAGGTCAATTGTCTTTATATTTCCAAGAGGTGAAGTACAAGACAAATAAGGACTTGATTTTTGTTTCTCAGCAATCTAAAAGCTTCAAGTGTGCAATTCTGCCATTATTTCCCAACAATTTTGCCATGCTCATTGTCAAATTCACACTGAAACGTGCCAGAGGTTGAAAGGTTCATTGCATGTACCAAGAATAAAACTGAGGTATGCTGAAGACTGCAGTTCTGAGACGTTAAATGCAGGTGCTAAAATGCACCTTACAGTGTTTTCCGCAAATAAATGCAACCCTCATAAGTACTAGTGATAAAACAAAGTCTCTCATAGGTACAGACTTTTTATAATACCAATATACAGCATAATACAAATCAGAAATCCTAGACAAATGTATAGTATAGATCAGCTCTAAACTGTTTATAGCATGCTCTGATGTCTATGTTCAACATGGGCCTCTCACTAGGTATTTCAGCTAACACTACATATCTAAGAAACAGCATGACATCAGCATAAATCAATTCTTTGGATTCATCAGTGTGGAACCTTCTAAACAAAGTACTAATCACCTGTGGTTTACTAATCTGTCCCAGCATAGTCGTTACTTCCTACAGTAATTGTCTGTTTAGCAGTTACTCTGAGAACTCAACAGATAGTCTGCTTAACGTTTGTTGGGTTCAAACACAATGCTCTATATCAACAAAGTAACTACTGAGCTGTTCTTTTACTGACTTCATCAGAAAGTTAGGCACTATGCATGCAGTATTAAGTTAAGCCCTTTCCCATTTTGAAATAATAACTCATAGAAAACAGCGGCACAAAGCTCACTAGATTTAAAAAGGTCATTACCTAACCTCTGGTTAACCCCTAGGCTTACATATGAAAATCAGGTGTTCATCACCTCTCACAACATGGTCCACAATGCTTCTTTGACAGCCATCTTGAGGTGGTACCCATAGATCCTAACAGAAATTAGGACCCAAATGTTTAATATCGTATCAACAGCTGGATGTTTGGTTTAGTGTCTTTTTTTTCTATTTAAATTAAATTTATTGTTTCAACTTACAAGATTTCTCCCTACCTCATCTTTTTTCTTAATAAGTATGCAACACTACAGAGAAGTAAAACTGTTTATAGACCGATTTTAGATATAATAATTTATAACTATTGGGTTAGCAATACATCAGACATGTTACAGATTAAATAAGATTAAACCACGTAAAAAACACCAAAGAAAATTACACTTATAAATCTAAAGTAGAAAGTAAGAGCTTATTACAACAAATAATTTCCAAGAGGAAGTGGGCCGATATGAGCATCATGAGGTATAACAAGGCCAAGTACAAGCTCTTGTATCTAGGATGGAGCAACCCCCAGTATCAATGCAGGCTGGAGGATGAAGGGACTGAGAGCAGCCCCTTCAGAGAAGGTTTTGGAGCTACTGGTGGATTAAAAACTTAAAGTGACCTGGCAAGGTGCGCTCACAACCCAAAAAGCAAACCATATCCTGGGCTGCATCAAAACAAGCATGGCCAGCAGATCAAGGGAGGTGATTCTGCCCCTCTATTCCACTCTTCCGAGACCCCACCTGGAGTACTGCATCCAGCTCTGGAGCCCCCAACATAAGAAGCACATGGATATGTTGAGGCAGGTCCAGAGGAGATACAGAAAAATTATCAGAGGGATGGAGCACCTCTCCTAGGAGAAAAGGTTGAGAGGGTTGGGTTGTTCAGCCTGGAGAAGAGGAGGCTCCAGGAAGACTGTACTGCAGCCTTTCAGTACTTAAAGGGGGCTTATAAGAAAGACGGGGACAGACTTTTTAGTAGGGCCTGTAAACAGGACAAAGGGTAATGGTTTTATACTGAAAGAGGGTAGATTAAGAAGAGATATAAGGAAGAAATTTTTTTACGATGAGGATGGTGAAACACTGGCACAGGTTTCCCAGAGAGGTGGTGGATGCCACATCCCTGGAAACGTTCAAGGCCAGGTTGGGTGGGGCTCTGAGCAATCTGATCTAGCTGGAGATGTCCCTGCTTCTTGCAGGGGGGTTGGACTAGATGACCTTTAAAGGTCCCTTAAACCCAAACCATTCTATGACTCTATACCACAATAGTAACAAGTGAATTATGCAATATGTGAATAGTCCAACTAATAAACAAATATACTAACAAAGGAGGGAATAACAGGTGTCTTATCATTATGTAACATTCAGCTTTGTCTACTGATACAATTATCACTGTTATTATTATTGACTGGCATCACAATAATATTGCCACTCATCCAAAGATAATGCTACTGGCTTAAAGAGGTTACCTCTTTAATTAGTCCTGGTTAGAAATGCATCTTAACAGTCTCATTTGCCTCTTGTCTTGCCAAAATCTATTCCAGAGAACATTTTTCAGGGAAATTCTGCATGGCTTGTTCATAGAAGACATCAGCTCCTCTGGGAGTGCAGAACCAGCGACATGGAGATGCTAGACCTTCAGCTGCCTACCTTTTCTGACCTTACCTTAGCAGAGAAGCTACAGAAAATTTTAAGTATGGAAATAACCATCTCCACCAGACTGCTTCTGAGGTCAGAAAAACAAGCACCATGATTGGTTTTGTCTGTGTTTTATTAAAAACACAGCCATTAGGCAGATAAAAGACTGCGGAGCAGAGGAAGGATGACACACATTTCTTGCATCACCTACCTTAACCTATTTGGCTAGTGAAGCAACTAATAAATCAGATGATTCACTATGGGAAGACAATTGCGGTGGGACACATAATAAGTATTTTGGAGAAACTGATCTACCTTTCTAGGTGAAAGCAGAAATCCTACACAGAAAGTTTCTAAAATGCATTTGTCTCCTTCTGAAGGAAGTTGATGAATACAGATTACTTCTGATTGATAATAAAGATCACCTCTTTGCCTGTAAATATGAACCAGAAAAAAAAAATTCTATTCTAGGTGCATTGCTCACAGTACATGTGCATTTATTCTTCTTTTGTCATAACAAACGCAATAAGACTTTCAACATATCTGGCAAAAATCCATTCAGTACATTTCTCTTATTTCCATTACCCATTTTCCTTTCCCTAGTGAGAAGGTCAGCTGCTCAGTTAGCCTATCACACCTGGGCTTGCATAGAATCTGAACAACCACCACAAAATATTCTGTGTAAATGAGATACTGGTTTCTAAACAGGCCTTTTCCCTAGTGCCTTAAACTATTAATAGATTGTGTAGCATAAAAGAAAATTCAGTCTTAGTCTTTGGAGGTGGCTAGCTAATCTTTTTCTCCTACGTACTACACAAGAGAGATCTGGGAGACTTCTTTCTAGAACACATCATCAAATGACAAAATGTGTGGAAGATGTTAATTAATACACACAAAAATCCCCACATTTGCATCTCTAATTGCACCCTGAAATAAATTTGTTCAAAAAATTAAATTTAAAGAAGGTCAAAGAAATGCAATGGTTTAAGCTACAGGTAATAACTTGCCTGGGTTTTTTAAATTTGTCATATTTCTGTTAAAAAAAACAATTAAATAAATTTATATAAGGTCATATTAGCCTTTGCCAAAGCAAAGCAATGCATTTCAGTCTTTTAAACCTACACAAGCATAGTAATGAGCATTCTATTTTTGGTCCTTCAAAGAAATGCAATGGTTTAAGCTACAGGTAATAACTTGTCTGGGTTTTTTAAATTTGTCATATTTCAGTTAAAAAAACAATTAAATAAATTTATATAAGGTCATATTAGCCTTTGCCAAAGCAAAGCAATGAATTTCAGTTTGACTATAAAAGTCCCAGAAAGAAAAGTGGTTTAGTTACAGTTTTTACAGTCTATGTGTATACATAAGACATAAATATGTCTTTTCAAATGATATTATGCACACACGTTATATAAATACATGCACACATTTCTTTCATGTAAACATAAAAGTTGTGGAGAGATACACGTAAATCATCTCTCAGATAACATAGCCGCTAAACTAGCTGCTGAATGATGCTTACTCTTAGCTTTTAAGGATCTTCTTCATGTGTACAACTTATGAATGGCTCACCCATTTCAAATATTAAAAAATATAATTAGATCTTACTTAGAATTTGAATGCATTTGTTCTAATGATAGAGAAGACCATCATTGTCTTCTAACCTTGATTTTGATTGCTATATTTTTGAACTTATAAATACTGTATAAATAAATTATTGCATGAAATAGAAAAATTAAGAATGTTTTTCTTACTTTAAAACAGTGAACTCAAAATACAGACTTCAGAATTATTTTTTTAATAAGCTTTAAATCTCTAATTGCCATGTGTGTTAGTTTGTGTTTGCCATATCTGTCTGCCAGCAAGAGACAGTGACCACTTACGGTGATTACAAAGTACACCAAATGTAGTATATATGTCACTTCTCCACAAGAGCTTGTTGGCAGCTTTGATCGACTTCTTTTTGATTACACCACAATCACCTCATTCCACTTTAGCTACTCTCACTCTCACTCTCTCTCCAGGGGTTCAGATGTCATTGCTGTATACCTTAGCAGATGAATCAGTTTTCCTTCTGTTAAATCCTCTTCCTGGGAAGATGAATCTACTCATTGATTTTGACCAAAGACTGGTTTTTAAAAAGGGTAGAAAAGACTTCTGACCTTTCAAATGATCAGATTAAGGTGGTTATTTTCACATTATTAAGTAATCAGGAAAGAAATACATTAAGCAAGAGTTTAGTTCACAGGCTGCTTTGCTGGCTTCTAAAAACTGTTGTGCACTGACAGCTAACCTAGATTCCATTTCTTCCTTTTCCTCTGAACCACAAGGGAAGCTAAAATGCATTTTCACATTGCATTTTGCCTAAAGGCTCTCAGTAAAATTTAATTTTCTTACTGCATTGATTTTTCCATTATAAGTTGTAACAGTCTAATGATATCTCATAAGAATTTTTACTGTCGAGAAAAAGGGATGTGAAGGATTTAGCAATAGTAACTGCAAGTGCTAGAGGATTTATTCTTATTTTCTCAAGAACCTTACAGCTGTCTTTTTGATGGGCAGTTGTTGAAAAGGTCTATGCCATATCACCGTCCACTGGATGGGCTCAAAGTAGTTCTTTAGCCTGTTCCTTAGGAGGAATAGGTGATCTAATTTCCTCAAAACCTCTTCCCTCCACTGCTAACTTCTAAAAATCAAAATAAAGCTTTCTAATATTGGAGCTGAAAACAGTACTTAAAAATTAATGGATCACATGGAAACAATGCATTTGGGAGACTCAAAAAGCACAACTGTTTCTGCCTTGTGGGCTACATTATGCTCACTAAAGACTAACACCTTATCCTTACTACCCCAAGTACTTCAAGTTTGTCATGTTTTTTTCCTTATTCTGGACAAAGAATACATCAAAGAAATATGCCATGTTCCCTGGAAAAAGAAAACTTGTAGGCTGACTCTTTCCTTCAAAACAATTGTATCATCACCAAGCTGTAGAAATCATGTCTGAAAACAACTGGTGTGATAGACTACGAAAAACAAGGGCAGTGCCAGAGCGACTACAGCAGAGGTTTGTGAGTCCCTGTGTTCCACAGCTGCAAAACATTTCCTCACTTATTTCACATTGTCAAGGACTTGATAGACAGATAGAGATGTAAGAAATGTACAAATGTACAATATATTACTAAGTTAAACAGAGTAAAACCTGGTGTCTGTTTTTCTTGGCAAACAGTAGCTTGACGGGTATCTTCCTTCAGCTTTTCTACAAATTTGCAGAAAGCTGGAAGAGTGGCCAGTTTCCCGTTTTCTGTATTTTTCTTTCACAGTTAATGTTCATAAAAGTAACAAGATGGGCTTTATTACAGATGCTGGGAGCAAATTAAGGCACATCTCACATCCAGTCAAAGTCATCTGGATTCTTCAGGGGCACATTTTCCTTTTTTGAATCCTGGAAAATAAATCAAGCTGAAGAACAGACCTTACAGAAAAATAGGTCTGAAATGCCCCCACTACAATTCTTGAGAAGCACCTAAACAACTTCACAAACTGAGTCAGGTGTGGGATTTGGGGGGTTTTGTCATCATCATTGCAGTTTTCTTGTTTTTCCTGGAAAAGTTGGTTGGGTTTTTTCCTAATTTGTTGTCATATAGAAAGCAGGTATTTCTGATAACACAATCACAATTTCCTGAGAAACACAATTTTCATGGTAAATGCTTTACCGCTACTGATTATACGTTACATCTGGAATTAAAATTTTGTCAAGTGTGCTAAAACACTTATTTAATTTAAGCTTAACTAAAATTCTGTAGTGCTTGGTACTACCCACTCTTACTTGTCATAAAAATAAATGAACGTAAATACAAAAAAAAAAGTAGTTTCACATAGCATTTTAAATCCTCTTCTTTGCAACTATAGGATTTTAAACACAAGCAGTTGCCATAAAGTCATACAGTGAATGTAACATCATAATTAGATAGAATTTGTTCACTATCATATGTTAAGAAGGGACCTAATACATTTTTTTATACTTCATTTGACTGACAAGTCTTGTTTGGAAAAGAGAGCTAGATATGACCATGACTTTATTATAGAAAAGATACATCAAGGTTAGGTTCTTTATGGCTCAAATACTATGGAAATATGTCTGATATAATAATTTAGATGACGGATTTTGCATGCTTCCACGATCTGTGGATTTTTTTTTTTTTAGCCAGCGCTATCTCTGCTGTGCAGTAAAACTGTACATCAATACACCTACTCCATCAGAGAAGCTGATGCTGACATTCCAGACTCTTTATTTTTAAAACTGCCAGAGCTCTAGCCTCTCTCTAAATAATGGGCCTGTCAACATATTAAAGGGAGAAAACACACCCATTCTTGGCTGATACCACTTCAAGTGTACAAATTAACCCTATATTTTTAAAAATGAAACACAACTATTTAAATTTAGCCCAAATGTAATCACTTTCTACTTCTGCTTCTGCTAGGGTTTAGAGTCATTCTGTTGTTGATGCAGAACAGACTTTGTGCTAACAATAGACATCTTGAGAGAATGGGGGGAGTCTCACTTCTCCCTTCCACTTGAATCTAGCTTCTAGGACAAAAACAAATTTGTGTGTTAGCTATTAACACAAGGGAAGAAACCCTGTCAACACAGTCTCACCACAAGCAATAACACTAAAACCCAGCAGCTGCAATGCAGCACTCCTACTCCTCAATTCTCCCATCAATATCCAGAAAATTAGTTCTTGTCAAATGAGATATTATCTCACACAGCTCAGGACATCCATACTGTCTGTAACCAAAGGCCAGACTGGGACAGTCAGAGTCATGCCCTTCAATATTCAGTATTTGCCATTCTCTCAAAATCTGTCAATAAAATTTTTTTGAAAAAAAAAAAAGTAGTTTAGGGGTCTTACAGTTTTGCTGTAAAGCTGGCAATGAAAAACAAGTCTGAGATTTGATGCTGCTTAAACACAGTCAGTCATCCCAGTGAAGATTATTTGGCAGGTTATGATCCTTAACCTGGGAAAAGACACCACTTCTTGTTCACACAGCACAGTTAAGGACAAGCACAATGCATCTGATTAAGGAAGAAAACTTTGCTAGCAAGTATGTAATGTTTCTGGGGTGCACAAGGTGGTGACATACTACTCTTCTTTCCAAAACAAGAAGCAGAGGTGGGGAGGGGTGGAGAGAAACAAAGATTACCATCTACAGGAGTCAATTGAAAGAAAAAAAAAAAAGTAAGAAACTAATTTCCTCAGAGATTATA
>WHYT01015585.1:86266-98766 GCA_009806455.1 Tetrax tetrax | reverse complement strand
AAAAAAAAAAAAAAAAGGGCTTCCCATAAAGTCATTCAGCTCTTCTGCATACCATACCACTTGTTTGCTCAAATATCTAATTCTAGTTATTCAGGTTCACTAAGGTTTTTTTGAAGGAGACTTATGAACAAACTGTAAGCCATTAATATAGTTAATGTGTCTGAAAACAAAACAAAAAAAAACACTGAAAAATTAAAATCTAGTTCTGAACAAATGCATCTCTCAAATTATAATTCAAAAATATAAAAAAAAAATTTTGAAGTTCTTAACTAATTTCAGATATGATAAAATTAATGCCTTAAAATGAAGAAGTTCAAGATTATATTGGGTGCATCAATCATTCAAAAAACAGAATTAGAATTCTGCTATCTTTATACACAGAAGTCGAGTCCAGTTTTGAAATGTGTTCAAGACTATAAAAATTGCTATATTCACACAGAGAAGTGCTGAACACAGAAATATCTAGTGCAGTTATACTAGGGTCATCTCTGCTAAAACTTCTGCTGGTTTTGAATTTCTACAAATGACCTAGATTGTTAAATTTGCTGATAATATAAAATTCAGATGAAAACTGCATACTTAGCAAGTAGTAAGTCCAGTTTAAATGAATTCTGATTTTCTCTGTAACTAGGCTGACAAGCAGAAACTGAAATTTAATGTTGACAAATGTAAAGCAATAAAAGCTGAATATTAAAATTTAAAAATGAACATTTTATAAATAGATTTGTACCAAAACAAGAAAGCTGTCGCCCTTCCCCCAAAAAAAGATAGAAAGATGGTGAATATTCCTTTAAATATATCAAGGTAAGATAAGGAAGCAATTTAAAATACTCTAGAACTGCAAGTTGCCAATGTGTCACATTACAAATTCATCTGGCAAGCTCTTGTTTGAATATTCTGTGAACTTTTCATCATAACATTAAAAATAATATATTTTCCACATTTAATAATTACAGAAAAAGTAAAACTAGTCTAATTTCATAGCTGAGACTTGGAAACAAATCTGAAAAATAAACAAACAAAAATCCGTAGAGTTTTGCATAAGGATAAGGAAATTATTTAGCACACCAAATTGACTAATCAAACAGCCTAACGTCAGAAGTGTTATTGGGGAGAGTGGGGAGAGGAAGTACTTTGAATAAGACTTCAAATGATGAGCATAACCTATGAAGTACTGTAAAACAAAAAACATCCTCCTAGATTATTTATTCTCCTTTTGCCAAGAGGAATGTGTGGGGAATCTCAACTATAGACTGGCCTCTTACTTATTACCTTTCTTACCAAAGTATAAACTTGATAGGAAGTTTACATGATGTCTTGCTTTGTTTTCGCTGTGTTCTTTCTCATTCTGGAACAGATTGCCCAGAGAGGTGGTAGATGCCCTGCCCCTGGAAACATTGAAGGCCAGGCTGGACAGGGGTCTGATCTAGTTGAAGCTGTCCCTGCCTCTTGCAAGAAGGTTGGACTAGGTGACCTTTAAAGATCACTTCCAACCCAAACTATTCTATGATTCTGTGATTCACTTTAAACAAGAACAGATAAAATCCGGGAAAAATTATTTTTATATATATTTATTTATTTATATATAAAAGAAGAAATATCTTTTTGTTGCCTATTAAGAAACCTCCAGAATTTCAGGCACTGGGCTGCATCCCCAACAGATAGATCTGGGTTTGCTTACTAAACCACAAATACTTGGTTTAGACAGTTTGCTTAACCTAGATGTCTACCTCTTTGGAAACATCTATTTTGGGATTTAAACTAATATTATTCCACAAACATAAGTCAAAGACAACAGGAGATTGCACACATAATGGACATAAAATGTTCTTAAGTCATTCATCATCTGCTCCAGTACTTTTAAAGACTAGTAGCAAGTCTGTTGTCAGCTTACAGAATTCTCTAGCTATTGCAGGACCCCAGTTCTTCTGCACCAGGGGAAAAACACAAAACTAACAATGCAGAAGAGAAAAATACTTACAGAAGAAAACATATATTTCTTTTTTTTTTCTTTGTAAGACAACAGCAAGAAACTAAAATTATTAGGTACCTGAAGGACTTTGTCTCTACATGCAGATGAAGGCAGTGGAAAACTCATTTACATATATACGTGCACAACTGCTTTTCCACAGACATGCACAGACACACGCACAGCTTCACTAGTGTTCCTGTGTTAAATTAACCTCTCTTCACATGTTATCTCATTCTTCTGAACCACTCTTCTTTGGAAAGAATTGTCAACGGGGACTTCATTTCAACTTTCCTTTTCCCATTTAATTTGTGGCATTTTAGAATCAAGATAAATGTAAGGAATTAATTATTATGAAATATATCCTGTTAACAGAAAACCACTGCACACTTAAGACCGCTGACTCTATTCTCATTAGTCTTCCATTCCATTCCTGTTCCATTCACGTTTGCATGGTAATAGCTTCATAAGAAGGGTTTACCTCCAACACAGCAAGTTGCTCAAATTCTACACTGAACATCATTCCGTATTCTACACTAGCAAGACAGAAAGAAAACTGTTTATTGACAGTGCAAATATGTTTGCTTCTTTTTTTTTTTTATTTTACCCATTTCCATTCTGCTAGCAAACATGTTCCTGATATTTTTCTAAACACCTACATTCACATGAACAAAGAGAAAATTAATTCCGACACACTCTGAAAAAAAAGCCATCTCCATCATATTCAACAAGGTTACATTTATTTCTTCATTTCAGAAAAACAACACATTCTAACTGAAGTTAACGAAGCATACAGTTTGTTACCTATGACACAATCCTCTTGGATGAAAGGAGTAACATGAATGTATCACTAGGAACTCTGAAATTGCGACTCTTATTCTCAGCACTTTGACCAGAAATCAATACTGTAGTTGAGGGTCATTAAGTCAAAAAATGAACTCAGGTGTCATTTTCAACTGAAGATAAGTGCATTAAAATCATTATCTTTTGTCTCCTATTTTAGCAGTGAAACCTCACTCCTGAATATGAAGCACTCAAAAAAAAAAAAAAAAAAAAAAAAAACCAAAAAACAACAAAACAAAACAAGCCTCTCAGATAACATTTTTTCCAGTTGAATTTGTTAGCCCTCCCCCACTACCCCTCCCCTCTAAAAAAAAAAACCTCAAGCTGCCACTTTCTTCTTCTACAAACACATGATTTGTATCACACTGTGCATTGTGTGCATTGCATTACTTGATCTTTACTTTCTCTTTTTTCTTTGGCTGCATAACATCTTTAAATATAAGTAAGCCATAAAGGAGTCTTGCAAACAGAATCCTGCCACTATCTCCTTCACATACAAAAGATGGTTGCCATTTAACATTGTTTATTTTGGGGATGACATAACACAATACTTATTTGAGACTGGAAAACTCTTTCCAATCAGAGAACATTTTTAAATTGACAGACATTTATTATAAACTGCTGTTTTTCTCAAGCTATTTGGTATCTGATTGAAGTTCATTGACTAACAGCATAAGTTGAATAAATGGCTTACAATTTTCTGAGCTTGACCATTTAACTCATCAAATCACTGAATGGAAGACATCATAGTACTACAAGGTCACATCACTGCCACAGTTATTCATCTAATGAGGTATCAGAAACACTTCATCAACTTAAAAGTCTTTGAAAGCAAAAATATGCCTTGGATACAGTAGTTTGGTGTCCCCATACTGAAAGATAAAGTTAATTTTGAAGAACAATTTCAACATCACCAAATTAAAATAAGTAAGTTATTTCCTTACTTTACCACTTGAACTTTGAAGACATAAATATATAAAGATTTTACCTCTACGTTGTCAGGGAAAAGAAAAAGCAATGTGTAGATTTCTCTTTCAATGTCTCAGAACAGCTTGGCTTAATTACTTAAATAATATTGGTTTTCATCATTTATAATTCAAACCATATGTCAACATCAACACGAAAAAAAATACCAATCTAATCATGTTCTTCAGTTCTTATTACTTATTTTTCAAAACTTATCCTGAAAACTAGCACAGGAACTTCAACTAAAATCTTAATTAACACCTTAATTCCTATATATAAGTTACTTGAATCTGTGTTCCTAAACTATGAGCCAATGTAACTACTAATTATAAATTAATAGGTAAGACTTCAACACTTTTAATAGGTGAGTGATTTTTCAAAGTTCAATAAAACTCTTTTCTCTAAACAAGATATTTTTACAGTAGAAGCTAAAAATAGATACTATCCATGCAAATAAATACTTTCTAAAGAAAGTGAGATCATGGAGGAAAAAAGTAACAAAAAAGGTAAACACCACGTTATTCAGAAAAAGTACAAGTACAGTCTTTGTCTTTTAAGGTATTGTTCTGAGTTCTATATAACTTTCATTGAAGCCAACTGGAATTTTTGCTCTAGAATTAAATGTGCTTGGAATTAGAACCTTAGTGCTTTATTACAAAGGTGTCTCAAATAATTTGAAAATTTCTTGCTTTCTTACTAACAATCTGAGACACAGAAGAGTCTTACTATAAAACTGACAAGTTTCTTCAATAGCTAGCCTCATTTCTACATGTATACAACATGCTTTGGTGTCCTACAGGAACGACTAGTAGCCTCAAAAGAGAATCTGGATGTTAAATTGAATTGCAAGTGAACTGCATTGCTGTTGGTTTGCATGACACTGAGTCACCACCATGTAACTAGAATCCACTGATAAACAAAGAATAAATATTTGTTAAAGTAAGTGGCATTTAACAGCATTTGATCTATTTTTACAGGAAAAAGAAAAAAAAAAAACAAAACACAAAAACAATGTAATTTCTCAGTCTCCCTAATCATTCCAGTACATTTCCAAGAATCTAATTATAATGCAGAATCATTGAAGGTTTTTCATCAGCAAGACCTTGGACTTCATACTCGTTTCTGCTGAGTACAAAGCCCAAGGGCTCCTTAGATCATGCTGACTTCAGAATCTCTATATATGAAGAGTAGCCAGTATGCTTCACGATGTAGATCCAGGAACTGCAAGAACTGGCCTATCCCCACCTACCTAGCTACCAGAAAAAAATTTCACTTTCCTCCTCAAGTCGGATTTCTAGATAGGAAATTGAGACTAAGAACCCAATATTAAGCCAGCTACTCATCAGTGGAATCAAGTTTGTAGGAAGAATGTTATAACAGATTTTTAGTAGCAATTTTCAATATTAAGGTTATCCTCTTTTTATGGCCACCCTAAAATTGAGCTGACGAGACAATATATCCAAGGAAGACTTTTTTCCCCTTCAGTGGTAGCTTCTATCATTTACTGTTAATTCTCCTTGGTGGTTTTGCAAGTTGAAGGGAATGATTTAATACATCTAATAGTACATTCTCAATAAGGAGGTTCTGATGCATATTTCCATTATACTTACACAGAGTTTGTATGGCTTTATAATCACATCATCTTATTTAGATAGAATAGGCTTTCCCTTTTCTATATTATCTCTTCCTCTTACCTACAGAAAGTAAATGGATTGGATGAAGATCCAAACATAAAAGTATCCACGTAGGTATTTGTTATTACTTCTTATTATTCATTGGTTTATTATTTTTGTGACTCTTCCCTAGTACTTTGAGTCAGATACTCTCATGCACCACTATTCGTAGCATCAGAACAATAACAGCAGAATGTAGCAAGGACAGAATATGTGGAAGCTTCTTCATACAGCCTCTTCCCATTCTGATTCAGTCCACAACAACCTTGCTCTTGCACTTCTGACATTTTTCAGACTAACATACGTAACTTTTTAAAAATCCGTAAATTAAGTCATATTTTATGGCAGTTTCATAATAATTAGATTTCCAGTTGCATGAATTATATAGTTCCAACAGGCAAAACTGAAGTCTTTGATTTGTGACCTGTATAATAGTGTTTATTGCACTAGTTCCTCATTTGAAAGAGGAAATAAATAAATCTTTGGCTAGTTGAACTTTGCTACTGAACATAACACTAGCTTCAGTATACATGCCAGCCTCTGAGAGCTTGTATACATACTCATATTGAATTCTACGGTAGCTGAAACATTTATTCGCAGATTAAAATATTTTACATTAAAATCTTCTTTTTATTGTTCAAATAACTTTAAATGACATCTTGATATTCCATCATAATCCAAAAATATATAAATAGGTCACAAATAGCAAAGTTCAAAACACTCAAAACATCAAATTAAGATGCCCCGTTATTGTACTGTCTGCTATATGTAGGATACTCCCTGTCCTACAGCACTTCAGGCCAAATATAGAACTTCACATAATTCTGTAAGTTTCTGAAAGACTATGTATCTATGGTAAATTTTTGCATACTTTTGCTTAACTAACTACATAACGAGAAAAGCCTTCCTTCGAGACACAGAGGCAAATTAACTAAGTCTACACTAGTGAGCCAAGCAACAGGGTTTGAAGCGATCTGAGATGCTGCCAGAAAACAAAACAGTCTGTAATTTACAACATACCTACGACCATACTGTCATCTTCAAGGAGTATAAAAAATGACTGCTTTTATTTTTAAAATGTTTTCAATGCTATTTCTGCAGTCGGTAGTAGATTTTGCTCTTTCTGTTTACAGACTTCATGATACATGCACCTCACGTTCTTGCAAGGAAGAGGAAACCATGCGCTCCAACTGTGTAAACTTTGACTGACTACTTAAGTTTTCTAGCTGGTGATGAACCTGCATAAAAGAATCATAGGAAAAAACATTCTTGCTAGCAAGGCATTAACAGTGCCACCTGGTCCCAGGTGTCCTGTGATTAACATGGAGGCTATTATCCTGTAAAATTCACATTTGCAAGTACAATAGTAGCTTCTGACTGAGTATTACTAGCTCTTCTTATTTTATAAATCTGTTTGCCACTGCAACTATCTGATTAATATAACACAATAAAATTAATTAGTTCACACTGCTATATTTAATAATTATGTGTGCATTTCTAGTGCACACATGTTTTAATTACCACTTTTTGAAATCTTTCCAGTGATTACACAGCAGCAGGGGGGAAGAGGAGCGTGCTATGTGTCAGTCTTTCCTGGGAAGCACATACAAAAATCATGTTATGGCCTTTTCCAAACAAAAAATAACTACTGATCACCATGAGAATTTAAAAATTAAATGAGCAATTAGTACTTAAAATGATGCAAAATTATTGAAAAGGCTTAAATAGTTTCAGTTTGAAACATGCATTGCTGGAATTATGAAGATTTCTTCTGTATTTTCACCAGTTCTAACACTCTAACGATGAGAATGTTGTTTTCAAACACCTTTATAAAAGTCAGTAGCAAGGACAATTATATTTCACTTTACAAGAGTTACTCTAAAACTGATACACAGTTCAATTAACACTCCATTTTCATATTTTGGGGAAAAAGATTCCGTTTCTCCATGAATTAACTCATGGTATGTATTACAATAACTTCCTTTTCCAATGCAGTTTTGGGAATAAGATTTGCCTGTAACTACTGGGACATACCAACCACATTAATTTTTATACTTATATTCAATCTAGAGTTTAAAGTGCACTGCAAAATTTTTAAAAAAAAAAGAAAAAAAAAAAGCCTGCTGGAACTACCTTGTAAAAGAGATGAAACAAAGAATTGTTTCCGGATCCCAGAGGGAAGGGAAAAAATTGCATCCTTTCCTTCAGGTTCCTGTCCACTGCCTTCCTTGTGAAACCTTTGTTGATGGAAGGTACAAACTGATACTTGTTAAAGCAGTTTAACAGCCTAGCAGTGCCACACTGCTCTTGGGTGGTTAAAACTGTCCAGTCTGGTACTCCCTACTACTCCTGTTTTCTTATTTACAACTTAAAATACACAGTAGTTCCCTTGCAGGGCTGTGGGGATTAAGAGAGATGTTCAGGGAAAAATAATCCACTTAACACTTCAACTACTGTTCCACTAATGTCTAAACCCATCTGTCACACTTTTTTTTCTTTTTTTTCCCTCCATAACAAGGAATAGACACCTATAAAATTGTTTAAACACCTTGTTTTCAAATTTTATCAGTTCTCTTTCAGGGCTTCACTGGGTAAAAATCAAATTATGCTTATATGTTGTCTTTTCATACTTAGCCACTATGACAGGAACATGTTTTACAAAAGGAAAAAAAAAAATTGAAATGCATTTCTGTATAAGGATGTTGAGTGAAAATGAGTTACTCTCACTTTAAATATGGACTATGGAAAAAAAATACACACACTCTGAATTATTTAACTGGTTTGCTCTTCTCAAAGTTCAAGAGGGGAAAACTCTGTGAGCCACTTCCCACCTCATTACCAACTTTGACGGAAGACAAGATAAACAAGCTGAACAAGATAGGCTTCACAAATTCTTACCAAGACATGCTTCCTTTTACCTGACTACTTACAGACAGCTTTACTTAAATGATTATCATATTTCAAAATTTCCACAGGAAAGAGGCATTTTTCACGTACATTCTTAGCACAGACCCTCCGAGTGTTTCACTCCACTGGAGCCGTCACAGTGGAACAGGGGACAGACTTGCCCCCAACATACGAACAGGCACTGATTCCCTGAAGGGGAAGCCAATGCAGGTTTTAAAATCAGCTTTAGTTTCTGACTACTTGTTCCTGATCACTAGAGTTTCTGCAGCTTTCATCTTGTAAAGACAGGCAGCAGAAAGGGATAGACCTCTGTGATCAACATAATTTTTTTTTTTTTTTCCATAGAAAATTCTTCCCGAGTGCAACGGGAAGGTATGCCTCGGTCCTCATCATAAGCCAAGTATCAAGTGCTTGTTTCTCTCCTCAATTCATCTTCTGCTGCCATGAAACAAAAGTTAAAAAACTCTGTCTAAGCGTATCCGGTATTAACTAGCTCAGACATTATGCTCTTTTTTAAATCAGTAGCATGATAGCATACTTTCAGATGGCATTATTGAGAATTAATCTCCCAACAGAACAGAACAGACTTCACAACTATACCATTTTCTACTCCAAAAAAAGTCTACAGATGGTGTTCAAGCCACATACTACCAAGAATTATTGCTATTTCTCCCTGACAAAGACATTCATAGGTACTTACAGAAAGTGCTGTATAAGATCAAGGTGATACTATACTTCACAATAACTTTAAAAGTCCATTTAGCAATTCAAAACAAATACAACAGACATGATGAGACAGTACAATCACTAGACATTCCCACATGTCTACCAACATACCCTCTTCCCTCCACCACCTCAAAACCCCCCAAAAACACTGCATTGTAC
The DNA here is from genome assembly GCA_009806455.1 of Tetrax tetrax. Classification (NCBI taxonomy): domain Eukaryota; kingdom Metazoa; phylum Chordata; class Aves; order Otidiformes; family Otididae; genus Tetrax; species Tetrax tetrax. The sequence goes on along the minus strand of WHYT01015585.1, from coordinate 89,523 downwards.
CAGAAAACAAGTAGCAGACCTAAAGTTACAACCAATAACACAATACTCCTTGGTCAAAGAAACTTTGTTAAAATAAACTCAGATCATTGTTAACTTTATTTTTGTTAACTTTATTTTAGCTATTATCACATAACAACCCTTTGGAAATTACCATATCTGCTTATGTAAGAACTGATTTTCAGAATAGTATTTTTAGTTAATAGTTAGATTTAGCTGCTACAAATAAGGAGAGAAGTTAATACCATAGAAAAGTCACTGCAAATATTTGTCTGCAAGGTAGCCTCCATATCTTAGTTCCCTTCTAACAGTGCTAAAGACACAACTTAATAGCAAAGCAGACAAAAAAAACCAAACAAAACATTACATTGTTGACTTTTTTTCCTAGATTTTTCCCTTGAGTACCAAGCAAGAAAATAAATCTGCTTCCTCTGAACTTTACAATGAGGTCTCACTCTCACTCAGTCATAAGGCATCATCATCATTACCACCATTATCATTATTAATCGTCCTCTTTAGTATCCCTCAAGTTCCATGTGGATCACAACTTTTATATGATTCAGACATAAATGACAACAAATTACACTGTACTACTTTTAGAGACACAGAGTAAGGTTATGGGCATCTCAACTTGGCATAATTTATTTTTTGATCCCCCAAGTTAGTAAAACATAAACAGCTACTGAATTACTATAAACAGATGTTACAGTTTGCATGAGCTGGGACATCATCCTACAGAGATGGTATATTGCTTAGGGGCATACATATTAATAAAATCAGATTAAGCGATATAGACTAAGGTTTTCTTGGATTAATTTTTTCTGCATTTGAAACTACTCTGTTCTTTCTGATTATTAGGATAACTTTCAAAGATCACTTCATCTTCTGTTTATGGAAAATGTTTCTGGCTCACAACAAGATCCATTCTATTGCCTTTCTAAAACCTTGATAGATAAGTTATAGACAAAGACCTCCATTTGTAAAAGCAGTCTCTCATGCATGCTATTCCCAATATCCCTTACCAAGCAGAACACTTAGAATGCCCTTTGCAAGAGTAATCTAATGAACCTAATATCCGAATTATTATTAATATCAGTAAATGTATATTCATGTATCTCAAACTTTTTGTCCAAAACAAATGATGTTAAAAGTTAAATCCAAATGGAATTATTACCATAAGATTTATCATATCAGCTCTGCTTATAATACAAAATCAATAGCCCTGACCTCATAAGAAAATATTACTGCCAGTAATCTTTACTGGTTGCATAACGGTCAAGATGTCAATAACACAAAAACAGGAAACACACCTCATCTCAGCATAATTATATTACACAGATCCCTAGGTCCATTGTTCCTTTCCAGAAACAGAAAAAGGTGACCTACCAAAGCAGCAAATAAGAAAAAGTCAGCGTGACATTACACAGTTCATCACTTTTGCAGCGCCCCTCTCAGAGGCACCAGCACGGTCTCAGAGCAGGAAAACACAGAAATTGATTCTGTTGCGTATAGTTAATAGCATAAGCTTGTGGACTCCATCATTCTGTGTATCATCTATGAAAAGGGGAAAAAAAAATGAAAATAAAAGAAAAACAAAAAAATCAACATACAAGTTTGTTTCAGAATATGAAGGCGAGGATGATGTCACTTCCAACAGACACAGATGCGTACATGCATGATAGGATTTCTAGGATATCTCCAAAATATAATTAATCTAATTATGCTGATAGTTAAGCACAAGTGTTGATTAAGGGAGCTCTCTCTGTTAGATCTATTCAGATATAATTAGCATAACATGAAAAAATCCTTGCCTTTGGGAAAGGCAAGGAGGAAAGGCAAAGTTCTAGATACAACATCAGAATACAGACATGCTCAATTCATAATCCTAAACACAGATAAATGTGGTAGCATATATGTTCTTGGTTTTCTGAAATACCTATATGGGACTGGAAGACATGGTACAAGAGAAGAGTAGCCTGGGGCTGAGCAGATACTTCAGGGCATCTTAAAAGGCATGAGCTACCTATGGTTAGGCAACTAAATCTTATCCCTTGCGATTAAAGAAAATGACATCTGACCTGACAGAGCACCAGAGACCTGAATAACGAGACTTCTTTCATTGCTGTGGATTTCTTCCATTTCCATTATTTCCCCATTTTCAACCCTTGTTTTCCTTTCTTTCCTCCTCATGTATCTTCTAACAATCCCTTTTCTAAAATATACAATGGAACACACATTGCAATTTTTTTTCAAAACCTTATTTAAGTAACCAAGAAATGTTGAAATTAATGTCATAATTCATGCCTTCTTTAATTTGTTCAGCACTGATTATTAATAAAACCAGAAGAATACTGAACAGATAAGAATATTCATGGACTTCCTTCTCCCTCTTCCTTAAGTTCTCAAGCCAATTAACACCTGTCGAGGAAGGGAAGGGGGAGAAAAAGATGTAATCTGTATAACTGGACAAGTGCTGCACAAAGATATTGGTACACCTAACTGATCCCAACATTCATAAATGTCTACCTTTTTAATTCCACAACTCCTGCAAAACACTCAGTTACTTCTTCATCTCTCACCCTACATTAGGAAACATGTCATTTTTAACAGTTCTAGGAAAAAGAAAGTAAAGACATTAAGGTATTATCCTACTTAAAAGTGAATTCTTACCTAAGGAGAATAGGTCACTATGCTCAGGACTGGTGAAAATGAACAGAAATACTAGTTATGAGCTAATTTCAAAATAATCAGACATTTTAACCATGTTTGAATCTTCTGCAGAGGAAGGGTATGAAAAACGGGAAGACAGGGAAGGGTAGGAAAGGCTGGCCTCCATGCTGATAAAGAAGAAAGATGATTCTGAGTACAAATACATTTGGACACTTTCTAATTTATGATCCTATATGGAATATGATAATAAGAACATCCAGGGGCTTCATTTCCACACCTATAAACCTCTGGAAATCTACAGTTGATGAGGCAAAACAAGTGCTGCAATGCAACTTACTGCTTTTGTACCAAATACAAAAAGTTAGTTTTCTCTAATAACCCTAGAATAGAAAACAAACAACCTACTTTGGGTTCTTAAAGGAAAGAGATGTTAAAATAGGAGAAATCACGCAATCTGATTAGGTTGGCAGAGCACCAAAACCTATGTGGAAACTGCTCAGGAAATTATTCAAATGTAGATTTTTTTTTTATTACAGATAGCACAGAAAAAAAAAAAAAAAAAAAAAAAAAAAAAAAAAAAAAAAAAAAAA
>WHYT01015585.1:58641-79109 GCA_009806455.1 Tetrax tetrax | reverse complement strand
GCCGCGGGCGGTGGCGGGGCGCGCTCTGCCGCCCGCCTTCCCCCCCGGCGCTGCCTCCTCCCACCGCGCTGCCCGGTGTGTGCGAGCGGAGCGAGCGATCTCCTCGCGGTTAATAATAATAAGCCCCTATCCCCGCCTTCCTCCTCTCCCTGGGAAAACAATTAATAATGCATTAAAATAATGCACCTTTAAACCCACCGGCTGGCAATAATAAAATAATAACATTACCACCACTTAAGCGAGCGCTGCCGTGAATGTGGTGGCGAGGCACGGTTTCCTATCATTCACACCCAAGCGCGAGCACAAATCACGCTTTTGGTATCGGTAAGCCTTTTTTCCCTAACCGTGCAACTATCGCTATCACCAGCCAAGAGAAAGTCTCTCTCCAAGGCAGAGTGGAGACACTGAGTCCCCGGGTGGCTGCTGTGGCTGGGCTGTAAGGAGGGCACCCCCCCTTTCCTCCCTTACCCCCCCCCCCGCCGCGTTCCGTTCGCCCCAAACCAATCTCATCGCTTCTCCTCCTCTTTTGCTTATACCGGTGGGTTAAGCATTGCGTTTGGCCCTTTTAGTGCTTTCCTTTCCGTTCCTCCCCTGACGATAATTTGTGTATTTTAAATAAAGATTTCATTCTGCCAACCCGCAGGAAGCTTTTAACAAGATGCAGCTGAGCGTGTCGATATCTTATATCTTTTTACTGCTGCTCTGGCGTGTACATCAACTCCAAACTCATTTCTTTTCTTCTCCGCCTGATACTGTAGCATCTCAGAGACGGCGGCGGCGGCAGCAGCAGAGCGCTGCTCCCCGGGGGCACTTTTACTCTGCCCTCAAAGTATCTCCCAGCAATGAGAGCCGTCGGAGCCCCCCTCTTCTCCCCTCCTCCTCTACAGCAAAATGCTGGGGTGGCTGCTGTACTATTTCGAGTTCCAGTGATAACACTCCACAGTCGGGGAGCAGACAGGGTTGGGGGTGGGGATTTTCTTTTTGTTTAGAACACAGCTTTGTGTGTGAGCTATTTTTAATTAAGATTTTTCCAGAAATAGATCCCATCGAGATTTAATTTACGAAGGTATTTCTAACGCTGGTCAATACCGTCTTCCAAGAGGAACATTTGCAATCATTTGCCTCCCCACAACGATGCGCAAAAGCTCTTCACAGACCTTAAACCGTTTATGAAAGACTAAAAAGGAGATTTTGTTGTTGTTCTTTTGTGTGTGTGTGTTGTGGGGTTTGGGGTTTTTTGGGTTTTGGGTGTTTTTTTGTTGGTTTTTTTTTTTTTCATTTTCACTTCACCTGCATTAAAATAAAACTTTTTTTTTTTCAGCATGCCTGCTACCTCCTATCGATTTCTGGTTTTTAAGAAGCGCTATTATTGTTATTATTTTATTTTTTTTTTCCCACCAGAATGCTTTGAATCACGGTGATTTCTTTCCATCGCGCGTTTCCCAGCTCCGAGCTGCGCATTTCTAGCTCGCCAGTCCCTTGCCACTCCGCGGCTGCTGAGCCGTAACCACCTGCTCGGGCTGAAAGCTCAAGCACCAGGCGAAACCGTGGGAGAGGCACCGCGCGGGCCTCAGGCTCTCCGAAAGCTCCCCGCAGCCGGCTGCGAAGTGAAGCATCCCCACCGGCTGCGGGGGGAGCGCCAACGGGGCCGCTCCCAACCCCGCCGTGGTCGGGGGGCGGGGAGGCTGAGCTCCCCGCGCCGCCCCAGCCCCGCAGCCGGGTGCGGAGGATCGGGCTTACCCTGTGGTTGCCACCCACGGCGGGCAGGTCTGAGGAAACACTCGACCTCCGCTCCGAAAAAGGGGTAGGCACGAGCTTCCGACCCTCAAAGTGACAGAGGGCGCATCGTCCGCTTGAGGGGATTATTTAAATATTGAGGTCTACCCTGTAGAACCCAAAGCACGACCCTTGAAAGAGCACAGGGGATGGAGAGCTCCTGATACACCTGCTAGTGAGCATTGCTGGTTTTTCTTTAAGGTTCACTGCAACTCAATTTGACCTAGTTCGAAGCATAAACATTCAGAGTTTGGCGGGGGGGGAGGGATGGGGGGGAAGAACAATGCAAAAGTATTTCCATACCTTTTTTTTTTTTTAAAAAGGCTGAAAATTGTGCTATTGCAGACTACACCTTTATTGAGACAGGGCATTAAAGCAAATTAAATATTTTCTCCCAATGGTGTTTTGGTAAGTCACTTGTGAGTATCACTTTAATTTACGATTAAATACGGCATAACTAATGTTTGTAAAACTGATCTTACCTATACAGTAAAATTCAGTAGAAAATTAAGTATTCTAACATCTTAACATTCCCTATCAAATTGGAATTACACATCTTTCACTCCTATGTTCCTTTTGATCTCAAATTTTTCCCTGTATTTTTTCTTTTACTTAGAATTTTCCAGCTTACTAGATCTTATTCCTATATTTCACTGTGAATCTCTTAACTGGAGTAAATTTTACAATTTGTAATGTGTTGATATATATTACCTTTCATAAGTACCAAAGATTTGTACAGTAGAGTATGTTAAGAAATCGCTTTGGCACAATTTATGTGAAGCCGGAACGAAGCACCTATTCTGCATCCTGGGCATTACACTATGCTTTTTAAAGTTTGTGAAGGCTGGGGTGAATTAAACATTAGAAAGTGCTGCAAAGGTGGTCACATAACAGCAACTGTGAGAAAATCCATGTGGATGCAAAATCACATAGAAGCAAACAAGAAATACAAATAAAATGTTCCAAACATTAATTTAGAATCAGAATTAAGAAAATCAGAATTAAGAAAATCTCCAAGCTGCAGTGTCTGTCAGATCTTATGACACCTATCATCTGAAGTAACTAAGTTTAGCATAGAGCCAGTACTGCACCTATATACCCAACCGAGATACAGTCAGAAAGGTGATTTGCGTATCTGCTTTTTCAGAAACAAGTTGTAGTAGTAAATACACTGGTTTATACATCACCAGCACTTCTTTTGGGGCATAATCTATTTCTTTGTTGCAAGCAATCCATGAAAAGTATGGCTGAGGCTGGGTGTTTTAAAAATAACGGTAATGAAGCTTGTGCAAAGGAAAAGGCAAGCCTAGGAAAACTGCAAACCTGACAGTTTCAAGATTCAAAGTACCATCCTATTTTGCTTCCACCTTTAGGTCTCTGAGGGCACACATGCTGGTTTTTTTTATTTTTTTTCAACCAGCTTCAATCCTCAGACTTCTGCTTTTGTGGACTAACATCTCTAAAGAAAAGCAGTAGACATTTTAGTACGTAGTGTGTTTATAACAACAATGAACAAAAAGAGGTTGAATCATCCCATTCCAAAATAAAAGTTACGAGAGAAGCAGAATAGAAAATAGATGGGAAAGAATGCAGCAGTAAATGCTTTGTTAAACTCCTCTTGAGTATTTTTTCCTAGGATAGAGTCTAACATCTCCTGCAAGAAACTGAGAAGATGACTCAGCAATTTGTAACCACCTGAAAGGCCAAAAGGACCATTGCTGCAAGGATAAGGTGCCTGCAAGCAGCTCTGAAGCCCTAGTATCTTCACATCATTAATTTGTGTAACACAGCTTCATCAGCACTACCTCCCCATAGCTGACACTTCCTTATTCACACTGGTCAGAGCTAAATACTTCATTCTCAGGAAGAAGGAAAACATTCAAATGAAAAGTTACGCAATACCAGTATTAACATATTTTCCTAATAATTATGTCTTAAAGCAGACAGGTGAAAAGGTGGCAGGGAAAGGGTTATATGTGTTTTTCTTCTCACTGTGTGTAAAACAATTGCCCATTGTTCTAAGTCTGTATTTGTAAGCTACACATACTCCAAATCTGCACATGATGAGATAAATTAAGAAAGAATCGCATGCATATACACAAATTGGCTTCCTTACAAAATGAGAGAAATTTATCTCTGAGAAGGTGTCTTCTGTCTTTGGATCGCAAGGTGCCTAAAAATGTACTTGCTTAAATAATCTTTCATTTTCAGGTTGCTAAAATGGAGTTCCTTTTACCTACAAAGGACTAGGTATGCACCCAAGAGCCAAATGTCTCATGGGTCATAATGTGCATTTTTCCTAGGGAAGGACTATAGCTCAGGGGCCATGACAGAGTGCACTAATGAAAAAAAAGTATCATTTCATTATAGAATAGTCATATTTATATATTGACTATGTTCATTTATAGTACAAAAACACCCACATCTCCAAGTGTGCATACATTAAAATATTTTGGTAATACCAGTTGTATCTGGTAGTATTTTAGTTAAAAAAAAAAATTAAAAAGTAAAATAAACAGTTCAAATTAAGATGTTACAGATCTTTTGATGAGAAGAATAAATTGGTCTTTGGATCCTCATTATTGAGAAAGTATTTTTTCCTGTATGACTGAATGCCATAATTTTTCTTCATTATTCCTGACCTTTTATGCGTTCACAGTCTCACATTGCACAGAAGAATTGTGTCTATTTTTAATAATATCAAGTGGAAATCTTGAATATTTATACTCTACAACCTAGGTCAGAGTGTTTGAGTCCAACAGACTGAAGTTATTTCCTCTTGTATCCCTCTCCCCAGAGCTCTATTTAGGCACCCGTGTTTGAATTCATAGAACTGCTGTTTCTTTTTATTTCACTAGAGCAACAAGCATTAGCTAAGGAACAAGACTTTTCACTGTGATTCGACTGAATGTGCTTAGCTCTGACTAGCACCTGCTTAATTTCAGTTGAGGAGACAAAAAAAAAGGGGGGGGAAACCAGCTTCAAGTCCTTGGGTCAAAGTAGATTTCTAAGTGTTGAGAGATCAACTGAGAATAAATGTGAAGGACTGTGCATTCAACACCAATATATGTGTGCATTATTATTATTCCTTTCACCAAAACAGCTGATGTTAGATTTGAAAGCTTGTCTAACTGAACCATACATCTGACCAGTGTCTCAATACTGATGTTCATGTAGGCCTTGAAAAGTTCCAGGGATTTCAGTGTGCATTAAAATATACACGGAAGTTTTACCAGAATGTAGGCCATTATGGATTTTGATTCCTGTCTGCAGTACTGAAAATAAAGCAAGATTTTGCCATTTAATTTCGTGAGAACAGGATTGGTCTCCAAATGAGTAACCTCATCTCAGTTCTTAAGCAGACGACCTGGTAAGAGCTTGACAAGTGTTTTGTTAATCCACCTACTGGTATTTTGGTTGAGTTTTTTATACATTTGGAGTACAGATTGAAGATAACTTAAGATTTCTGAAATGAAAGGAAAAAACAATGTTGTTCTCACCCTAAAGCCTCTTTTTTTTTCACTAATTCCTACAATATATATCTTTGCACATATGTTTTATATCCTTGACTATAAAGAAGTGAACTGATAAAGTAAAACTATGAAGATGAGAGAATAAGGTGATACTTTGGGGGCAGAAAGATGACTGAAGGCAGAACTCCTTAAGGCAGATAGTGATGGTACCTTATGATAAAAAACATCATAGTTCTCTTTGTGGTTCTTTAATAATGACCTTCATCTCTATTATACTAATGGTTTCAAGACAGAAAAGTCTTTGGTTATGTCCCTTGTGTAATGTTTGTCAGGTAAGCATGTTATTTTTCATTTGTGGACTAATGTAATACATGCTGAATTTTTCTTATATATCAAATCGTGTCTTCATGAATCATAAAATCTCTTCCTCCTTCTTGCCTACCCATCTGATTACTTTTACCTTTTCATTTTAGGGTTTAATGAGTGTCTCTAATTCCTCCACAATTTAAAACCAAAGCTTTATACAATTGGAATCAATAGACCAAGCCTATGCAACTTAAAATGTTCTGTATATGACTTTAAAAAATACTTTTAAAATACAAATTAAATGCCGAATAAAACCTTCAGAGAAAATAATTATTTTAGAGAATCAAAGGGATGTTTGTCAGAAGCATTTTGTAGTGTCTGGAAAACAGGAGTGCTTATTCAGTATAATTCAATTTTTGGTGAAAAGCTAATCTATTCTCAAGTTTTTTCTTAAGGTCCAATTAGGTTTCAATAGCCTATTTAAATTAAGATTTATCCTCACTTTGGTGTTTTCTATTACCTCTTGCAACTATAATTGGAAGCAAGACTATTTATTATGCTCTAGCCTCTGTTATACCTTTCATTGCAGAAATATGTAGATATCTGCAGATAGGACACTATTCTTAAATTGTGACATACCTCAGGTACAAGCTGTACATAGTGCTTAAATCAGGAGTTCTCAGTTACCACTGAAACTCCAGACTCATAATATAACTCGTAATATTCTCAGCCACTTTTCCATTTACTTCTATAGAATATCAGCTAAACTATTCATAGAAAAAGAGCATGTAATATGAAAAGGAATGCAAAAGTTACAACGTTCTTGAAGTCATCCCTTCAGATGTGAAGATGTAAATGCGTTGAGGTGCTGAGCAGATGTTGGTCAGGTACAATGCCTATACCTCCCTAGCATAACTTAAAGAGCAGAAGAGACTTATGGCACTTCCATAAGCTTATACATAAAAACTGTACAAAATCCTCTATGACTTATTGCATGCATCTGTAGAAAACTAACTGTGAGTAGGAATTGTCTGACATTTCTTCTAAATCTGGATCACCAATAAATTTACCAGCAAAAATTTGACACGTATAATGCATATTTTTGAACATGACCAAGAAGAACTGTGAGATGCAAAAGACAGGAAACAATCAGAGGAAGAAAGAAAAAGAAAGCTGAAGAAAGAAAAAGAGGGGAAAAAATAGTGGATGTACCCACAGATAAATATAACAGCTATTTCTTGTTTATGGAAATCACCTCCCTACAAACCTGTTTTCATGATTCAGCGATCTAGAAGTCTATGATTTGCAATACTAAATCTATCAGCGGTGAAGGGAAATTTGGGTCAAAGTGAAACTTTATTGTGGAGAGGACAGATGAGAGGAATTGCACAGCCTGGGTCTGAATGATCAGTATTTTCAGCAATTTGCTATGACATTAGGTAAGTGATACAGTTTCGCACAGCTATATAGTGCCAGCACTTGTGGTGGCAAGCTTAATGATGGTGAAGCAACATTAAAGCCTATGGGTGACAAAATTAAATCTAAAGTGACACTGCTGTTGGGAAAATATTGCCTGAGAAAGCAATATTTTAAAATGGGATGCAGACTTTGCATGCTCAATACAGTGGCTTCGAAGTTCTATAGGAAAAATGCTATAATGATATGCCAAATAAAAAAAAAATGGTTTTAAAACATTTTGAAGTTAAAATTCATTAAGCATTTCAGAAGATGAAAATGCCTGCTTTTCTGAACAAAGTTCCACACTAAAATTTCCTATGAACAGTTCTCTCTGCAAGTATAATCTCAAACAAACACTGATCTCTTCCAAAAGGTAAAACTCATAATCAGGAAATAACTCACCCACCCATTCCAATATTTTTCTTGATCACTCAGAGTGAAACATTATGTATTTCTAAAATAAGAGATTCATAAATGCTAACTGCAAAAATAGAAAAAGTTGGAATTTAAACTACTGTAAACAGAACTCTTCCTGCTTTGGATGTGCAGTGCTGGGCACACCAAGAGGAAACTGGTGCATAGGCCATGGCAGTGTCTCACAGATTTTATTGCTTTTACATATTATTGACAGGGCATGTTAAGTAATGTCCACATTACCCAAAAACATCCAGAGAATATCAGATAGAGTCTGTTTTCCATCTGATATATCATAACATAATAAATAAATCTATTGTTATTTTTATAAGATTGCTTATATATTTCAAGTAACTCTGATAAATCAAAAGGTAGTATTTTGGTTTTGCCTTTCCACTGTTGAATTTAGAATAGAGTACTATCCAGAAATTCTGATATACTTTGTCAGATTTCAAATGAGTCCCAGATAAATTTGATTCTTCTGTGATAAAAATTCTGAGTATAAAAACGCAAACTAAAGCTGAAAAAACAGGAGCGGCTTAACAGGAAAATTAAGCATTTCTGCTCTCATTTTCATTAAAGTTCTACTTGCATTTGACCCTAGAAAAATCCCTGTACACAATCTCTTAAACTGTCTTACCTATTTAAAATGTCTCCTACAAATGTATGTACAATGCCCAACCTAATGACATAAAGAGACAGCGCAAGGGTAGAAATAACCCTTAACCTGGAAAATGTCATTAGAACCATAAATTGCAGAGATATATAATGCTTTCCATGTTCTGCCATATTACAGCACTTAGACATATCTTAATAAATTGCTCGAGAAAGAACCTAATAGGTGTATGTTCCAGTGCTGCTGTATGCATGACAGACGGTAGTAGGCTCCAGTGTCATACAGCAAAATTCACACATGCAGTGACACCTCTATACTGCAACTAAACCACTAGATTCTAAGCTATTTGTTTTAAGTCTTAAACTTTAAGGTGTAATAAAGACAAAAGTATTTTTTTTTTCTTTTAAATTCCTAATTATGCTCTCCCCTACACTAGGTTCACTAGCACTAAACTGGATGTGCAAGTTTATAAACTCAGAATCAGGCCCATGAGTATTTCCAAATGCGCTCCCCCAGTATCGCAGTCTGACCTTCAGCAGTCCCAGCACTAACAGAAGAAGCTTTTTCTTTAAACTGTATGATGACAGTGAACTACAATAAAATGCTGCTTAAAACAAACCGGAATCTCTAGACTACTTAATGGCCAACTTGTTCAATTACAAAGAATGAACAGCAAATAAAACTGTTCCAATTCCAGCTAGCTAATGTTATTAAAATAAATTAAGTTTTGAAAAGTTTACAGTGTGAAAGAAGTTTAATCTAGTATTGTAGAGTCCTGGGAAATGAGTCTTAAGTACTCCTAATATTAACCAAAAGATGTGGTGACGAAGGAGCTCTTTCTTTTGGTAGCTTATATAATAATGACTACCTTCTTCCACTATGATCCATTATTTGGACCACTGAACCTTCAGCTCAGGCTCTTCTCATTGCCTCAGGTAAGTAACAGAACACTTGGCCCAGCCCCAGAGAAGTTATCCCCACCTGGTATGGCCAGGACAAGACTCTTTGCCCTTCTCAGGCTGGCACTGGGACTGCTAGGCCCATGGCATCTGTGCATTCCAGCTGAACTAAAGTGAAAAGAAAAATATAACCTCTGATATTGTCCACATGCAGTTGCAGAATATGTAAACATAATAATTTATTGCAGCAACTCAAAGAAATGATGATCATTACAAAACAGAAGTGCTTTACACTTTGCAACAGCACACAGAAAATCAGTAGATTTATCTTTCAGAAAAGGTGAATTTTCAGCTGCAGCTCCCATAGAAGCTGTTAGCCCCCCAGAATAATGGTGAAGGGAAGCAAAATATTTACCATGGCTGTATGTTACAGGTAGTTGTTTTGTATGTAATACAAACCTTACAAATCTGGGCGCTTCTGGCATGTTTACAGAACTATGTCAGTCTAATTCAGGGATCAAGTCCATATATTTGGGATTTGTGTGTTTTGCTCTTTCAGGATGTCCCATATTTCACTTGCTGATACATCTCAGTTGCCAATTAACTGGTTAACTTACTCTTGAATTCTTTTAGAGGGAAGCAATGAAAGTAAGTAAGGAAAATAAGTGTATTTTCCTGCAGTGACTTCTCACTGGGACTGTTAGGTGGGTCAGCCACTGACTAAACGATGTGCAACATACAATGCAAAACATTTTCCAGGAGTTGTTTCTCTAATTATTTCAAGAAGTTCAATAGCATTCCATAGACTTTCGATTCCAGGTCTTCTGGAATGCCAAAAACTTCATTCACCTTCATCATATTAATCTTTCTGTTCATTTGGCATTGAAAGGACTTAGCTTCGTGTATCAATATAGACCCCATGGTATCTTGGACTGCTAATATATTTTCCAACATTTTGGTTCTCAAAACAATTTGGAAAATCCCATTACATATAAATTCAATCCTCTTATTTATGCTTGAAACTGCTTCTTGAAAACTATCTAACCTTTATTAAGAATATCTATCTTTGCTATCACCTTTTGTTTGAGTCCCATGATCTCTATTCTCACAGTGGAGACCATATATGTGGACACAAGGATGACAACATGGGAGCACTGACTAATATTCAGTGACCTTAATTTCAAAAGTGAGACTAAAGATCTAGCTTTGCTTCTGTGAAACACTTGAACTCCAGAAATATTAGTATGGGATTTTAAAGTAGTCCAACCGGTCCTTAAAACATATCATAATTATCTGCTTGAAGCTTTGTGCATTAGACATGTTAAATGACATTTACAAGCTAGATCACATAATCATAGAATGGTTTGAGTTGGAAGGGACCTTTAAAGATCATCTAGTCCAACCCCGCCTTGCAAGCTAGAACTACAAAACTAATTATATTTTTATTTTTCTTAAATGTGTTAGGATTAGAATGAACTATCTATTAAATGCAAAAAAAAAAAAGTTTAGTATGTTTTGTTAACATTTAGTTTTTCAACTCTTGAATATTTGACAGAGAACACCTCTAAAACCAAGCTAAACTGAAATGTTAAAGTTAACCCTACAGTATTAGTCTAAACTAAAAATTTTTTAATTTTTTGAGTAAAAAAAAAAAAGAATGTATGCAAAGTTTTAATAGCACAAAAACTTACTTTTTATTACAGAAGAAAATAGATAATTTTTTTTTTAGTATCTCTTCTTAGAAACTCTAATGTTTCTCTCACACTTAAAATATATTATATATATTATATTGTACACTGCCCCTTTACTGAGAAATAGCAGGTCCATAAGACCCCGCCTTACGTCTTTTTTTACCTTTAAACTTCAAAGAGTGCTCTGGCCGTAGTAGAATTTGAGAACTTTTGAGAACTTGCAGTTCGTTTACTGAGTTAGAAGTTAACTCAAGAGCCTAATCTTCAAGACTGATTTTTTAATGTCTCTATCAAGCAAAAAACTTTCTCGAGGTGTTTCAAAAAAGGAATGTCTGATTGCTTTGGAAGCTTCATTCAGACAGGAATCTTCACTCTAACTACCCACCAGTAAAGAATTCCTGTTTGTCAGCATTCAGTTCTTCTGTGCAGAATGACTTTAAAATCTTAATCTCAAATTGGTTTGGGAGAGGGGAGAACTCTCTATTCCTATCTGTCGATTTACACTTAGAAGTGGAGATAAGCTCATTGCTTCCCAAACATCCCCTCTGGTAATGAAAGCTCAGCAGTCCCAATTGCAATCTCACTAGAATGTGGCAATCTCCTTCAGTTTATGCTATCAGGGCTGCATTGAAAAAGATGACTAGGGTGCTTTCTCAGTGTTGTTGAACATTTATTTTTAGAGATTTATCCTACTGAAACTCAGCAGGTCTGTGCATGTGCACATCATACCTAGCCTCTGACAATGTACTCTGCCCGCGATGCACAAACCCAATGCTATTCATACTATTTTCTCTCAGGTATTGCTGCTCTGTAATCCTGCTCGAAGTAAAAAGGGGCATTTGTTTTTGTCACAAAACCATATACTCATAAGGCAATGACTTTCTGTTTATATGCTTACTTATCAGAGCCCAGAGCAGCTGGAGCGTTGCTGTACTGCCTAGAAGCTACTAGCGTGTGAATAGAAAAGTCTCAGCAATATGAATAGAAACATCTCAGCAATAGTAAAGGAATTAATCTGAATAAACACTTAGAAGATACATAATGAGCAAGAGATTGTAATATGCATAGTTTTCCTTAAAAGCATGGCCACACTTTAGATTCTATGGACCTGTTGACATCCATGGAATTTCCCACTTGCTTCAGAACTGGCAGATCAGTTTCATTGTGCTTCTGACATTATCTGAAATTCTGAAGTATATACAGCCCAGTCTTTATTAAATACCTATATTCAACTGCTCCATATTTTTCAAACACAACATAATTTCCTGCGGGCTTGTAGTGTTCCTCCCAGCCAAAATAAGTGCCACAGACATTCTGCCCCTAAACTTCCTACATACCCTTTTAACAGTTCTATTCAATTAACAACAAAAATGAAAACTCTCCTTTACATCAGGAATCACAATGTTCTGTCCTGTATGATGAACACCACCTTTCTCTTTGGGGCCCTGCCTGCCTCTCTGCTTACCTCTGTTGAGATCTCTGTACCTCAGAAGCGTTCACCACTCATAACACTCTCCCTTCCTTTTAGTCTGCAAGATTTGGTGATTCTGTCCTCAAAGTATTAGGATTGTGCCTTGTTTTTTTGTTTCATTTTATTGTTTGTTGCCTTACAGAGTCTAGGTAGTCACCCTCCTGGACCTTTAGAAGCCCTACAAACTCAAAGGAATGAGTATTCTTTTTGATGTATGTGAGAAATGCAGACCTGGTATTTTGCTACCAGTGCTGCCATCCTCTAGACTCCAGGAATGCCATTGTTTGTGAAACATTTATGCTGTTTGTAAATATTTTCAGCTGTGTCTTTAGTTGAGTTGTCTAATCATGATGTCAAGCTCCATGGATACTCCAACAGAGACTTAGGTAGAAAGGGTAATGGAACCTTACAGATAGAATTAGTATTAATTACTACCCTGATGATCTTGTGTCTTTTGTCTCCCCTACCCCAGCCCCTTTGGCTGTATGCCTGGTTGTTCTTTTGAGTGTCTGAACAGGTGTTTCAGAACTTCTGTCTTCTACTAAAAAAATCTAAACAAACCTTGTCCTTTTTTTTCAGTAATGAAAAAGGAAGGTAAAAGCAAAGCAAATAAAATAAGCAAAAAAAAAAAAAAAGAGAAATTTAAATCTCATCTATTAATTTTTGTTATTATTTGTAGTAAGAAAATTTCAGTATTGATATACAATCTTTATATACTATTAATCCATTTAAATTACACTTACACCATTAACTTATATCAAACATGCTTTTGATTTTTTCCTACATTTAGGATGGACCTATAGTTTACTGTGTTATTTATGTATTGATGTTATGATATTATTTCCATGTAATGTATGGTATATAATTATAACAGCTGTGTTTTAGTTGCTTATCTAATTTAATAAAATGTTTTACACAATCAGGAAAATTCTGAGAAACTTTTTGCATTTTGTCAATACATAAGTTTTCCAAATTTCAACAGATTTAATATGACCTTGTCAGGGAAGTTCTTTTTTGTACTTATAATTTTGTATTACTTGTATGTGATGCTATTTCATACTTACAAAGCCTACTGGGATCTATGAAATTTAGGCACTCTTCCATGATCTTGTTGTGTACCAAAGAGCCAAAGATCGTATGCCTTTTCATATAGATTGTGACATTATCAGCTGCTCAATTGCCCCATCCTAAAAAAGCAAAGGTCCATTATGGATACTGGGTTCATGTTTTATGGATTAGCTAACCTATCAAAATGTCCTGAAGCCATATCTTGGGATAATGATCTCTGCAAGAACAATTAACTACTCTTGCTTTAAAAATTGCAATGCCAAAGAAATGAAATAGCTTAGTGTTTGTCAGTTTGGTGCAAATTAGCTTCAAGTAAAACCCAGTAAAACTTTTTACAGAATTTAAACTCCTGAATACAACTGCTAAGACTTGTAAGACATTTGTAGATTATGCCAGTTAGTAAAGAGCCATTATGAGTAAAAAGTCACTAACTATGTAATACTGCCCAGTGTGTTGTATGCAACAACGTTTTCATAAATATAGGTACCTAGTTTTGGGCATCAGAGGATCTTCTTGACTAAAGAGAGGACACTATCATAGTTAGCAATTTTATTTTGGGTTGTGTGGTTTGTATTTTATTTTAAATTGTGTGGTTTGTATTTTATTTTAAATTGAGTTCTAAAGTCCAAATGAGAAATTTAGAACCATACAAATCTTTACACACCAGGCAATTTGAAAATCTGATAATATTTATTTCCTTCTTTTGACATAAAAGCCGTGTAATGGAGATCATGCTGTGTCACCAATTGTAGATTAGTTTCTGCATACAGATGTTACAATTTTTGGGCTCTTGGTTCTCCCTTTCGAGGTGCTTCTCTAGGCATGTGTCCTTTGACTGTGGAGCTTCCAAGAAATGCTACCCATAGTACACCATATTTCAGCTGAAGTGTGGGCAAAAGGAGAGATACAGTCTTCTCACCAGTCTGGTTGGAAAACTCTTGGGTACAAATTTGATGTGGGGATAATGGATCCTTGATGTTAAAAATATTAAGATCAACTAAATAAATACAAATTCAATGAGTCATCCAAGGTCAAAACTACATGCATGACAGAGACAACTCTGTTCTTCACATTTTCAGTTTTGTGACTTTACTGTAAAACCTTCCTTCTCCTTTTCTCAACACTTTTCCTCATTCTTGAAATTTAAAAATTATTAGGTAGTTTAGAGAAACATTATCGCTGACTTCCCACAACTTCTGTGGACTAAAACAAAACCACGTTTTAATTAGAACACTTGATTTAATTGGTGCTATGAATCTCTAGTTGCATTTGGCAATGAATCACAAATTAACATAATCTTTTTTTAGAACTTCGCTACAGGTTTCCTGTTGTTATTTTTTAATCCCACAAATTTTGCATTCCTCCCACTGCCTGCCCCCACATATGGTCTCTTAAGATTCTAAAATTGTACAAGTCTCTCTGACATGCATTACAACCCAGCTGTATTTAAACAGCTATGCCTTCTACTGACTATTGGTTTATATTATTCTGTGATTCTTCTGCCTCTCCACTTTTTTTTTTTTTTTAATCTCTTATAATGCATTGTCTATTCATATCTGAGGAGAATGCTGTCTTGTCAGAAAGACAGCTTGATGGATACCATACCTCTAAAGGAGTCAAACTTAAAAATGTTAACTATGTAGATGTTGTCACCGAATCAGTCCTCTGAATTTATCCCAAATTTGTGCCTTCAAATTACAGTATTTCCCATTTTATTTTCTGTTCTACACATGCAACAATAAGCACACTAACCAATGTATTTCTCCTTAATTTCAGAATACTGCTTGTTATTGCTTGCACCAATAAAACACCCTCAGAAATATTAACAAAAGAGATAGAAAATATACCCTACAGTTAGACAGAAAACCCTGACAGGAGGTAGCAATTTTTTTCTAATTATATATGCAGTGTCAAAAAAGCACTGCTAGCACTTTACCACCACAGTGTTCATGCAGTCACATGTCAGAGCGAGTGTCGGTTTTAATGAATTTACAATTAACATGCAATTTTACTCTTCCAACTCATGCTGATATTAGTCATTTCAATTGTGTAAGTTTAAAATATAATACTAGGTTACTGTCAAGGAGATGAAGCCCAACCTCACCCAAATGTAGAAAGATTTATAATCCCAATTAACATTTGAAATATATAGGGATAAACTTACAAAATGTGAAGTGTCAGTTACTAAAATCCGTGATCTGTTTCCCTAGATCTCATGATGCCATTTCTATAGCATATTGCCAGAAGCAATATGTCTATGAGTCAATTATATATCAACATTTATTTTTCAGTGACTCCCTTAGAAGACTAAGGAATTAACTATCTAGATACATATATAGCCTCATCACCATAGAATCAAAGTGCCTCTGGAGTATTTAAAAAGTGAAGAAACAGCAGACATCCTTATTTTTCTTCTCCTTTTCTCCCATTCTCACCCTGTAACAGATATAGCTTAATTAATTGGAGTGGGGGGTTCAGGCTTTTTTTTTTTTTTTTTTTTTCTTTGAGAAGGGAGGATGAAGAGGGTGCTGGTGTGCATGTATCTGCAGTACAGGGAGAAGCTGTACGCATATCTCCTAGTGAAAATACCTTATCAAGGGAAAGCTAAATAAAAATATGTTTCATATTTAATTCTGAAAAATGCCAAGTCTGTGGAAATTCTCAGTATCTGTGGGAGTGAGTGCTACAGGCTAGGTCCCAATCCTGTGGAATTTCTGTCTTCTTTACTCACGAGTCTCCCTAAATTGATAAACGATGGCATGATTCTGTTGGAAGACACCTGTATCAAATGCTAAAGTGGGAGTGAAGTACATGACCATTTTGAGACCTAACAACCAAAGTCAAATGCAGTCTGAATTTCCGGGTAGAAAGCTTGAGTATTCAGTGGGGTCAAAGTATTGAGAAATAACAAGACCATGTAGTCATAATGATAGCTTCTGCTAGAAAGCATCTGGCTTTCTCTTTGTGAATCAGCAGGAAATTTTAAAATATATGATATATCTTTTTTTATTACTTGATGATTTTGAAATAATGGAGAATGAACATTGGAAACATAGAGCTTATCTTGGTGAAGATGATGGATGAGAAATGCATTAATACAGACTGTTGACTTGCTATGGATAAAGGAGTAATTTTTCTCTCTAAGACTATGCCAGTTTACAGTATCATTGGGAGGTGTCCAACAGGCTGAGACACATGTTATTAACAGAGAAAGATGCTAAAAAGAAGCAAGTTCTTCCAAGGAGGTCATTCTCTCTGAAATATCATCCTCTTTTTAAATCTCCTGTCAGCTTTTTTTAACAGTTTTTCTTTGATGCAGCAGTGCCAGATACATATTAAGGAAGCAGGAGGTGGAAACAAAGGAGATCCGAATACAGGTAGTCAGTTGTTTGCTGCTGCCATATAGCTGTTAGGCAGTAAGCACCTCACTGTCCCTTCCAAAGTAGTTCCTGTACAATAAACATGAATTCTATTAATATTAGGAATTACGCTGTGCAAGAACTACAGAAAATATTTAACCATATATTGATAATCATAGTATACTAGCATCATATATGTCATAGTATTCTAAATGACTGCTGTCTGGTACTGTACTAAATAAGCACTAACACTTACAAAGAAGCATGTATTAAATTACAAGTAAAAATGTAAGTGCAATACATCAGATATTTGAGCTGTTATTATGTTCAGCAATTTGTTGATGAAAAATGCAACTGCAATTTTCTGAGTAACACAAAACTCATATATGACATGCACTTCTTTGGAAATGCAACTTTTTATCATTATATTGTGAGGGATATACCATTCACCTTAATGGCAATTATCATCTTCCAGACCTCATTTACTACAGAGTGTCTACCTTCAGAACATGGTATGATAATAGTAAACAGTGGGCATGGCTTGGAAAAAAACCCAACCCAACCCAACCTTGCTAAAACTTGCAAATAATGCATCAGGGAATAAAACAGTCTGTTTATCATCTTCACCTTACATATTCAAGGTCTCCTCCTTGGCCTGCTGATAAGCCAGTTTAAAGGCTGAAAACTGTCCCACAATTTATTACTAAATATCTGCAAGCTTCCTAAAAAAGCCTATTTGTCCTATAGATAAATGAAAAGGCAGGGTCAAAAGCAAAGCACTATATATCAGCATTGTGTTTCCACATAAGTTTCAGCAGCTGCTGCTGAAAACTACTGTATGTTTTTATATGAAAACTAGTTTGTTGCCATAAATGCTTTGTGGATGTTGCAAGGCTGATTCATGATTGGTGCAATTAGGATATAGCAAAAACCCCCCACCCAATATCTAACGGGTTATAATCAATTGTAATCTCTCCTCCCACATCTCTCAAGACCATGAGAGAGGAAGGGCTCTCAAGGCAGGTATTAGGTGAATGAATTCCCTTTTTGTAGGAGAAAATCAGATTTGAGACCATTTGAGGAACCTAAATATACACAAGTCCATGGGACAAGATGCATTCCAGGGTTCTGAGGAAGCTGCCTCATGTAGTTGCCAAGCCCCTCTCTGGCAAAGTCCCCAGTGACTGTAGAAAGGGAAACATCACCTCCATTTTGAAAAAGGGTAAAAAGGAGGATCCTGGGAACTACTAACCAGTCAGCCTCTCCACTATGCCCAGTAAGCTCATGGAAAAGATCTCCCTGGAAGATAAGTCAAGGCATGTGAATGACCGGGAGGTGATTAGAAACAGCCAACATGGCTTCACAAAGGACAAATTGTGTCTGCTTAATCTGGTGGCCCTCTACAATAGAGTGCCTGTGTAAGTGGATAAGGAAAGAGCAACTGATGTCATCTATCTTGACTTCTGCAAGGCCTTTGACATGGTCCCACACAACTTCCTTGTCTCTAAATTGGCAAGATATGTGTTTGATGGATGGACTATTCCATGGATAAGGAATTGTCTGTATGGCCATGTTCAAAGAGTTGTAGTCAAAGGTTCAATGTCCAGGTGGAGATCAGTAACAACTGGTGTTCCTCAGGTGTCCGTATTGGAACCAGTACTATTCAATATTTTTATTAATGACACAGGCGGTGGGATTGAGTGCACCCTCAAGCTGAAAGTTGCATTTGATACGCATGAGGGAAGGCATGCAACCCAGAGGGACCTTGACAGATGGAGTGGGCCCATGCAAACCTCTCGAAGGTACACAAGGACAAGGGCTGGAATACCTCCCCTATGAATAAAGTTGGACAGAGTTGGCATTGCTCACCCTGAAGAAGGGAAAGCTCCGTGAAGATTTTATTGTGTCCTTTCAATACAATTAAGGGGATTATAAGAAAGACAAAGAAAGACTTTTTATTAAGGCCTGTTGCAACATGACAAGGGGCAATGGTTTTAAACTGAAAGACATCAGATTATATTGCATGTAGAGAATAATTTTTTTTTATTATAAGAGTGGTTATACATTGGAACCAGTTTCCCAGAGATTCTGTGGATGCCCCATCTCTGGAAGTGTACAAAGTCATGTTGGCTGGGGCTTTGGGCAGATTGATCTGATGAAAGATGTCCCTGCCCATGGCAAAGGGCTGGACTAGTCTGTCTTTAAAGATCCCTTCCAACCCAAATCACTCTATGATTCCGTGAATAACATCCAGGTTCTCAGTGGCTTAGTAATTTCAGCTCATTTTCCTCTTCACTTTACATAATGGGGTAAATAAGTGACTGTGAAATGTGAGTAGAAACAGGTTATGGATGACAAGATCTGGTAGCAGGTGATGTATGCATGGTGATAGTAACCTATTCATAGGAGCTAATTGTTAATTTGTGATAATGGTAACAATCCCTGATGACAGTAGTAAGATCCTTGCATGTGCATACAGCCACATTCTGACTGGAGCTGTGAAGATGAAGGGGAAATATCATACTATTATATTACTTCAGACACAACTCTAAATGTATACATCAGTCAGGGTTGTCCTAGGATATTGAATAATGTTGTAAAAACTTGAGACTTGTTCCCAAGTCCATGACATATCTGGCAGCACACCTTGTATCACTGAAGTAAAATACATCTTCTTTCAATAACTGATTGTGTATTTATATGGATTTAATGCAGAAAGAAAAGCATGACTCATTCATACAATTAATCTCTGTTCCCCACTTTGGGAAATTTTATTCCCCTCAGTTTGTTTTTCTACACTATTTAATGGCAACCAATATTTTTTACCTAAAATTTTGTAAAATCCATTTTTTACTTTATTATATTTGATAAGATTACATTTTCACCTTATTTCACAAATTTCAAGGACAAGTAGCTATATAAGAATGGCAACTTTAGATTTTATATATTTATTTACTTATTTTGTCCGATATGTTCTGTGCTGACCCTCTTCAGCACATGGCATAGGCACAGAAAATGGAGCATTCTACAGGAAACTATAGAACTCCTACTTTAAAATAAAAGCCAACAAAGTAAGCTAAGAGTCAAACATTCACCATCAAAAGCTATATTGAACTTTTGGCTGAAATCCAGGAAAAATAACTCTTCATCATCAGTACATGAAGTTTTATATGATATATTGCCATTTCTGAGGAAGCTGAAAAAATTGGAAGAGAGTTGAATCTGAGAGTGTTTTGAATTTTGTAACGAATACTTCATATAGCAGTAATTTCAATCTGCCCACCATTACGGCTGCATGCATTTGTACATATCTGCAGACCACTTGTCTCACACAGTTTATAAAATAATTAGCATCTATCTTGCTTTCTCTACTCTCTAGATCTCCACAGGACATGTTCTCTAACATAAACCATGTTTTACTAAAGAAGATCTTGGTAAATCTTATTTAATTGAAATAAAATGTATCCATATTTTCTAGTCCCACAGCATCCCCTCCCCTGTATACTCATGGCTATATATTGTTGGTACAGAGTATGGCCATTTGTTAAGGAGCATTAGTGTTGGCTGATGACACTCTGTGTCTATTGCCTAGCCAGTACAATATAGCATTCGCAGTACAAGTACCTAACTGCCAACTATTGTTCATGGAGAACATCTTTTTTAGGCATGTTAAAGATAAATTGCCTCATCAAATGACAGCCTACCAAAGAGACACCATAAACAGCCAGATTTATCACTGTATGGTGATTTAGCGGGAATATAACAAGCAAGAGAGACACAATATCAGGAAAATTTTGCATTCAAAATGAGCATCTGTCCCTAGGGAGCTTCAGCATGACTGGGTTATAACAGGAATGAATAAAGTCATGGCTTTTGCATATATTTCTACTAGATTTTTTTTTTTTTTTTTTTTTTTTTTTTTTTTAAGGTAACAAAG
>WHYT01015585.1:26898-58292 GCA_009806455.1 Tetrax tetrax | reverse complement strand
GAGAAAATCAGATTTGAGACCATTTGAGGAACCTAAATATACACAAGTCCATGGGACAAGATGCATTCCAGGGTTCTGAGGAAGCTGCCTCATGTAGTTGCCAAGCCCCTCTCTGGCAAAGTCCCCAGTGACTGTAGAAAGGGAAACATCACCTCCATTTTGAAAAAGGGTAAAAAGGAGGATCCTGGGAACTACTAACCAGTCAGCCTCTCCACTATGCCCAGTAAGCTCATGGAAAAGATCTCCCTGGAAGATAAGTCAAGGCATGTGAATGACCGGGAGGTGATTAGAAACAGCCAACATGGCTTCACAAAGGACAAATTGTGTCTGCTTAATCTGGTGGCCCTCTACAATAGAGTGCCTGTGTAAGTGGATAAGGAAAGAGCAACTGATGTCATCTATCTTGACTTCTGCAAGGCCTTTGACATGGTCCCACACAACTTCCTTGTCTCTAAATTGGCAAGATATGTGTTTGATGGATGGACTATTCCATGGATAAGGAATTGTCTGTATGGCCATGTTCAAAGAGTTGTAGTCAAAGGTTCAATGTCCAGGTGGAGATCAGTAACAACTGGTGTTCCTCAGGTGTCCGTATTGGAACCAGTACTATTCAATATTTTTATTAATGACACAGGTGGTGGGATTGAGTGCACCCTCAGCAGCTTTGCAGCTGATATCAAGCTGAAAGTTGCATTTGATACGCATGAGGGAAGGCATGCAATCCAGAGGGACCTTGACAAGCTGGAGAAGTGGGCCCATGTGAAGCTCATGAGGTTCAATAAGACCAAGACCAAGGTCCTGCACCTGGGTTAGGCCGATCCCCAGTATCAGTACAGACTGGAGGACGAATGGATTGAGAGCAGCCTTAAGTAGAAGGACTTGTGGGTACTAGTGTATGAAAAATTGGACACGAGCCAACAATTTTACTTGGAGCTCAGAAAAACAACCATAGCCTGAGCTACATCAAATGAAGCATGTCTAATAGGTCGAAGGAGGTGATTCTGGCCCTCTACTTCAGTCTTCTGAGACCCCACCTGGAGTACTGCATCCAGCTCTGGTGGTCTCAGCACAAGAAGACATGGATCTGTCAGAGCAGATCAAGTGGAGAGCCATAAAAATGATTAGACAGTGGGAATGTGTCTCCTGTGAAGAAAGGCTGAGACAGTTGAGGTTTTTCATCTGAGGAAGAGAAGGCTCTGGAAACATCTTATGGCAGTCTTTCTGTTCTTACAGGGGGCTTTCAAGTTAGACTGAGAGAGACTTTTTACAAAGGCCTCTAGTGACAGAAAAAGGAACTACACAGAAGGAAGAACTTTTTAATTATGAGGGTAATGAGAGGGACAGGTTGTCCAGAGAAGTTGTGAATGCCACATCATTGGAAGTGTTCAAGGTCTGAATTGTTCAAGCATAAGCCTTTGAGCAAGGTCATCTGTGGAATGATATCACTGACCATGGCAGGGGGATGATGACTAGATGATCTTCAAAGGTCCCTTCCAACTGAAACCATTCTATGATTTTACAGTTCCATGATTCTATGTTTCTACATAAAACTATACACCAAGGTGTATAGAGCTGCATGTTGTCTTTTAAATACCCACAAATCATGAAAAGAATAGAACTATTTAATTCATATTAGAGGACCACAGGGTAAGCACTAACTTATCATTTGACAAGAAGTGGGGAAACAAAATAATTCTCCTGATTTTCAGAAATAACTCCAGTTTATATAAGGGTTCCCAAAAGAGTTCTGAAACATCAAAAGATCCTTGTCCTCTTATTCAGATATTTCCAAACTGATGTGACAGAAGATACGAAAACCAATACCAACCATCTATGCTGTCTCTGCAGAAAAAAAATTCTGAACTTAAACAAAATAATCATATATTTACTATGCTGGAAGCTCTGATGCTAAAGGAAACTGAATGCAACCTTAAAAAAATTTATTATTGACCTATAAAACTGATGTTCTTCTAAAATTACTGAAGCATTTAATGCAGCATAAGTTTCTAGATGCTCTCTGGTTACCTTTGGTAGATCTTTCCACAAAGATCAAAATAATCTCTGCTGGAAAAAAAAACCAAAACAACTCAAACAAAAAAAAAAAATCCCACCAAAACCTCCCTGGTAATACTGTATTTCATGCTTTAGTACATGCTATCTGCTGCTATGTACATGGGCAGCACTGTTTTGTCAGTATGAAAGCACTCTGGTGAAATAATATCTTACTGTAGTTGTTTTGTCAGTATACACAGGTGCTTTTGTTGAGCAGATTTTAAGACTTCATGAACAACTCAAAAATTACATAGTGGAGGGGAAAGGTGAAGGCACTTACTACAGTATCACTTATTTAGAGGTAATAGCAAATGAAACACTTTCTTCAACAGTAACTATGGACTTCAAAATTGAGGAAACAATCATTCAAGAAAGGCTTAAGTGTCACAGCTTGGAAAATGCCAGAAAAAAGAAGTACTGTTCATTAAGATTATTTGACAGAGAAAGACCTTTAGTAAACTAAACACTTAATGTTCTTTCTTTGAAAACAGGAAGATTCAACAGTGTACTATAATGCAACACATTCAAGCATCTTTTTTTTTTTTTGGTCATAATGGTTTTAAAATTAGCGGTTCCAACACAAGATTGTCTTTTATCAATACATCCACATTAGGGATTCCATAGATAGGAGGATACAATTACTGAAATTACTACACACGGCAGATTTACAAGGTGTTTGTGTGAAGATGTGCCAGAGGTTACCAGAGACCATCTAGAAACTGTACAGTTTTTAAATTGAAGCAAACATGAAATTAAAAACAAACAAACAAACTCCAAATCCTCAAAACAGATACACCATGTTTAACAAAGATCTAATGTAATAAACTATTTCGTTTAGTAAATCAACAGTGAAGAAATAAAAACCAGTAAATATTTTTAGATAACTACTTCACTGAAAAAGCACTCATGGCTTAGGGAAAGTAAGGGTTTTCCTTTGGTTTTTTTTTTTTGTTTGTTTTTTGGTTTTTTTTTGTAAAATCATGTAATTGGTTTTCATCTTTGTATTTCTGCACTTGGGCACTGTTAACAAGATCGGGGAATATGTTTAGCAGAATATGCAGAATATGTTTAAACTTCAGTAGCCTGATAACAATTAAGACCTGATTGCTATCAGCTGTCTTACGTTGCCGTTTTTTTTCCTATTCTCTTCTAATGGACTTATTAGTATAAAAATATAAATATTATAAAAAAATATATAAATCTTGTAAGTATACTAGATCAGTTTCTGAGCATTCACTTTACATTCTTTAATAATCAGCCTATCATACACATACATAAAAGAATAAAACATAAATAAATGTAAATAAATTAATTGTGCAATGATTTTAGTCTGACCAATTGTTGTGGTTTTGTTTAGTGGAGGGGGGCCTAAGGTGGCAGCTTCTGTAGGAAACTGCTAGAAGTTGCTCCCCTTTGTTCAGTGAACTCGGCCAGGCCTAGGGCGGACCCGCTGCTGGCCAAGGCCGAGCCAATTGGGAGCAGAATGTCCCGTGATAACGCCTCTGTGATAGCATATTAAGAAGGGGAAAACAGAAAAAAAAGAAAAAAAAGAAGACAAGATATGAAGAGGCTGAGCGGGGGCAGAGAGGCAGGCCTCCCCCTCTGGCCTCTCGCCAGGCAGCCAAGTGGGTCCCACTTGGCCCGGTCTGGCTGCAAGAAGTGGAGAGATGAGATGGATGATGTGAAGAGATTCTGAGAGGCATCTTCCAGCCTGTTGTGAAGAACTTTTCTTGTGAGAGAAACAGCTGCAGACACCAAGGTCAGTGAAGAAGGAGGGGGAGGAGTAATGCGGCTCCTGGCCAAGATTCCCCTGCAGCCTGTGGTGATGACCATGGTGGAGCAGGTTGTCCCCCTGCAGCCCATGGACGTCCACGGAGGAGCAGAAGATCCACTTGGAGCCCGTGAAGGACCCTGCACCAGGGGAGGTGGAGGCCTGAATGCAGCTGTGGCCTGTGGAGGGCCCGCTGGGGCAGCCATTCTGGAGAGACTGCACTCCGTGGAAGAGATGACCCACGCCAGAGCAGTTTCAACAAAGGACTGTGGTGTATGGCTGGGACCCCACGATGGAGCAGGGGAGGAATGTGAGGAGTTCTTTCCCTGACTATGAAGCAGCAGCGTAAAACAACGCATGATGAACTGACCGCAACCCCCATTCCCTTTTCCCCGCTGTGCCGCTCAGAAAGGGGGGAAGGTAGTAGAGATAACGTTAAGCTCAGGAAGAGGGAGGGGTTGGGGGAGGTTATGTTTTTCTCTGTTTCATTATCCTGCTGTTTTTAGTAATAAATGAATAGTTTTCCCAAAGTCGAGTCTGTTTTTGCCCATGATGGTAACCTCAAGGGTTTCTCCCCATCCTTATCTCAAACCTCGAGCCCCCTCTCGGAGGGTGGGGGGAATCAGAGAGAGACTGCGTAGTCTGGTCCCAATTGGGGCTGAACTACGACACCAATGCTTACACATTTCTTTGTAGATCCTTGATTTCTCCTAGCCAGAGTAACTGAATTCTATGGACGTGTCTTCTAGTTTTAATTTAGGAAATGTCCTGAAGTTCTCAGGTACAATTTGTCCTGATCAATATTTCCCAGAAACTAGGGAAAATCAATATTCCCAGAAAGCGTTGAGGAGTCCTGATCAGAATTTTGCAGCAATTCATGTATATCTTCACTGCACATAAAATTACTTTAGCCAGACCATAGCTGTTCCTGTTCCTTTACCCTCTGTCTGTATTTTATACATCTGTATGTAAAGATGAATGGATATAGAAACACCAAACTGATTCTTTTTTCTTTTTTTCATAGAAAGGATTAATTAAACACAGCATTAACACATAAAATGATGTCTATTCCATATCTCAAGAGAGGGTGAAGGAAACCACTTATGTGTGCTTTGATCAACTTCCTGTCCTCTTCCATCACAAATGTCTTCTCAGCTCTGCCTCTGAGTATAGCCCAACATCATATAGCACTGCTCCTAAGATTAACAAAACCCCAACAACAACCAGATATATAATTCAGTTTCCAATTAAAGGTGAGTAAGGCCCTGAAGTTTTTAATTACCAGAATTATAAAAATAAAAAAGGAGAAAATAATATACCAGAGATAAAATCCATGATTCTATGTTCTTCACCTTTGGGAGAATTCAGCAATATCAAAATCCATGATTCTATGTTCTTCACCTTTGGGAGAATTCAGCAATATCAAAATCTCTGTTTATTTTTAGGAGAGAAGAAGAATAAGTTTTCCATCATATTATGGAAAAGGCTTGAAAATAAAACTGGAAGTATAGTAATGCCAATAAAACATAAATATATAAGGCAACTTGGGCTAATATTTTTTTTAAAAATTTATAGCTTTCTTAGAAAATATTATAGCCTTTTAAATTTTCTAATTTTTTTAGTAAAAGTATCAATGCCTAAAAATCAGTTTTCATTTTAAAACTCGCACCTTTTCCACCCATAAATACAATATATATTCCCTTTCTAACAGCTTTTTTTCAGCTTTCCAGCTCCTAATTTGCAGATTCTCAAGGTTCATATTAATCAATGTTGAAAGTAACAACAACAACAAAAAAATTAAGCACAGACCAATATGTCCTTTTTTTTTTTTTGTATTTGAAAGACCAAAAACAGGATAGTAGATAAAAAGGAAGCATAAAGTAAAAATTTTTTAAAAACCAACTCCCCTAGTATTTTATGAAAGAAAAAAACCTTTATGAAAAATTTCTGAGAAAGAAGTGTTTTCTTTTCTATAAATAGCAAATTATTCCTAGTTGCCTACATTGCCTGCCAAGGTTTAAGAAACTCCCGGATCTAAGTTTTTGAAAGATCCCAGATCAGCACATGACCATGAAAAAAGGCTGCCCAGCTCATTTTCAGACAGTTGCCTACACCTAATCCGTCTCCTTTGCAATAGCCTTCTTTCTTACTTTCATGTTTTCTTTCTTACTTTCTTGTTTTCTTCCTTTCTTAAAAAAGAATTCTATAAATTATCATGTGCCTAGTAGCATAGATCTTGCTACAGATCTTTTTTTTTTTTTGTTTGCCTTTCTCTGGTACAGAGATGTTACAATCGACTATTAACTACTTACCCCACCTCAAGGCGTCTTTTATTCCAGAAGACCGATGTGTTTGTGAACTCACAAACAAGAAGTCTCTTAAAAAACACAGAACTGACTTTGACCTTGAGCTCTACATCACTATTTTCAGCAGAAGCATATCATGTTGTACTGAGAAAAAGACAACCAGCTTTTTAACCTACAGACATTTTTTTCACATTAATTGATCCTTCAAATCTAAGGCATATCAAATGCAAACAAAAAGAATGAGCAAGAACCCCAAATAGGATATGTTCTCTTTGTCTGATTTTGGAAGCTGGTGAATTTTTGCTCCTTCCTATTAGTGGACATAATCAAGATAGATATGCAATATTACACCAACTAAGACAATATGGGGTTTATAATTACCAATTAAGTAACTTTCAAAGCATAAAAAGCATTTCTCGAGTTCTACTACCAACATCATTAGTTTCCACAAATTCTACTTTACTCTCTGGCTGTGTCTTCATAGATATTTTTTTTTGGTATATTTGTTTGCGTGTGTTCATGACTGTTGCAGCTTGAGGAGACAAGATACTTTTCCACTGGATGGAGATGGAGAGAACCTGTAGAGAAATCTATGATGTTTGCTTCCTTATATTTAACTTCTCCTTCTCCTGGAGGGGAGATAGTGAGAAGTAAAGTGATGCCACAGATAGGTAAAATGTTAACAGCAATTTCATTTCCACTCTGCCTTTCTGTCACCGTTGCTAACTGTCATGAATGAACCAATAAAGGTCCGGTCGTGAGAGGTGCGAATTTGTTGGTTACAGAATTAAGACACAATGGTGTCAGACACGTATGTTGGTTCTTTATTTCATTCACACACAAAGGGTAATGGGGAGAAAGAGAGAGAGAGGGGAGAGAGAGGGAGAGAAAGAGAGGAGAGGAAATACCACCATGGAGAGTCAGCATCCTGAAAGTCTGCCTTACAGAGTGGGTGGTGTGGGCATCTCAAAAGAGTGAAAAGGCCACCACGGAGAATCGGCATCCCGAAGGTCCGTCTGAATGGATGGCGTGGAGGTCCACACACGGATTTGTGAAGCGACCCTTTTTGTAGTCCTTTGTATCAGGCCCTCATTCTTGATGCTTTAGGGGGCCTTCACAGGTCCTTCCATCCTAGGAGGACAGGTGCTTTTCACCTGTGGTATCATGCCTCTGAAGAGACAGAGGAGTTTGTGGTTGCTGCATCCTGTTGATCTGTCTCCATGGTGGTGGTTGTTAGCTCTCTGCAAATGCAAAGCTCGTTTGTTCTTTGTAAGCCATGTGGTTATCAGAAGCATGTTGTTACCTAATGTTCAGCAAGACAGTGTCCACAAAGTCATATTGCATCGCCCAGAGCTGGCCTCCATTGTGCAGTTACTTAGCAGTGGTGTGCCCAGGGCCTGAGGTCATGCACAGGCTCTGGCTCTATTCCGGGGCAGGTGTACAAAACCAGGATACCCTGTCTCACAGTTATTGAAGCTTTTAGCAAAACATAGAGACTTTTTTGGTAAAATCAGACATTTGCGGTTCGTCGATGTTTTGTTCGGTTCTTTCCATCATCTAGCAATGTTGAGATGTTAATTAGCTTTTTCAGTCTCTGATAGTAACATAGCTACTTGCCCCCCTGGTTTGTTCGGAAAACCAGTCCAAAATGTCTATTTAGCCAATTGCACCTTAACTGGTAGGTATGCCTGCAATGCAGATGCTCCCTCTCCAAGCTTCTGTTCTCAAATAAAGAGCGCAGAAAGACAAATTGAGAGTGTTTCAACGAGCCCATACTTCATTGCTTTTTAACTCCACTGTCTGGAATTCAGAGACCCTGACTTAACACATGTATACAAGACTGAGAGGATAATCCTCTATGTTTTTACCTTCTGTTACTCGTATTTTTTTGCTAGCTGGTAACAATCTGCCTTTATAGCAAATACAATTGTTAGAGGAATACTGCTGTACGTAAACACTAATTTTTTAATGTCACCCAGATAGCAAAGTGAAGAGATGTACAATGATATCTAAACAAATACTTGCTCTTTTTCACTGATCCCTTAAACTTAAACACAAAGAATTTGGTTTAATACTGTAATTTTGGATATGTAGGAAAAAGGAATGAGGCAATTTCATCCTTTCTTACTGTAACACAAAATTGGCAGACAAGTTATGTGATTACTTGGGTACTGTATTTCCTGTAGCTGTTTGAAACCCACACAAATGCCTTACTATGTACATGAATGAGATAAGGATGGTAATTACTTACTTACTCTGAAACCTTGCCACTAATGTGTCATTTTCAGTTCATAATCAAACACATTTTCATGCAGAATCTAACGCTGATCATTTTAATCTTTATTCTTAATATCTTCTTTATGTAAATTTAATTGCTGAAAGTCTAGTAAATAAAACTGATGACCTACTATGGTGTTTATTTTTGCAATCTGGTGGCCTCATGTTTCTAATAATTTCCTAGAAATTCCTTTTTCTTTTTCTGCTTCCCAGGAAACAACTTTTTGGAATTGTTGTTCTGGGTTGTCTTGCAAGAGCATCTGAAACC
The DNA here is from genome assembly GCA_009806455.1 of Tetrax tetrax. Lineage (NCBI taxonomy): Eukaryota > Metazoa > Chordata > Aves > Otidiformes > Otididae > Tetrax > Tetrax tetrax. The sequence goes on along the minus strand of WHYT01015585.1, from coordinate 49,618 downwards.
TAACATGATAAAAACAATTAATGAACTACTTTCCACCTAAAGATAAGGTAATTTTTTTTCCATGTTAGAATTCAAAACAGATCATATTTCAAGATTCCTGGTCTATAGGCAACATCATACGTTACGTAAAACGCCTCCTTCATCCAATATATACACACATATGTAATTATTTATACGTATGTATGAATACCAAACAGTTTGTAGTGTTATAGCAAAGTGTTGTAGAAAAGTCTACATCCTCTAGTTAGTACTTCAGCTTCTTTTATTTAAATGCTTTTGATCATGGCCAAGGGATCACTGTATGATCATCAACAACTGTTTTTAAAGAAAAAATGCTCAAGATTATTAAAGAAATTGTCCTGATTGAGGAAAATAGCTAAGGAAGAGTTCATTTGAACTGATGGTTAAATTCCAGGTATCTAATTGAGATGGTAATCAAATCTGTACCAGAGATGTGGGTAACCCCATTAATATCTGTAATCAAAATATATGATTTCTCCACTCTTTTTCTTTTACCTATGCCTGCTTATTAAATTTAGGTTTTGCACAGTGTGGAAATACTACTTTGCAAAGTTTAGTTTTGTTAAATTCATGAGAATAATAACTTACAGAAAGGAACTTAGAATGATCATTGCAATTTAAATTCAAGAACTGTCTCTAAAGGCAGTATAACAAATATAGGATTAGAAATTATACAGAAGACAGAAGAAAACAAAAATACAGCAGAACATCCCCAAACTGGATAACAGAAAAATTGGCAAGTTTGTTGAGGAGAAAAGCAACAGATAGTATCTTTAAAGAAATAAAAAATTGAAAATTCTCCCGAATGGCACAGCACAAGAAGTCTGGGAGGGCTTCCTGAGTAAACAAGGAAAGCATGCAATCAAGCTTCACTATCCTGAAGCTGGGTTTGCTAATTTTTTTTCCATCAGATCGCCAGAATCATAACCACATTTCGGTTGAAGAAATTTCGTCCTCATCCTCAAATGACATCTCTCATTTCCCTTTATGTAGGGAATTCAAATAATGGAAAGTATAGTGATATTGGTTTTCTGAGGGCATGTTTTGGTGCTTTAGATTATAACTTATTTTGTCAAAAGAGATCACTTGTCAGGTACTGCTATAGACTTCGTAGGATTATTGGTGCCACTGATAGGTTATGCTTAACAAGTCTGAATTCTTTTGAACCTGGAATAGGAAGACTACACAAAGGATATGGAAGTATGTACCCAGGTCATTTCCCGCCAAGGAAAGACTAAGAATGTGAAATGGATGGAATGAAAAAGAAAAAAGAAAAAGAAAAGAAACAACACCCCCCAAAACCATCACTACTATAACCCAAAATTTGTTTACATTTTAGTAGTTATTTAATTCACAAATAAGTGAATGCAATATATTTCATCTAAAGTGTAATCAAATTTAGAAAGCAAGAATTTTCAACAGAATATACTAAAACAGCAAAGGTTACCAAACCTTATGCAGAAATTGAAATAGTCGAGGTACCTAAAGGATGAAGATGGAAGGAGAAATGGCATTTGGTGTACTGCAACCTTAAAGGTTGCAATGACTAGGATACTTTATAAGTACAGAGTTGAATAAAATTCTGCATGGATCTGAAAAATAAAAAACGATTTATGAAAGAAGTGGTATGTAAGCAGGTACTGCATTTGACAATAAAATGACTACATCCTATGATTTAGAGAATGAATGCCTAAATTTTAGCATACAAGCTTTCTTTTTTAATTCAAATTTATCAGAATAGGATGCCTTTAAAGAAATTGTCAATTTATTCTGATAAAATAACTGTTATATTGAGTAAGTGTTTCACTTTGTTCTTTTCCTTTTGTTAAAGCCCACTTCTTCAGAAAGTTTCTTTTTTTCTGGAAACTGTCATTTTTTTCTGCAAACTTACCCTATACATTTGTATGCAGACATTATTTTGCATATAAATGACACTTTTTCTTGTCTTTGGCAGTCTGGTTTTTAATTCTATGCATTCCGTTATTTAATGAAGTGGTAATGGAGACATACAGTTTTCTTTCCTTACTCCTTTAATGCACATACAGAGTCTCTCTACAGTATTTGACTACTCCACTAACTACTTTTCTATCCATTTAACTGGTAAAGAACACACTAGGTCTAGTTGTTATTAGCTAGACTTATTTAATTTGTCCTCAGATTATTCCCTATTCCAAAGATATCTAAAACATAGATAAATAGAAAAATGGATAGCTTGATTTATAATTTACTGGCATAGTGCATAACATAGTTAAACAATAATTGCCATTGTGTTTAGGAATTGTCATAATTTCCTTAGACTAGAAAAAAAAACTATAATTCAAGGGTACAGAATGTCTTTATAACCACCAGCTGAGGATTAGTAATACTGGAGCCATAGACTTCTGGATCTTCAGATCCAGTAAATCACATGCGATAGGCCACTTGAAGGCATAAATTACCTAATCACATAACAACATTTTTTTTTGTTGGGAAGGTTTTGTATAACATATAATCTACTGCCAAGCCACCTTCTCTACCAGAGGAAATAATACCTGATGTCAGGCTGCAAAAGCAAGTGGGTGGTCAATATGGGTGGCCAGAGTAGCAGGAGAGACCTTTAAAAATCCCAGATGTTTCATCCTTGTGAAAGCCCCTTCTACCCACATTGGGCTATGTTATAGAGTGTACCCTCAGCAAGTTCACCGATGAAACCAACCTGTGTGGTGCTGTCGACACGCTGGAAGGGAGGGACGCCATCCAGAGGGACCTTGACAGGCTGGAGAGGTGGGCCCGTGACAACCTCATGAAGTTCAGCAAGGCTAAGTGCAAGGTCCTGCACCTGGGCCATGGCAACCCCAGGCACAAATATAGGCTGGGCCGAGAATGGATGGAGAACAGCCCTGAGGTGAAGGACTTGGGCGTGCTGGTGGACAAGAAGCTCAACATGAGCAGGCAATGCACTCTTGCAGCCCAGAAGGCCAACCGCATCCTGGGCTGCATCAAGAGGAGTGTGGCCAGCAGGTCGAGGAAGTTGATTCTCCCCCTCTACTCTGCCCTGGTGAGACCCCACCTGGAGTACTGTGTCCAGTTCTGGATCCCCAACATAAGAAGGACATGGACCAGTTGGAGAGGGTCCAGAGGAGGGCCACGAAGATAAGAGGGCTGGAGCACCTCTCCTATGAGGACAGGCTGAGAGAGTTGGGGCTGTTCAGCCTGGAGAAGAGGAGGCTCTGGGGAGACCTGATAGTGGTCTTCCAGTTCCTCAAGGGGGCCTACAAGAAAGATGGGGAGAGGCTGTTCAGTAGGGCCTGTTGTGATAGGACAAGGGGTAATTGTTTTAAAATAGAGGGAGGTAGATTTAGATTGGATATTAGGAAAAAAAAATTTTATAATGCAAGTTGTAGAACATTGGAGCAGGTTTCCCAGAGAGGTGGTGGAAGCCCCATCCCTGGAAACATTCCAGGCCAGGTTGGATGAGGCTCTGAGCAACCTGATCTAGTCAGGGATGTCCCTGCTCCTTGCAGGGCAGTTGGAGTAGATGACCTTTGAAGGTCCCTTCCAACTCTAACCATTCTATGATTCTATGATTCTATGTTTGGTTTGGTGGACAGTATACAGGGTAGGCAGCACATATGGAAACAGTCCAGGACTGGCTTGTCACTTCGGTTACTGTTACTTCCTTGACAGGAATGATTCTTCATTAAAGGGCAAGTACATTTTTTTCTGATGTATTTCTATGGTGGATTTGGTATTGGCTGTCTGCCAGACCCTCACCCACCCACTCTCTCACTCCCCCTCCTGAAGAGGATAACAGAGAAAGTAAGATGGAAAAGCTCATGGGTCAACAGGGATATCGACTCACCTTTCAACTTTCACAGCAAAACAGACTTAGCTTGGGGAAGATTAATTTAATTAATTGTCAATGAAAATAGAGTAGGATCTGAGAAGCAGAGACAAAACCAAAACCATTTACCCTCACCCCGACCTTCTTCTCAGGCTTACCTTTCACTCTTGACTTTTCTACTCCCTTCCTGCTCCAAGCAGTACAGGGAGGATAGGGAATGGGGCTTGCAGTCAGTTCACAACCCATTGTCTCTGCTGCTGCTTCCTAACACTCCCCTGCTCTAGTGTGGGCTCCCTCACATGGGCTGCAGTTCTTCCAGAATGGATCCAGCCTAGGTCCTTTCCACAGTGTACAGCCATTCAGGAAGAGACTGTTACTGCATGCATCCCCCACGGGCCTCAGTTCTTCCAGAAAGCCACCTCCTGCATGGGCTTTCCATGGGCTGCAGCTTCCTTCAGGCCACATCCACCTTCTGCTGCATGTGGTCCTCCATGGGCTGCAGGGTGACCATCTTCACTATGGTCTTCTCCATGGGCTGCAGGAGAATGTCTGCTCTGGCAGCCGGAGCACCCCACTCCCCTCCTTCTTCACTGATCTTCGTGTCTGGAGGGCTGTTTCTCTCAAATTTTTCTCAGTCCTCTCCCTCACAACTGCTGTACAGGTTTTTTTACCCTTTATAGGTAGGTTTTCCTAGAGATGCCAGCAGCTTGGCTGCTGGGCTCAGCCATGCCCTGTGGTGGGCGGGTTGGAGCTGGCTGCAAGTAGCTGTGTCTGGTATGGGACAGTCCCTAGCCTCTTCTCACAGAGCGCATCTCTGCAGCACCCTCCTCTTCTACCAGCACGTTGCCGTGTAAACCAAATACATTTGCAAACCCATAGTGTGTGACTCCAGCTTTTACAGTGTAGGCTAACGCTTTACTAGCTGATCAGCTAGTATTTTGTGCCTTGATCATTAGGGCCAATGACACCATTAGAACCACAATTCATAATTTGCATCCATGCATCTTCCATGTTTGATGAAGCATAATTTTTTTTTTTTTTTGGTCAGATCATCAGTTACTGAACTAGCAGCATAACTTTGTAATGTATGTCTGGATAACTGAAGGGTGGAGATCCCTCACCTCAGGCTAGAGGCCTATTGTTAAGACGCTTCCTTGTTAAGATACTGTTTGCCTGCTACATCTTCAGCAATGTTTGCAATAGCAGGTGGGAGTAGGATGGTAGTATGACTATCAGTTGGAGTTTGTTCCTTCACCTGCAAGAATTGAGTGCATCAAATCACAAGAGGTGCTCTGAAAATGTACTTCACACCAACTTTTGGTATTAGCTTCTGTAACTTGCTGTAGTCTGGTACGGAAAGCAAGAATAAACCATATCATTTTAGTACTCTTAGCTTTTTCTGTGCTCGGCCATTGCAGACCAGCCCTTGATCAAATGCAGAGTAGCTGTGAGGGAGTTTTCCTGCTACTGAGGCAAGTCCAGAATCTTTTCTTATCTTTTTTTTTTTTTCTGTAAAAATGCATGAAACCAGTGGGATATCTGTTGCACAGAAGTCGGACAGACTTACCACACACAAAGCTTTACTCCGATGTGTCATTGTTGATGACACACATCAATCCTAAGTGTGGAAGTTACTTGGGGGGGAAAAAAAAAAGAAACACAAAAACCACAGGGAAAGTGAAAAGGATAAGTTACTTAACGACAAGTCAGGAAAAGCACTGCTGTAATCTCTTCCCTGTGCAACCCCTCCAGCATAGCAGATGGTGAAGCTGAAGGTGATGAGAATGTTGACTCTTACCACAATTTTTCCTAGTACTGTATGATTTTCATTAGGACACACTCAATTGGGTTGTTCCTGCTTATTATGATATTACTGTGGATTACAGATGCATAATCAGTCATGAGCATTATGTGCTGATTGACTGCTAAGCTCTCTTGCATACATATTATTAGCTACTGCTTACTGCATATTTAAATGACAACTGTGTTGTTACTCATTAAGTTTTGAGTTTTTCTAATGTTAACTAAACCCCACAAAACAGGACATAGGAAAAGTGAAGTAATAAAGGGGTGATTCTCACATCAGTGACATTTACTTTGCATGAGAACCCAGCAGTGAGAGAATTGGTGTTTGCAGGTACAAGAAAAACAGCACAATAATAACACGAGGAGAAGAATCGCACTGAAGCTCTGGAAAATACTGTCACTGCAGCTTCGGTACACAGTTACAGAGCTGTAGGGAAAGGTACGCGAAGATTTGCAAATGGAAAGGCCTCGACTGCTACACAGGTTAAAGTTTTTAAGGTTCTGTGCAGCCTAGGGAAAGTACACACGGGCCCAGGTGTGGACATGGGGAGGTAGGTCTAGGTCTGAGAAAAGAGCCCTTTGCAAGGCAGGAAGCTGAAAGCAAAAGTCTACTAACTGGCAAGTACTGAAAAGTGAATAGTAGTAGTAGTAGTACACAGCTGCTATACTTAAATGTGAGCAATGACAGACTGGGCAGTGAACTAATAGAATAATGGGTATAAAAGGATCAAAGTCGTATGAAAAAATGTTCTAACATCTTAATGTTGGGAGATCTAAAAAAAGTTCAACTTTTACATGTGATAGAACGATTAGTATATATTTTGCTCAGGCTGTTTTTTTGAGGATGAAGGTGCCTTCTCCTTTCAGAAAACTACTTCATATATGTGTACCAATAGTTGCAGACTACATAATTTTTCCTCAGAAAATCTTAGCATACTCATACCTTTAAGTTCTCTTCATTCTCTGAATAGATGTTTCTTATGATCTTTCTGTATCTTAAGTTACTCTAGTAATCCTTCTGGACTGTTTTCTGAATCTTTACATGATGCTTTACTCTTTCTAAACTGTACAAACAAAAGTGCACTGTTCCCATTACTAAATATGTTTAGGACAGATCCTGTAGTCTACGTGTGCAAATGAACAGTGCCATAAGTTAGTGGCAGCCCATAGTCTATTGAATGGTATTTTAAGACACTTAAAAGTTCTTTCAGTGCACAGCCATCATTAAAGTACACCTTTGTTATATGAGAAGTATTATGCCAGTAGATTTTGCTGAGATAAAATATTTTTTATTTCCTCAGGAAGCATACCTTTATAAATTCTTTCCTGTGGGGATTTCCAATCTGCAGATTCAGCAATGTAGTGCACGAAAATGTGCTGCTCTGCCTGCCTAAACCCGTTCTGACTCCACTGAGACTCTGTTTTGGAGTGTAGATCTTTTTGTATCTGGTTCTTTTTTTTTTTTGAAGGTCAAAGGTGAAACAAGGCAAAAATAGTACAGACAAACAATGAGGGAATTTTTATGGCATAGCATGGCAGGAAGGATATCAGGCAGTGCAATAAAACACTAAGCTGGCTTGTGAGTCAACACAATGGTGTTGACTCATTTTTTCTGAGAATGAAAATATTTTTATTGTTCTTGACAATTATTCTCTTCACTTTCACCTTCACTGCACTGAAGCAAGTATGTAGGTAAGCACACAGAAACTGCAGAAGATGCAAAACAAATGATGAAGCTGGGAAACTGCTATTTATATTACACTATTAACATATTATATTTTTCTTGTTTATTTACACATATAGAATCATAGAACCGTACAATCATAGAGCAGTTTGGGTTGGAAGGAACCTTTAAAGATCATCTAGTCCAACTCCCCCTTCAAGGAACAGAGACATCTTCAACAAGATCAGATTGCTCTGAATCCTGTCCAACCTGGCCTTGAATGTTTCCAGGGATGGGGCATCTACCACTGCTCTGGGCAACCTGTTCCAGTATTTCACCACCCTCATTGGAAAAAATATGTTCCGTATACCTAGTGTAAATTTACTCAGGAGTGATGCATCCCAACAAAGAGGAAGTCAGGTGAAAACATCAGGAGGCCTGCATGGATGAACAAGGAGCTCCTGGAACAACTGAAAACCAAAAAGGAAGCCTACAGAGGGTGGAAACAAGGACAGGTAGCATGGGAAGATTACAGAGAGTTTGCCGAGCAGCCAGGGATCAGGTAAGAAAGGCTAAAGCCCTGACTGAATTAAATCTGGCCAGAGATGTCAAGGTCAACAAGAAAAGATTCTTTAGGTACATCAGGGATAAAAGGAAGACCAGGGAGAATGTGGGCCCTCTCTGAAAGGAAACGGGGGAACTGGTTACCTGGGACATGGAGAAGGCTGAGGTACGCAACGACTTTTTTGCCTGTCACTGACGAGGGCTCTAGCAACATTGCCCAGGTCGCAGAAGGCAAAATCAGGGACTGGGAGAGTAAAGAACTGCCCACTGTAGGAGAATCATAGAATCTTAGGGTTGGAAGAGACCTCCAAGATCAAGTCCAACTGTCAACCTAACATCACCATGTCCACTAAACCATGTCCTGGAGTGCCACATCTACACATTCTTTGAACACCTCCAGGGGTGGTGTTCACTTTCTTTGGCAGCCTGTTCCAGTGCCTGATCACTCTTTCAGTAAAGAAATTTTTCCTAATATCCAACCTAAACCTCCCCAGACACAACTTGAGTCCATTTTCTCTCATCCTACTATGTCCAGTTACCTGGGAGAAGAGACAAACACCCATCTCCCTACAATGTCCTTTCAGGTAGTTGTAGAGAGCAATGAGGTCTCCCCTCAGCCTCCTCTTCTCTAGACTAAATAATCCCAATTCCCTCAGCTGCTCCTCATAAGACTTGTGCTCCAGACCCTTCACCAGCTTTGTTGCCCTTCTCTGGATGTGCTCCAGCAACTCAGTGTCCTTCTTGTCCTGAGTGGCCCAAAACTGAACACAGTATTCAAGGTGTGACCTCACCGGTGCTGAGTACAGCGGTACAACCACTTCCCTACTCCTTCCGGCCATACTATTTCTGATGCAAGCCAGAATGCTGTTGGCCTTCTTGGCCACCTGGGCACACTGCTGGGACATGTTCAGCCAGCTGTCAACCAGGACCCTAAATTCCTTTTCTATCGAGCAGCTTTCCAGCCACTCTTCCCCAAGCTTGTAGTGTTGCATGGTGTTGTTGTATCCAAAGCATAGGACTCAGCACTTGGCCTTGTTAAGCCTCATACAATTGACCTCATCCCATCGATCTAGCCTGTGCCTTGATAACTTCAAATACTTCTTCACAAAATATTTCAAATTAAAAACTTGATCATATCTGCAAGTGATCAAACAATAAGGGAAAAAATGTTGTGACAGGAAAATACAAGATTTACCATTCTTTCAAAGTCTCTCAATACAGTTTGGATGGCAGGCCACATGCCACAGCATAAGAAATAATAGATATGCATTTTTCTAGTAAAGGACTACAGAGAATAAGGAAAATAAACAAATTCCTATTGCAATATCAATGTGGAAAATGAAAATGCAGTGTTACTTCAAAACCTGGGAAAATAAAATATTCACATCACAAAGTTCAGTCAATGCAAATATGATCTTGCAAATTTAGAAAAAAACCCACATGAATTGTAAGAAAACATGATCTGAGATTGTGAGAAAGCATACTAGTATTATTCACTTCCATTGTCTTATTTATAGGATTCAATTTTGTTTTTGGTTTTGGTTTTTTTTTGGTTTTGTTTTTGCTTTTGTTTTTTTTTTTAATTAATGTGAAGAGGTTAAGAATATCTTTCCCCACATTGATGGCCCCATAGAATGTTTCCAGACAGGTTCAGTAATTTAGCTTGAGAATAATCACCTATGGAAAAGGAGTATTTTACATTCTCTGGCCAGACTTTTCTCTAAAACACAAATATGCAACAAGATTCTGTCCATCAAGCAAAGAAAATACCAGACTCAGTATTCAGTTGGGCCGTAAGAGGTGAGCAACGAGTGTCAGCGTAGGGCTGGAAGGAAAACATTGTAAGGATATCTTGGAGGTGTTGATCAGATTCAATTGTATGTGCTGAGATCTGTTTATGGGTGAAAAGTGTTTGGTAAATTGAATAACGCAATAGAGATTCTTCCATCAATACTAGGTCAATGGCTCTGATCTTGCTTTGGCTGGTAATGACTGAAAATGTTTTAATAAGGGTGCTGCACAGTAGCTTATCTGAAAAAAGCTGATACTGTCAGTCCTGCTCCTTGAAGACAGAAGTCTGTGTTAAAGCAAAGCCACTTTCACTATTCCTATTAGCTGTCATTCTTGTTAGTAATGTCAGCAGTGAAACAGAGGCCTGTGTGGACATAGGAACTGAACTATCTCAGAATTAGTATCTTTGGATCCTGGTTGGTGCACACTGGTGAGGGAGGCCTGTGATGGTAATTTGGAGATTAATTAATCTCATTGTGAAAAGAGCACCTAGTGAAAACACTAATGCTTTTTTTTTTATGACATGGGAGAAGGGAAAAGATCACTAATCTACAAGCATATTTTAATGTGTAAACTTTTTATTCACTTAATAATTATAACCATGACACCCGAAAACACATTTGAGAAAACTTTAGGACTTTTCATCACAGAAGCCATCAATAGGCAATTGTATTTAGTACAGAGGAGGTCATAATTACATGTATGCCAGATAATGAGTTTCTAAAGACAATCTGAGGTGCTGGTATTTAATATTAAATAGCATTTGAGATACAGAAGAATCTTTGTTTCCAGCTTCTGAGGATTAAAAACAAGTATGTATGTACTAAGAGTTTTCAATAGCAACAGCATTTGGTAAACTGTCAGGATGTCTTTGACACTAACACCGATACCTGTTTTCAAATAGTGATGGTGCTTGTGCCTTGGCCTTCTGCCTCAGAGAGCCATTCTGTCTTAGAATTGCCATTCCATGTCTCCAAGACCTTCAGGGTGAAAACAATGGCTGTAGCCTTCTTGTTAACATAGTCAATCTTACTTTGTAACCTTATGGCTTTATTTGATTTATCTATTGAGAAACAAGGTATCATTTAACGCTGTTTGCCTTTGGTGTCTTCTCACTCTAGATTTGCAAAAAATAATTCCCTTCAAACTTCTGCAAAGCATTGTTACTTGAAATGTTAAAACTTGCATGTCACTTTAAACTAAAACTTTAAACTAAAGTTGCAGGGGAGGTGAACCTCAGTCCATCACGCTATTATCAGTCTGATGCCAGTGCAAGCAAAAGATGCCCGGAGCTTGAAGAAGGATCACAGGTAAGCAGGAGAGCACCTAAAGTGCAGCACAAAGGAAAGCCAGCCACTCCAGCCAGCAAGGCGTCTTCATCGGGGTCCAACTTAAATGCCTGTATGGTAATGCTCATAGCATGGGTAACAAACAAGATGAGTTAGAGATGTGCACACACCCGCATGCCTATGATCTTATTGGCATTACAGAGACTTGGTGGGATGGCTCCTATGACTGCAGTGTTGGAATGGAAGGATATGGGCTCTTTAGGAAGGACAGGCAGGGCAGTCAAGGATGGAGCGTTGCCCTCTATGCCAATGACCAACTGGAGTGCATGGAGCTCCACCTGGGGATGGATGAGCAGCTGACCAAGAGCTTATGGATTGGCAGGGACAGGTGACATTATAGTGGGGTTCTGCTACAAGTTACTTGATTAGGAAGACCCAGAGGATGACCCAGAGGATGAGGCCCTATGTAGACAGATAAAAGCAGCCTCATGGTCACAAGCCCTGGTCCTCATGGGGGACTTCAATCAGCCAGAAATCTGTTGGAAGGATAACACAGCAGGGCACAAGCAATCCAGGAGGTTCCTGGAATGCATGGACGATAACTTCCTTCTTCAAGTGATAGAGGAGTCAAAGAGGAGAGGTGCTGTGCTGGACCTTGTTTATACCAACAAGGAGGGACTGGTGGGCAATGTGGATCTCAAGGGCATCCTTGATGAGTGATGCTCCTCAGAGGTCGGTATTTGGCCCAGCACCGTTTAACCTCTTTGTGGTGACATGCACAGTGGGATTGAGTGCATCTTCAGCAAGTTCACCGACAACACCAAGCTGTCTGGTGCAGTTGACATGATGGAGGGAAGGGATGCCATCCAGAGGGATCTTGACAGGCTGGAGAGGTGGCCCTGTGCAAACCTCATGAAGTTCAACAAGGCCAAGGGCCTTGCACCTGGATCAGAGCAATCCTGAGCACAAGCACAGGCTGGGTGGAGAATGGATTAAGAGTAGCTCTGAGAAGAGGTACTTGTGGGTGTTGGTGGATAACAAGCTCAACAGAAGCTGGCAATGTGCATTTGCAGTGCAGAAAGCCAACTGAATCTTGGGCTGCATCAAAAGAACTGTGGCCAGCAGGTCGAGGGAGGTGATTCTGTCCCTCTATTCCACTCTCATGAGACCCTACCTGGAGTATTGTGTTCACATTTGGGACCCCCAATATAAGAAGAACATGGACCTGTTGGGGTGTGTCCAGAGTGTGTGATGAGAGGGCTGGAGCACCTCTGCTGTGAGGATACACTGAAGGAGTTGGGGCTGGTCAGCCTCGTGAAAAGAAGGCTCTAGAGAGACCTTATTACAGCCTTCCAATATCTAAAGGAGGCCTACAAGAAAGCTGACAAGGCATAGGACAAGAGGTAATGGCTTTCAACTGGAAAAAAAAGGTAAATTTTGTTTAGACCTAAGGGAGAAATTCTTTATTGTGGGAGTGGTGAGGCACTGGGACATGTTGCCTGGAGAAACTGTATGCCCCATGCCTGGAAAGTTGGAACTAGATCATCTTTAATGTCGCTTTCAACACAAACCATTCTATCATTCTATGATTCTATGACTTCAAATATTAAGCTTTCAGCAAAAAGTCAAAGAACATTTCTGTTGACATTCCTCTGTGTCAGAATTGAACTCAGGTTTTACAGGGCATTGTGATAGCAAAGAGGTTGTGCTTTTGAATACAAAACTGACTTTTTGCTTATCCATGGCAAGGAAGAATCCCTTGGAGCTCTTTAACAAAAAGGTGACATCAATCATGTTGTCCCAACCAAATATAGAAGGGAATTTCCCCTCTGCTTTCCTGATTATGACTGAACTGTCCAACACAGTAGTTTCTACTTTATACTACACAGTACTCTGCTCCAAACAGAATTAAATAGTCATTTTGTTTCGGTCTAGAGATATTTAGTAATAAATTCCTACTTTTATAGATAATTAAGAAGAGATAATTACCTGTGTCTCCTTTGCTTAATTGAAAAAAAAAAATTAGTTGCTAAACGGATTTTAGATATTTAGAAAGGTGACACTTATATGAAATAAACTATTCTTTAAAGTGGAATATAAGGCTACAGAAAACTCCTCGCTCGATAGACTTGACACTCATGCAAGGACAGGCTTTTCAACAGGAAGAGAATTGAGAAGCAAGGCAATAGTGAGAGAAATATAAGTAGTAATAATAGTGTGATACTCAATTTCAGCACACAGGGGTTGCTGAGTCCTTTAATCAGAAATTCAATTTCCTTTTTGCACTATTATACCACAAATTTAGTCTCTGTTTCGGAAAGCAATGAGGATGAGGATGATGTCTTCCCTCTTAACCCTTTCCACTTATCCAATATAAATATATAGAAAAACAGATTGCTTGTTGTAAGTCTGAAAGAAGACCTTATACTGCATTTCTAGTTGTCATTGACATTACTTCACCTCTCTTAAATGACCTTGTCAGTTACATGAAACAGCTTCTCAGCCAATCACATGCATTATGAGTTTTCCTGTTTTTCCAAAGATTATGATGTTTCATTTAATATGGTAACCTTAAACAAATAAATCATTTAGAGACCATTATCTATCAGATCAAAGGGCCTCCATACATGGGCTACTGTTAGAATAAAAAATCCCAATCTCTGTTAATTCATTCTCAGCTTGATATTGGAGCCATCTGAGATTGGAGAGAGATTGTTTTTGTATTACTTACAGAATATTTTAAGAAAAAAAGGAAATAGAACGTAAATCTAACTAAAGTCCCTTTTCACTTTGTTCTCTCCTATGCCTTTTGTCTATGCTTTTTTATAATTGATTTTACAAAGTAATCTCATTTTCTTAAGAAGAGAAAGCTTGAATCTTGAAGCAGAAGCCTCCCTAACTATTACCTTGAGTTCAGAAAGAACATGAAGCTACTGCTGTTTCCCATTTTATTTATGTCAAGTATCTAAGATTCACCTAACTTACTGAAGACTTTGAAAAGCCATTTTCTTCTAGTACTTTTTGCTCCATTAAGTGATTCACTTAGCCATACAATCTGGTTTTCTAGACAAAAGAAACACAGCATGATTTTACATTAGGTATAAAAACATCTAGTTTCATTATTTATTTAACATAGGTGGAAAATTGAACAGTATTCAGAATATCTTATTTTTATCTATAAAAATGAAAACAAACAAACAAGTGCTAAGATCTAAACAAATAATTTTCTATCTCTTTTTTTTTTTTTTGTAAAATGGACTCATAGGTGTTAGAGAATTCTTCATGTCACATCCAACTATAATCAAGTACTGTTGTCCTTAAGGTATTTTTTTTGTGCTGCATAGTGAACTAAGGAGACTCGGAAAAGAAGAAGAAGAATAAAAAGAGGAAATACTCAATTCACTCAATATGCCAGTATGTGTACATCCCATGCAGATACTTTTATTGCTACATTTTTTTTGTTCTGCTTGTATGTATTTCTCCTGTGTTATTTTCTCTTTTAGAACTCTTCATTCGTATAATTTTTGTTATACTACAAATGATTAGTCAACAAAATTCTCTTACAAGATCCATATTTACATTAATATCCATGTAGAAAGTTAATTGAGCAACAGAAGAGCTGTTATTCCATTACTGATGTCTTTGCTGCATCATGAAGGCATCAATTTAGCACAAGGCTATAAATAGAAAAATACAGTGGATGGAACTGGCTGGTCTTGTGTTTTTCATATTCCCTTCAGGGTAAAGTATGACATAACCTAATTACAGTGGTAGAGATTTCACTGCAGGGAAAACTGTTGTTATTCCATTTGACAATCAAGTAATTATCTTCTCTACTGAATGTTGTACTGGATGTTACTAATTAAGTCATGCACAATAATTTATTTAAAATTTAGGAAATGGTGCCACTGTTATAAAAGTTTGGTCTTCAATAATGTCAATAATTTTTACAAAACCATTTTTTTTGGGGGGGGGGGGGGGCAGTTTTTAACAGCTACCTGTCAGACTGGTTACTTAAGCAGAAAGCAGGCCTTCTTTCTGACTACATCCCTACTTCTTGTTCCAGGGCACGGGCTCAGCCTGCAGTTCCTTCATTCTCCTTTGGGCCATACGGCTTCTGCTGGGTGCTGGCAGCAAGTTCTTAAAACAGCAACAAAAGTGATGACAGAGCTGTGTAAGTAGCAGGCTTTGTGGGGACTCCAAATTTCATGTAGTTGTCCAGGTGTTTCAGCAAAGAGGAAGGGAGGTAGCACAGTATCTTCTTATGAGAGGATCTGCAAGCAACCTTATCTGTATTTCTCCTTGTGGGAGAATCTGCAAGCATCTTTGTCCTAACCCTGGTTTAGGAGTTCAAACTGTGTAATTACATACTCCTGCCTTAGCTACTTTATTTTTTTTTTTTCTGTTTTGCCTTATAAGCATATAGAATTTGGATATTCTTTCCTGATTATGTCATCTGTAAGAAAAGCAAACCATCTGATCATACAAAAAGATACAGTAGGCCAAATCTCCCAGTCTTCTTCATGAAGTGCAAAACTTCCTGCTCATTAACTTCATTTTATTTGAATTGTGTATTATGGGTTAATAATTGAAAACAGTAGATTATAATTTTCTTTTAGGTTATTGATGCTATCCTCACCCATCACGACACCAGAATAGAGTTATTTTGCAGAGAATACTTTTTAAAAGATTACATCTATTTTAGTATTAACAATAGTAAAATTTGCCATTTATCTTCCTGTACTAGTATCTTGAAGTCATACTGGTGCAAAATTAGGAATAAACTTTGTAAAAACATCAGCTATATCTTAGCAAAAATTATCACCATGTTTTAATATATTTAAACACACCTCTTTTTTTTCTTTAAGAGTATTTTCTTATCTTTAAACTGCCTTCTCTGTCACCACATTCATGGAAATATAAATCTTCAAAATCTTCATTGTAGAGAACTAAAGAAAAAATAAAAGGATTGAAGAGAAACCATTATAATATTTGAAAATCAAGGTGCTTGAGAGTTCTGCATCTGTTTTCTGAGTGTCAGAGAACTAAAGAAAGGAAACATGACTGACTGAAAGCAAATACTGGAAAGGGTTCTACCAAATTCCTGAGACATGTCCACAGAAGTTATACGTTAATTCTCACCTATACATGCTGCATACGCACGCAGCATATAGATACATTTTGTCATACAAATATAAAACTCTTTAAGCTGTATGAAAAAATGTAATCATTTATTCACACTTCATGCATTCCCATTATGGTAGCAAAATCTACATTACAGCTGGTAGAAAATTGTCTAATGTTAGGTGTATTTAAAGGTGTAGGTAATGCCTATTTCTCTTTTTATCACTGTTCTTCCCTTTAAATCCAGTCAACACAAATTATACCTGGGCTGAGTTTGCAGGATTTGGAGCACTTGAGTGTACCGTTCCTTTGATAGCTAGATTACGCTTGTCTTACTGCTTCAGTGTAAATGTAATTTGAGGGTCTTGTTGCTTGTTTCTGGTAAGTGTTGTGACTTGAAGATGAAAATATGCCATGCTGGCTTGTTGGTTCCACTTGAAAAAGACATATAACTGTCACTGCCAAGAAGGAAGAAAGTGTTTCATCATCCCCATTAAACACCAAGGGCTTAGGAGATCTGCTGTGTTTACAAAGTTTCAAGTACTTTTTGTTCAGCAACTATGTACAACTTTAAAGCAAGGATAAAACTGGATTTTATTTAAAAAGAAATAATACAGCATGGGAGAATCTTTGTATCAAACCACAGAGATTTTTCTCAGACACAATAGAATCTTTTTAAATCTCATATTAACAAGGAAAAGCTAAATATACCACCTGTACAAGAAGTGGTGAGAAAAATATATTATGATTCAATTTCTCCTTCCTAGAAAAAACACAAGCTTTACCTTCCTCAAGTTTTTAAAAGATAGCTTTGAACTTTGTACACAGGAGAAAATCTAGGAAGGTACTAGAAAGAAAGCATCCACTCAAAGGCCTATCAAGTTAAACCAGAGATGCTCATGTCAGAGTGCTGCTGCTGCTACTGAATCTGTAGCTAGTGAATCTATTTCTTTCATGTATGCCTTACGTTATTTCATAAAAAAAAAAAATCATAAAATCAACACAAAACACTCTGTCCTCATCTATGCTGTATTGCCTAATTTAGTGAAGGGAAGTTTCATAGCAGCTCCCTTTAGTATCACTGTATTTAAGATTTGTCCTGTTCCTATTCAAAACCATACGTAGGTCTGTATGTGGAGTAGCTCAGTAACTAGATGAATCTTATTTCTTTTGTTCCCCCACTAACATGTTTGTGGATATAAAAATGACACCAATTAACTTCAGTAGTAGGCTGGAATACAAACCCTCCACTACAGACCTAGTAGATGTAGTACTCATTATGCAAGTTAACAGACCCTGGAAAAAAATTCTAATGTAAAAATCCATTTAACTTTGTGGAAAAATTAAAGTTATTTTAACTCTTGCATTGAGATCCCAAATAGTTTTTGTTCTTATAAGAAAGCTAAGTTAGTTCCAAAAAATAGTTAGAATGTACCTGTTTGTGCTGGAATGGTGAGAGGTAATTTCAATGCACCAGGTTGGGAAAGCCAAGTTGTCCCTTACTGCCTTTAAAGAAGTACTTTTCATATGGAACATATTGCAGCCATCCAGCGTGAGGACGTGATATAGCAGTGGTAACCATCCCAAGTGAAACAAACCCAGACCCTTAATGTATTGTGTACTAGCTCCTGTAAGGTAGCTGCCGTTTCAGACACTGATGAAGTGTAGTGAAGTGAAGAAAGTAGAAGCCTTTCTTGCTAAACTGGAAAGGTACTTGAGAACAGTAACAAAATTATTTGCTCAGTAGTAAATTATTTTATGAATAAGATGAACAGCTCATATGCTGTGTGTGTTGTGCACATATATTCAGCAGAGGTGAAAATTTGGGATGGTGATAGGGGAAGTGAAACAGAAGAGAGTGAGTTGCTCCAACCCTTTCTCTGCTATACAATAATACTTCAGACAGTATTATACTACCAGTGTTTATGTATCTAGTTCATTCTTGAAATTTATAGACGTTAAGGTCTTTGTTATCTAATCAAATTCTGATAAAATGAGGTACATCATCTTGATGTAAATACATGTGGATGTAAATACACTGGATGTAAATACACTGGATCTTGATGTAAATACACTGGATGTAAATATCATCTTGATGTTAAATACATCATCTTGATGTATTTAAATAATGTAACAAGATAATCTGGAATTGAGTGGAATTCTCTATTTATTTATCTGTTTGTCTTTCAATATGTAAAATGGATAACACTGCTGAATTTAGTTGACAACCGTGCTCAGGCAAACACATATTTAAGGAGGTGCTTAATCTTAATTACTTCTAACACATTCATTTATCACTCTACTTACTTATTTCTTACACATCTATTTCCACATTTTGAAAAATTAAGAAAAAGTTTTGTTTAAGGGATCCCTCCACCCTCAAACATCACAGGATCAGAAATATCTACTGAGGGCATCAGAGTAAATACTGTATTAAATAATACAGAACTATATGGGGGTTTATTTATAAATCCATTTTTTTTCTTTAAAAAAAAAGGTATTTTTAAGTATGTCATTTTAAAGTTACATTAAAACATGAGAAAAAGAATTTGGTAAGACTTCAGAGGGAATTTTTTCCCCTTTTCAGGGTTTTCAGACCTTTTCCCTCCATCATTAGCTAGCAACACTTGCAAGCAAGCCCTAATTAGATTTTAGGTACTTATCATTTCTGCATGTTTCATAACGACAGTCTGATGAAACTAGAGACAAAATTGTCAAAAAATATAGGCAAATAACTGGTGTATCCTTAGTGGCCTGTGTTGCGTGTTCTCACTGTTGCTTTTATTTGTCATATTTTAATTCTTCTGTAGGGACTGCTGAAGATGAATGATATAGGATCTTTTAAATTATCTGAAATGAAAATAAAAATGTATATAACATATATTTTATGCATACTTGTAAGCCTGAAGAATGTTGAAAAAAAATTCTCCCAAGCAAACAGATCTTAGATAAAATGAGTGAAAAATAAGCTGTGCTTTCTTTTAGGTAAAGATAATCAGAAGATCTTCATTGACACTCTCTAGGAGCAACTTGAGAACAAACAAGAAGCCTTGCTTTTCCACAAATAGTGTAAAAAGACTGTGGAATGCACTGCAAAAGGCCTGTATGGAAGCTTAAAGTACTTTGACAAAAAACCTCAACAATATAGTCACGTTCATCCTATTGAGATATCCAAGCATTGCTGTCATCATGAATCCTCCAGCTTAAAAAATCCTTAAATTATTCATTGCTATAAACTCTGCCATGGAAAGCTTAGTTTTCCTTCATTATCTGCTTTCTGATTACTATCAGTGACAATATACTGGGCTGCTCTGCATTACAGTGCTAGTTTTCTTTTCTTAACCCACTGTTAGGGAGGATCAAAATCTAGCTGCTCCCTGTGGGGAGCCAGGAGCTGAGGGTGAGTGCAAGGCAGGCAGAGTGATGTCTTCATTCGACAAAAAGCCAGGGCACTGACACAACAAGTCAGCATCAGGATCAGGATCAGGCTCAGAGACAATGGCCAGAACAAGTCCCAGTGACGTCATAGCCTGTTAAGTCCACTGGGGCAAGGCACACCTAGGGCCAAACTTGCAAGCCATGTGCATGGGTCCAGGTTAGGTCAGGATTGAGGTGGTATGAGCCTGGACATAGACATATCTGCTGAGCAGTTGAAACGTGGCTCAGGCAGGGACAGCCTCTGCTGAAAAGTAGCTCTGCCTAGATGGAGGGTAGCCCAAGCTTCTGGCTTCTCATGAACAGTAGACTTGATCTGCGACTCATCCCACTGAACCCCTTAACTCAACCCACAGATTGTAGAGGAGTAAAAAGGACTCAATTGTGTTGACACTTCCTCTAAAAATTGGATATTCCTTTTCTCTTTTTATTCCTATCTAAAGTAGCTGTTAACCAAACCATGTATTTCCAGTGAATGACTTTTCATAGGTTTACATTTATAAAGAGGATTTGAAAACAGGCAGTCAAGTTAGTAATTATTTTAATGACCTGAAGTGAGTACCTACCTTTTTCATCAAGCAGGTGGCCTTTCTTTTCCATAAATGTATCATTACAGTGAACACACTTGAGTTCAGGGGATTTACTGCAATAATCCTTACAGTGCATAATAAAATTATCACTTATAATTAAAATAAATGAGTAATATTTAACTAGAAAACAACAGTCAGATTTCATATAAAAAAAAAAGAAAAGGAAAAGGGTTGATAAAATACTAAGTTCATGCATATGAAGAGAGAAAGACTTTTTAAGCCCGTTGAGAAAGTTAGAAAAGCTTAGACAATATTTATTATGAGTTTGTATTTTAAGACATCAGCCTTTCTGAACTAAGCATATTTTTACATGAGCTACATAAAAATAATAATCTAGTATTTTAACAATTTTTTCCTCATTTTTATGTGCTTATGCATCAGAAAAGACTATGCATTTTATGTAAGCATACAATAAGCAGTGATAGAAAGAATGGAATTTAAAAAATATTTTGTCTGTATTCTGTGTCCATCTTTACCTGAACTACTGGAAGTCAAACCATTGTCAATAAATAGATACATGTTTGAAACAATTATATTTTTTTTCCACCAAAGGTGCAGTTTCATTCGTGTCTTTGAAATCTAACCAATAGTATAAATTATTCTTCTAATATGACTGCATAGACCTAAGAAACTCCGAATATGAGATTTGTACATCACAACAACAACAAAAAAGCTGTATTCAAAAAGCTGTTCTAATGAGCGAGAAAAATCTCTCAATCAAACTTTATATAAATATGTTGAAGAAGCTAAGTGGAACTGTCTTTTCCAGGAAAAACTTGTTTCTAAGTGAGGACTTCAGTACAGGTGCAATGTGACTCTTAGGTTAAACTATTTTTGCCTGTTTTACAACCTCTACTTTAATGACCTGTTTAGCACGTAATACATACTGTAGTGCAAAAAAATTAAATTCAGGCTAAAATGATAACTAGTAACTAGTAACTTTCATTTAAAACTAATAACTAATTTAAATGAATTATGTTAATTTCTTTTAAGAAATAGTAATGCTATCAATACTTTCATTCTCATTTCACTTATACCAGATTTACACTGAATTTAGAACCGTTTTCTTTTTTTCCAGGTAAAAAATTACAAAAATTGGGTCTTACTCCACACTGAAACACATTTGATGTTCAAACATACTCCCTCCATCAGCTACGTTATGCTAGACACTGCCTGTAATTTTATTTGATAACAGGAGTATCACTGTCTGTTCAACTTGTATGTTATATACTTGGTAATAAGGTAGAGCAAAAATAAAATGGTATTTATAGTTTTCTTGTGATTACTGAAGTTCCTGAAGTGCAGACTTGGCTTCAGTGTCGGGTTATGTCACAAGGGATCACCAGAAGGCTTTTGTGTATTGCTTTGATGTTAGGTATAATCATTACCAACTTGTGCTTCTAGGGATTCTCTAGATACCAAATATCAAGACTCAGAGTTAAATCAGATGCCCAGGGTATGTTTCAGAATAATAATTTGCAAATAGCAGACTAAACAAATGGAATCTAAGATTCTCATGGACTTTAAGAATAACAGGCTTTAAGATTTATATGGCTTGAATTCTCTATTACAAAAGAGCAACATGATGGCTGAGGTTCTAACTCTTATACTGATGCTAGAACAAACTTAAAGAAGATCATCTGCAAATGAAAAAGGATTTGGTAGAAGAAATAAGTGAAAATGTAGAAATTAATGTATTATTCTTCAAGTTAGAATGTGCTAGAAATGGAAAGAGTATGTGACAAAAAATTGATTTACTTCTCTTGGAGATGGAGGTCAGAGGTATGCCAAGCCAATGAAAACATTGTAT
Organism: Tetrax tetrax; assembly: GCA_009806455.1. NCBI lineage: Eukaryota > Metazoa > Chordata > Aves > Otidiformes > Otididae > Tetrax > Tetrax tetrax. Next base: position 27,702 of record WHYT01015585.1, on the reverse strand, counting down.
TTTTCATGAACTAGACTTATATGTACAGTTTGAGGTGTTTGTTATTTAGAGACAGTCACAGATAATGGATGCTTCTTGAAGGACTAATTTCCTACAAGGATAGAGGTTGGTGTAGTGTTTAAAAATATGAAAAATTCTCAAAAAAATTACTTAAATAATGAAAGTTTTAAAAAACCAGTTTATATATTTTGTATTTGCTTGCATGCTTTCCATGTCAAACTTCAATATATCAGAAAACATTTCATAAATATGAAATTAGCAACGTTTACACAGCGTTAAGGCCTTTTTGTCCTCTTCCATCACCCCACCAGTGAGTAGGCTAGGGGTGCGGAAAAAGCTAGGAGGGGACACAGCCAGGACAGCTAGACCTCAACTGACCAAAAGGATATTCCAGACTATGTGATGTCCTGCTCAGCAATAAGACTGAGGAAAGAAAAAAGAAGAGGAGGACGTTCGGAGCTACGGCATTTGTCTTCTCAAGTAACTGTGTAACTGTTGTGGAAACAACTTCATATGTTGCTTTTTAAGTAGTGCATGTCTGAGCCACTTAGAGGAGTCCATATAATCTCATTTTTTGAGAGTCAGGAGAAAGTTATTGGAAATTAGTCAGTTAAAGACAAATGAGTGTCCAAATCAGAAATCTGTTTCAACACTTAGCAAAGATTTTCAAATCCATCTTTAATTTACTAGACTTTGTAAGAATTTAGAATGTTCTTATGATATGACATTTTTGTCAATTACTTTTGTCATTTTACAGAAAGGTCTGGCATCACTTCTCTCAAGTGCTGCAAAAATGATAAGATG
>WHYT01015585.1:0-14288 GCA_009806455.1 Tetrax tetrax | reverse complement strand
GATTTACTTCTCTTGGAGATGGAGGTCAGAGGTATGCCAAGCCAATGAAAACATTGTATTTTTCATGAACTAGACTTATATGTACAGTTTGAGGTGTTTGTTATTTAGAGACAGTCACAGATAATGGATGCTTCTTGAAGGACTAATTTCCTACAAGGATAGAGGTTGGTGTAGTGTTTAAAAATATGAAAAATTCTCAAAAAAATTACTTAAATAATGAAAGTTTTAAAAAACCAGTTTATATATTTTGTATTTGCTTGCATGCTTTCCATGTCAAACTTCAATATATCAGAAAACATTTCATAAATATGAAATTAGCAACGTTTACACAGCGTTAAGGCCTTTTTGTCCTCTTCCATCACCCCACCAGTGAGTAGGCTAGGGGTGCGGAAAAAGCTAGGAGGGGACACAGCCAGGACAGCTAGACCTCAACTGACCAAAAGGATATTCCAGACTATGTGATGTCCTGCTCAGCAATAAGACTGAGGAAAGAAAAAAGAAGAGGAGGACGTTCGGAGCTACGGCATTTGTCTTCTCAAGTAACTGTGTAACTGTTGTGGAAACAACTTCATATGTTGCTTTTTAAGTAGTGCATGTCTGAGCCACTTAGAGGAGTCCATATAATCTCATTTTTTGAGAGTCAGGAGAAAGTTATTGGAAATTAGTCAGTTAAAGACAAATGAGTGTCCAAATCAGAAATCTGTTTCAACACTTAGCAAAGATTTTCAAATCCATCTTTAATTTACTAGACTTTGTAAGAATTTAGAATGTTCTTATGATATGACATTTTTGTCAATTACTTTTGTCATTTTACAGAAAGGTCTGGCATCACTTCTCTCAAGTGCTGCAAAAATGATAAGATGATGCAGATAAACTACTGTTTAAAAAAAAAAAGAACAAAATACATTTGTTCAAAGTGCAGACCTTAGACTGCAGTAAGCATTTAGACCTTTCTCCTGGGGCAGAGACAGGGGGCAGCCCTGTCTGCAGAAGATGTGCCCAGGCGGTGAGTGTAGGAGGCAGTGAGGAGGCTGTATAGCATCAGGGAGGCTGAGAAGGAGTTGGATATTTGGTTCTGAGCACAGCCTGCAGTGGACACACAGCCCATGGCCACACAGCCAAAACCTCTCCCACTGACACAAACAAAAGGCAGGGGAGGCAGCAATACAGAAGAATGGAAGCTTGCAAAGGCAACAGCCAGCAGGAGGAAGAGACTTCCCCCAAAACCTGAGATGCCTCTGCAGAATTGCTTTGCTGTTCTGCAGACTGAAGAGGAAAGACCCAGCATATCAGGAGAGACACTGGAGCCTAGCAAGGCAGCCCGACCTGCTCCCCATATATACAAGAGCAATCAAGAAAAGGTGATGGGTGATAGTAGTGGATGACTCTTTTGAGGGGTGCAGAGGCACCCATTTGCTGACCCAACGCACTCTGTAGAGAGGTGTGCTGCTTACCTGGAGCTCATATCAGGGATGTCACCAAGATACTACCAAAGCTTGTACAGCCCACTGGCTACTTTCCACTGCTGCTGTTTCACGTGGGCAGCAGTGATACAGTGAAGAGCAGCCTGAGGATTATCAAGAAGGATTACAGAGCACTGGGAGCAATGGTTAAGGACTCTGGGGCACAGGTGGTCTTTTCATCCATCCTCCCAGTCAAAGGGAAGGGGACTGAAAGGGCCAGTTGAATCTGGCAAATCAACAAATGGCTACAGGACTGCTGCCACAGCTAGGGGTTCAGTTACCTAGAACATGAGACTCGATTTGAGCAACCTGGCCTACTGAAGGCTGATGGGGCCTACCTGACAGAGAAGGGAAAGAGCACCTTCGGTCATCAGCTTGCCAAGCAGATGAAGAGGACATTAAACTAACATTAATTAGTGGGGGCAGGGGGGAACCTCAGTCCATCCCACTAATGTCAGTTCGATGCCATGCCACCAAAAGATGCCCAGTGCCTGGGGGAGGATCACAGGCCAGCAGGAGAGCACCTGAAGAGCAGCTCAAAGGAATTTCAGCTGCTCCAGCCAGCAAGTCATCTTAATTGAGGGCCCAGCCTAAAAGCCTCTATGCTAAAGCATGTAGCATGGGGGACAAGCAAGACAAGTTAGAGATGTGCACACACCTGCAAGGCTATGATCTTATTGTCATCACAGAGACACGGTGGGATGGCTTCTACAACTGCAGTGTTGGAATGGAAGGATATGGACTCTTTAGGAAGGATAGTCTGGGGATATGAAAAGCGGGTGTTGCCCTCTATGTTAATGATCAACTGGACTGCAGGGAGCTCCACTTGGGAATGGAAGAGGTGCCAATCAAGATCTTATGGGCTGGGATTAAAGGGAAGGCAGGGACAGGTGACATTATAGCGGGAGTATGCTACAAGTTACCCAATCAGGAAGACCGCAAGGGTGAAGTTTTCTATAGACAGGTAAGAACAGCCTCACGGTCACAAGCCCTGATCCTATGATTCTAAGACTCTATAAGTCAAGCTAATAACAAATAGCCTTAAAGTTGGGCTAGTGATCACTGTCTTTGATGCTCTTTTCATAGAGTGTGGCCAAACTACCTTTGCACCACCATCTGTGGCTGTTGGAAAAATTTAGATGAGCCAATCTTCCTCTCTGTCTTCTTCAAACATATGTCATGCATATATAATACAACCAAATCTCCAACCTGATGTTTGGAAGGCTATCTCTACCTATGAGTTGAAAGGCATTAATATAGGAATAAAATGCATACTGTTTCAAAATTCTCCTCAATGTTTCTTCACTGATTAAATTGTTTACTCACCGTGACTGTAGTTTTCTTACAATATTGTAATATTTGAACATGATGAAGCCATTTCACTTCCAGTTCCTTAAAATGATTGTAATTTTTGCTTCACTGTTAAGAAAAATAAGTTGTTTCTTAAAAAAAAACCACAAAACCTAGCAATCAAATACTCTCTGTTGGGACTGGAAACTAATTTTGATATGCCTTGTAACGTTTGTCACACAATAATAGAAAAGTAATTATACTTTTCTGTAATGGGCTCGGTTAACAGTATAAATGATACCCATTAAGGTCCATAAGGAGACTTTCACTTTGATCTGATCTGGTACAGTTTATATAATTGTGCCACTTTTATTTACCTTTTGTGGTTCCAATCTATATTTATAATTGAAGAAGATACTACTGTGGATTGTTAAAAATTAGTGAAGCAAACATGAAGGGATGAAATATTTCTGACTGGTATGGAGCAATAGTCTAGTATTTCAAGGTCAGACATGACAAAATTCAGTGGTACTGTATTATTATCTTTATTATTGATCTACTAATCCTAAAGCAACTCTGACCTCAAATGTCTCTCTGAAAACCAAGAGAATATTTTTTTTTCCAAAGATAGACTGAAGCTTACACTTTTCTCTCTGATATGAGATAAAGATACCTGAATGGCTTAGGTATACTGAAAACTTGCTAAAGGAAACGGATTCTAGATGCCAGTGGAATCAAAGTGGCAGGTGCTTCTCTAGTCTACTAGTGAAAAATGGCCTGTGATGAAAGCTATTCCTTTTTTTGAAGATATTTAGGGTATAATTTTTATACTGATTTGTGGAGTTGCCCATAAGTCTGTTACTACAGATGACAGGTGACCTTCACAAATTGCTCATATTTTTCACTCCATTTCTTTATGAAAAAAATTTCATTGCCATTCCTTCCTGTTAAGGCTGCAAGATTTTAAAGCAATGCTAAAGAAGGACATTTGTCAACGAATGCATTCCCTGGATATGGGGAAAAAGCCTGAAAAAAACAGTCTTTCTCAAAACCAAAGATATTTACCTGTAAAAAAATTCCCGATCTGAAAATCCCTCAAAAAGCCATGGAGTTCATCTTCAGTCTGATTTTAAACATATGAAATATGCAATAGCTTTGAAACTAGAAGTCAATGAAATTGAACGTATATTATTGAATAAATCATAGAATAATAGAGTAGTTTGTGTTGAAAGGGACCTTTAAAGGTCATCTAGTCCAACCCCCTTGCAAGAGGCAGGGACATCTTCAACTGGATCAGGTTGCTCAGAGCCCTGTCCAACCTAGCCTTCAATGTTTCCAGGGATGGAGCATCTACCACTGCTCTGGGCAACCTGTTCCAGTGTTCCACTACCCTCATTGTAAAAAAATTCTTCCTTACATCCAGTCTGAATCTACCTCCTTCTATTTTAAAACCATCACCCCTCTTCCTATCACAACAGACCCTCCTAAAGAGTTTCTCTCTGTCTTTCTTGTAAGCCCTTTAGTTAACTGCTATAAGGATTTCCCAGAGCCTTCAACTCTCCAGCCTGAACAACCTTAACTCTCTCAGCCTGTCCTCATAGGAGAGGTGCTTGAACCCTCTGATCCTCTTTGTGGCTGTCCTCTGGACTCAGCCCAACAAGTCCACATCCTTCTTATATTGCGGGCTTCAGATCTGGGAGCAGTACTGCTGGTGGGGTCTCATGAGAGCAGAGTAGAGGGAAAGAATCACCTCCCTCAACCTGCTGGCCACGCTTTATTTGATTCAGCCCAGGATGAAGTTGGTTTTCTGGGCTGCAAGCACATATTGTCAATTCATGTTCAGGTTCTCATCCACATAACTTTCAGCCCTGTGAATAGGCACCACTAGGTTCTGTGTGTCATTGTCTATGATGCACCTAATGATATATGGAGGCAACCTGGATTCAGTGGCCACCTCTGCTGCAAATAGAGCACTATCTTATGAAAGCAAACGATGAACTGACTGTGTCCTGATGCCAAAGACTGCCAAAATTCAGAGCCAGGGGAATTGTTTACAGGTTATGAGGGTTTTCCACAGCAGTCCCAGTTCTGGTGACTCCTAGAGAGGTTAAGGACTAGATCTAATACAGAGTATCAGCTTTATTTATGTGAGACTCTTAATCTTTCTCAGTTTAAAATGTGCACATTTTAAAACTGAACAGTATTACTCTCTCTTTATCTGCATTGTGGTTTAAGTACAGACAGCAATCGAGTACCACACAGCTGCTCAATCAGTCTCACTCTCCCCAGGGGACAGGGGAGAGAATCAGGAAAAAAATACAAACCATGCATGGGCTGAGATAAAGACAGTTTATTAGGACAGCAAAGGAAAATATACTTTTATATATATAAATGATAATAATAATAAAATGTAAAAAGTAGGGATAATAATAATTGAAAAAACCTTTGAACAATGCACAATTTCTTACCACCCAGAAACCTGATGACTGGTACAATCTGTCCAGAGCAGCAATCACAAAATGGAAAAAAAACCCTGTAAACCATTCTGGAATTATTCCAAACAGTGAGAGAAAAAAGAGACTCAGCTCACCAGCCCACCCCAACTTAAGTACTGAGTGTGACGTTTATGGCGTGGAATACTCTCTTTGGCCAGTTTGGGTCAACTATTCTGGCTGTAGCCCTCCCAGCTTCCTGCACCTGCACATTAACAAAACCTGGAAAGCTGGACAGAGACCTTGGTGTCTCTAGCAACAACTTGTAACATCAGTGTGTTTATAAACATTCTTCAAATATGAAATCCAAAACACGTCAGATACTGAGAGGAAAATTAAGTCCATCCTAGCTGAAACCAGGACAATTTGCCATATCTACTTATCCCCATGTATTTTGATATGGTTGTATGGTGCTTCACCCAACAGGATTTCTATTTGGTTTCAATGTGGACAGAGACACATAGTGCAGTGGAGTGGCACAGAAATACACAAGCTATCAAGAACAATCTGCCTCCCTATAGCCACAGATACTTCGTCCTTTATATGGGCTAAAGTCAGAACGCTTCTTTCTGGGCCTGCCACCAAGTTAACGAGACCTAAATAAATGCAGAGCCTATAGCTTGGACTGGGAGCTGAATGAACATGCCCACATTTCCAGTTTAAATAGTGGGCAGCAACTGGATACTTCAGTATATAGTGGCCAAGAACCTCAAAATTCTGCACTGCATGAAGTAGATATATCCTGAACATTTTCATAACAGAAGTCCTAAAGGTATTACATAATCATATGAGCTTAGAAATACACTTTTTACTCAAAATCCCATGATAACACTTTCCCTGGTTATTTTCTTTTCATTGCTTCTATTTCTTTCTGTGAAGAAAATCAGTCATCTTGTCAAAATCACTAGATTTTCTTTTTGGAAAGATTAGTCTGTCTGCTTATCTGAGAAATCTTACTTTTCTGGTATGACTTTGAGAAAGTTAAATATCTTACCAAATCCTGTATCAACACTGATGTAATATTTTAAAATGTGCATTTCTTCATCCACATGTTTTCTAGGAAAAAAACCCCAAAACCCTAGTCAGAGTCATTTTAAAATCACTATTTGTTTAAATGTTCTTCTTCCACTTACTGCGGGATCTTCTTTTACCACAGAGTGTCTTTGCCCTAGTATGCAAGAATTAATGGAATCTTATTTTAAACTGTTTAAACCATTTGCTAATATTAGCATATTTTGTTTTGTTTTGACAGGGAACTTGCTTCCTTTAATCCTCAAATGACTTTGCATGTTGTTTGATTCTTTCTCCCATGTTTGTGCAAAAAACATGTAATGCCCTTATTTTTTATGCAATTTTATAATAAGGAATGAGACAAAAAATTCGATATTTTGAAGAGAACAAAAAACAATTAGCATGACTAGATGGATTTTCTTCTTTTAAATACTCTCTTATTTGACAGATTTTTTTCCCTTTGTTCATACACATGCAAGCTCTCTTCCCTACACGTGTATTTTATAATGAACTCTTGATTAGAGGGACCTTGACAGGCTGGAGAGGTGGCCCCATGCCAACCTCATGAAGTTCAGTCAGGCCAAGTGCAAGGTCCTGCACCTGGGTCGTGGCAATCCCAGGCACAAATACAGGCTGGGCGGAGAATGGATCAAGACCAGGCCTGAGGAAAGGGACTTGGGAGTGATGGTGGATGAGAAGCTCAACATGAGCCGGCAATGCGCCCTTGCGGTTCAGAAGGCCAACCGCATCCTGGGCTGCATCAAGAGGAGTGTGGCCAGCAGGTCGAGGGAGGTGATTCTGCCCCTCTACTCTACTTTAGTGAGACCCCACCTGGAGTACTGCGTCCAGGTCTGGAGCCCCCAACATAAGAAAGACATGGACCATTTGGAGAGGGTCCAGAGAAGGGCCACGAAGATGATGATAGGGCTGGAGCACCTTTCCTATGAAGACAGGCTGAGAGAGTTGGGGCTGTTCAGCCTGGAGAAGAGGAGGCTCCAGGGAGACCTGATAGCGGTCTTCCACTACCTCAAGGGGGCCTACAGGAAAGATGGGGAGAGGCTGTTCAGTAGGGCCTGTTGTTACAGGACTAGGGGTGATGGTTTCAAAATAGAGGTAGACAGATTTAGATTAGGAAAATTTTTTGACAATGAGGGTTGTAGAACACAGGAACAGATTGCCCAGAGATGTGGTAGAGGCCCCATCCCTGGAAACGTTCAAGGCCAGGTTGGATGAGACTCTGAGCAACTTGATCTAGTTGGAGAAGTCCCTGCTCCTTGCAGGGAGGTTGGATTAGATGACCTTTGAAGGTCCCTTCCAACCTTAACCATTCTATGATTCTGTGTAGCTAAATTACAAGGAACAGAGGAACCCTTAAAACAAGAAAGGTTACAACATATAGAACACTTTTAGAGGCTTACTGAAAACAAGACTATTTCCTTTCTACTGTCTGTGAAAGCATGTAAAACCACAGGGAAACATGTGCAGTAAATTTGAGTAGAATTTATTTTATATTGCATTTCCATCTGTGCAACTTATTTTTTCCAGTGAGATTTTTTTTCTACCTATTTACCAGCATGATATCAATAATGAGTTCTAGTTTTGGAGTTTTATTACATAAGGCAAAGTTTTCATATTCTCAGGATATTAACAAAAATTGTCTAATTCAGCACAATAGACTTCATTTTATAAATAGAACTGTCTGGGGTTTTTTTAATGATGTATTTTTAGCAAAAATTGGTGACTAATATAATCGCCATACTTATATAATCATAAAATCATAGAATCATAGGACAGTTAGGGTTAGGAGGGACCTTTCAAGGTCACCTGGTCCAGCTCCCCTGGAAGAAGCAGGGACATCTCCAATCAGATCAAGTTGCTCAGAGCCATGTCCAACTTGGCCTTCAATGTTTCCAGGGCCATCTACCACCTCTCTGGGCAACCTGTTCCAGTGTTTCACCACTCTCATTGTAAAAAATTTCTTCCTTATCTCTAGTCTGAATCTGCTTCCTTCTAGTTTAAAACCATTAGCCCTCATCCTATCACAACAGACCCTGCTAAAATATTTCTCCCTGTCTTTCCTATAAACCCCCTTCAGATACTGGAAGGCTTCTATAAGGTCTTTCTGCTGCCTTCTCTTCCCCAGGCTAAACAACCCCAACTCTCTCAGCCTGTCCTCATAGGAGAGGTGCTCCAGCCCTCTCATCTTTGTGGCCCTTCTCTGAGCTCACTCCAACAAGTCATAGAATAATTTGGTTATATCTATTTTTACCCTTATTCTTGTATGCATATGAAACTAGCATCAAAAGAATGGAAGACTGAATGTGACAGGCCTAAAATATCAAGTCCCATGTTCCCACGAATTAGTCAAAGAGACCACCCTTCAAAGTTTAAAAATGCTTCTCAAAACAGAATTATAGTTTAGACAGCTATAATTTTTAGTTTTTCTGCAGGTAGCAATAGCTGAAGCAAACTAGACATGATTTCTTCCATTTTATTAGTGAGGAGACCACTACTACTTCATGACAAAAGCATCCTATATTACATTGGAAGTACTCTGTTCCCTCTGTCCCAAACTTGTGCAAGAGCTTTCTTGGGATCTGATGTTTATAAAAATCATTGTAGTATTTCTCTCTTGTAAGAATTCTAACCTTACTCCCACCCCCTTTTCACCTCCCTTACTGCACAAAAATATTGCAACGGTTAGAAAGTACAAATTTTGCTGGATGGTTGGAGGTCGTCAAATAAAATATTAGCAATTTTTTTTTTTCACTCCAGCTACAACATACTGGACAGAAGTTGGACACTTCTAATGAGTCAGTTAATGGAAAAAACTTTCTGTACTAACAAATTTCACAGGCAAGTCTGATTAGAAAAACAATTTTGCCAAATTTTGCACAATTAAGTTTTGCTCTATGAGAACAGTTTTCCTGTTTCCAGTTGGTTAAAATGAATTCCATAAAGCTTAAGATACTTCAATGTTTTAAATTAAACCTATTAACTGACTAAAGTAAAAGTTCTGAAACAGGTCAATAATTAAGGAATACATCATACTCCAGACTTGTTAAATTATTAATGTAAAAAAGTTAAGAGGAATAAATATACCTTGTTTTCAAATGTCCTGGTGGATTACCAGCAGAAAGGCTGGTGTAGCCGTATAGATTCTCAGTGAATGAACAGTACCACAAAGTTTAATTTATTAGTAATTTAATCTGACCTCTTCCCCTCAGGAACATAATGCTAAGAGCAAAAAGACAGCAATGTGTGTAAGTAGATGCAATCAATAAGAACTGTGGGTTTAGGCTGTTTAGTCATAAAAAATGTGAACAGCAGGTCAAAATGTACTAAATTCAGTGTCCAATAAATAGGTTCACTTTTATAGGAAATTTTTCTAATTCATAATGTTACAAAAAATGTTGCTAAATAGGAAATAATGTGAGGGATAGACAGAAGATTTTTAAATTCAAAGAAACAATTTACATCTGTATTTCTGTTAGATCAAAAACTATCCAAAGTTCTGGGTATATCCTTCTGCCTTGCAATTCACCTTTAATGTCAGTGACAATTTATTTTTTTCAAGTATTGTATTCTGGCAGTTTCTCTCATACTCTATGTAAAAAATTCATGAAGAATCTGGTCTTCCTGACAAGGTAAGGTCTGACTACTTTGATGTCACCAGGAAGAACTTCTTTACGTAGTTAATGGAGAAGAAATAGTAAAGAATGGCAGAAATATCCCCTCTCTTTCATTTCAACATGCAGAGGAAATCCTAGAAATTGACGTAATTCAAAAGGCACACTGCCAAGAATGTATTTTTTAACAAAGATGAGTTCCATGTAGTTATGTAAATACTGTAGCATTTCACAAGATTATTGCATAGGTCAGCAACTGTTTCAGATGATATACAGATAAGATAGCTTAACTAGGTTTGTTTTTTTTTTTCCTCTTAATCCATTTAAAAGACATCATACATGTAGGTATTCATACACTGTTGTATTTTTTTTTTCCTTTACTTTCCTGATACTTACCAGACAGTTTTGCCTAATGTGTATGGAGAAAGAAATAGTACTCATTTATCTAAAGCTCTTAAAAAATACTGAAAAATATTACATGAAACAAGACCAATGTTGTGTTTTAATTGCAGATACTAGGGCCAAGTCTTAGATTTCGTTCACAGGATGCAGAGTGGTAGGATGCTTGTAATACGGACTGTGACTACTAACACTCTAACAATTATTTAATGATATATTTAACAGTGATCTCACACATGGCACTGTGAAACCCACATCAAATAAGGGAGAACTGTTAACTCTCTACATGTAGCTAAGTCTCTCATGAAAAAAAATTCTTCCATACTGCATGTAACAATCCAGTCCTGAGGGGAACAGTTGCTCTGGATTTTCCAAACCCCACATGCTTCTAAGTTATGCCATGCTGTAACAATGCATTAATAAATAAATAAATAAATAAACAAACCCCATGCAAACACTGCATTTAGATTCTACATTCAATCAAGCTGTACACCATCTCAGGGCCAGTCTATTAATATGAAACAATCCTGCATCCTGAGAGTAAGGCCAAGTTTTCACTGTGTTTTTCAGCCTGCAACATGAGTACTAATACAGATTGAGTGGCAAAAGGACATTGAAGCTACTCCAAAGGATATGAAAGCAAAATAAACTGGATTGTAGCAATTCTTTCAAGCTCAAGAATCAAAGAAAGTTTTGCTAGCTTCCTGATTGTTTTTAACTTCTTTTTCTGAAAAGATCAAAAAAAAAATCCAACAAGTATATACCAGTTGCAGTACTTAAACTTACTTATGCTCTTGACTACTGATGTCGTAGTTTAGTCCCACCTGGGACCAGACTACACAGTCTCTCCCTCACTTCCTGCACTCTCCAAGAGAATAGGGAGAGATAATATAAGTAAGAAGGCTCAAGGTTTAAGATAAGGACAGGGAGAGATTCTGAAAGTTACGGGCAAAACAGACTCAACTTGGGGAAAACTATTTATTTATTTCTAAAAAACTATTTATTTATTTCTAAAAAACTATTTATTTATTTCTAAAAAACTATTTATTTATTTATTTCTAAAAAACTATTTATTTATTTCTAAAAAACTATTTATTTATTTCTAAAAATAAAGCAGGATAATGAGAAAGAGAACGAGATAACTTCCCCCTACCACTCCCTCTTCCCACTGTTAACATTATCTGTATCTCCTTCTTTGCCCTGAGCAGCACAGTGGGGAACAGGGAATGGGAGTTACTACAGTCAGTTCATCACTTGTCGTGTTACGCTGCTGCTTCATTGTCAGGGGAAGAACTCCTCACATTCCTTCTCTGTTCCAGCATGGGGTCCCTCCCACAGGCTACAGTCCTTCATTAACTGCTCCAGTGTGGATCTTTTTTCCATGGGGTGCAGTCCCTCTGGAACGGCTGTCTCAGAGGGCCCTCCAAGGCCATGGCCTCCTTTGGACATCCACCTGCCCCAGCATGGGGTCCTCCACGGGCTGCAGGTAGATCTCTGCTCCTCTGTGGGCTGCAGGGGGACAACCTGCCTCACCATGGTCTTCATTACAGGCTGCAGGGGAATCTTGGCCAGGAGTAGCATTACGCTTCCCCCTTTTTCACTGACCTTGGTATTTGTAGCCATTGCTCTCACAAGAGATTTTTACAATCAGCAGGCAGACACCTGTCAGGTTCTCTTCACATCTCCTCTCCTCTCCACTTCTTGCAGCCAGGCAGAGTCAGGCCCAGACGGCTGCCTGGCAGGAGGCCAGAGAGTGAGGGCTACAAGGCTCATACCTCTATGTCTCTGCACCCGCTTCAGCTTCCTCACATTTCTTTCTCCCCCTTCTTAAATACGTTATCGCAGCGGCATTCTCAGGGAACATTCTGCTACCAATTGACTCAACCCTGGCCAGCAGTGAGTCTGCCTAAGGCCCAGTGAAGTCCTCTGGACAAAGGCGAACAACTTTTAGCAGCTTCTTACAGAAGCTGCCACCATAGCCTCCCCCCACTAAATAAAACCAGAACATTCCACCCCTCACCTCTGAAAATTACATATTTAATAATTATTATTAAAATGCACACCCATCAACACACAAACAAAAAAGAATTCCCCACACCAAAATCAAAATAATATCCTCACAACACTGAACAAAAGTGGACGATCTACACACATTCACCACTTGTCCCTTCATCACAATTAGAACATAAATTCCCCATAACAGTTTTACTCTTTTATCAAGTTCAGTCCCTGTTTTGCCCATTACTGCTCCCAATTAATATTAATATCCTTATCCCAAATTCCTCATGCCCCATGTTGGGTGCCAGAATAGCTTATATTTCAGCCCTGCTCAGGACCAAGCTATGCGCTCTGTCTCTCACTCCCCCCCACCCTCTAGTGGGACAGAAAAGAGAACTGGTAAAGAAGAGACATCAAAACTTGTAGGCTGACATGAAACAAAAAATAAATTTAAGAGAAACAACAGAAGAAAACATAACAGAAATGGAAAACAAATATAGCATAATAGGTCACAACAAAATATGATGCCCAGTTTCTCCTGAGCAGGAGACTCCCCTTATGACCCTCCTCACTTATATACTGAGCACTATGTCACATGGTGTGGACTAGTCCTTTGGCCAATTTAGGTAAACTTACCCCAGCTGTTGGCTAATTAGTAAACTATCCCAGCTCTGTACCCCAGCCATAGGGGCTACCAGCTCCAGTTCCCCTCCCAGGTCAGTTCAATGTTAACTGGATCCTAGCCAGAACCAGGACAACTGATTATCTTCAAATGCTGTTCGTTCTGGTTTTGTTTAGTGAGGGGGGGCTATGGGGTAGCTTCTGTAAGAAGCTGATAGAAGTTGCTCCCCTTTTTTCAGTGGACTTGGCCAGGTCTAGGGGAGACCTGCTGCTAGCCAATTGGTAGCAGAATATTCCCTGATAATGCCTCTGGGATAATGCATTTAAGAAGGGGAAAAGGAGAAAGAAAAAAAGAAAAAAAAAAAAAGAGAAGATGTGAAGACGCTGAGTGGGAGCAGAGAGGAGAAGGCACGGGCCTTTTGGGCCTTGTGGCGCTCAGCCTCTGGCCTCCTGCCGGGCAGCCAACTGGGCCCAACTCAGCCCAGCCCGGCTGCAAGAGGTGGAGAGGAGATGAGATGTGAAGAGAACCTGACAGGCATTTGCCTGCCACTGGTGAAGAATTTTTCTTGTGAGAGGAACAGCTGCAGATGCCAAGGTCAGCGAAGAAGGAGGAGAAGGAGTAATGCGGCTCCTGGCCGAGATTCCCCTGCAGCCTGGTGAAGTCCATGGTGGAGCAGGTTGTCCCCCTGCAGCCCATGGAGGTCCACGGAGGAGCAGCCCTGCAGATTGTCCCCCTGCAGCCCATGAAGGACCCCATGCTGGGGCAGGTGGATGCGTGAAGGAGGTTGTGGCCCTTGGAGGGCCTGTGCTGGGGCAGCTGTTCTGGAGGGACTGCACTCCGTGGAAGAGATGACCCACACTGGAGCAGTTTCACAAAGGGCTGTGGCCCATGGGAGGGACCCCACGCTGGAGCAGGGAAGGAATGTGAGGAGTTCTTCCCCTGACAATGAAGCAGTGGTGTAAAACAACGTGTGATGAACTGACCATAACCCCCATTCCTTCTTCCCCCCTGTGCTACTCGGGGGTGGAAGGTACTAGAGATAATGTTAAGCCCGGGAAGAGGGAGGGGTGAGGGGGCGGTTATCTTGTTCTCTTTCTCATTTTCCTGCTTTGTTTTTAGAAATAAATGAATAGTTTTCCCCAAGTCAAGTCTGTTTTTGCTAGTGACGGTAACTTTAAGAGGAGTGTGGCCAGCAGGTCGAGGGAGGTGATTCTCCCCCTCTACTCTGCCCTCGTGAGACCCCACCTGGAGTACTGTGTCCAGTTCTGGAGTCCCCAACATAAGAAGGACATGGACCAGTTGGAGAGGGTCCAGAGGAGGGCCACAAAGATGATCAGAGGGCTGGAGCACCTCTCCTCTGAGGACAGGCTGAGAGAGTTGGGGC
>WHYT01015584.1:140025-166881 GCA_009806455.1 Tetrax tetrax | reverse complement strand
CAGTAACATTTAGTAAACATTAGCTTTTGTGGAAGTTTGAAATTTGTATTTTAAAATCTGTATCACTTCTATAGCTGTAGAATAAATGCTATTGCAAAATATCCTGTTTCAGTCTAAGGCCTCAGAAATAACTACTGCATGTGGTTTATTGTGAGGTAGAATAGAGCAGTTCAGTTGGAAGGGAAGTACAATGGTCATCGTGTCCAGCGGTATGTTTTTATGGCATAAAATAAAAGTTATGCCTACTGTATGACTTCACACAAATGTAATTCAGACACCACACTGCAAATCCTGGTTGAATACAGATGCCAGAATTGTTAGTTAAGTCACATAGGTAAAGTATAATTATGGGAAATAGGATCTTAAAAATCTGCTTCCAAAACGTAAAGACTCCCACTTGATTCAAGGAGAACCTCTACTCATTTTCTGTAAGAGGTGGTTGGGTCTTCAGCATCAAGCAAGAAGTGAAGAACAGGATTTTCTGGTACGGAGGTTTGAGTCAATTCCACTTTTTACAGATTACGCTATGAAACCATCAAGAGATAGCCCTCTTCCTGACGTCAATCGGTGTGAGCTATCTGCCACGCATATTCAACTGGATCTTCTCTAATACTCACTGGAACATAGGGAAAAATACTTTGGATTTATGGTTAACCTCAAAAATGAGACCAGAATCAATCAGGGAACCACATTAGATTTGCCAGGACACAAAGATGACAAACTTTAGAGTTGTCAATAAAAACAAACTTCATGCTCCAAGATAACGACTATTTAATCTAGGTTTTCTTTTCTAAAATAAAATTAACTATGTACAGCTAATGAAATGCTATTGTTTAGACATAATCGTTGTAATCTAGTAAAAAAAAAAAGCTCCTGTAAAAGATCTCACTCCTTGATATACTTGGGGTTGATTTGAGAAGTTTGGTCCAATAATGAGTGAAAGGAAGATGTAATAATAAAAGAAATATACAGGAAGATGAGGGAAAGTATGTTCATGAAGATATGGGACAGGAAACTGAATGCAGTAGTTTTAAGATCAAATGGATAATTCATTAGCATTGAATGAATGATAATTTAGATAATTCATTAGCATTGAATGAATGATAATTTAACTCCAGTCTCTTAGAAGTAGTGGCCACAGCCATGTTCTTGACAGGTGGCATACCTGAACCAAAAATATCATCACAAGAAGTTTCAGCAGAAAAATCACGAAGTTAGAAAAATGTTCCTTTTCAAATCTGGCAAGGTCTCTCTGGGGTATCGCAGAAGAAAGGGAGGAGCTGGCCATTTAGTATAAAAGAAAAAAACATCCAAATTTTTTTAAACTGCAAAGATCATCCTTCAACTCTCAAAGCTGACAAAAGAGATGAAAGACCTCAAAAGCAGCAGCGTCTATATTCATCCGAAACTTCAAGTCTGTGTAGTCTCTGTTAAATGCTACATTTAACATAATGTTTATTTTAAAAGATAAGGGGTTGTTTGATTAATTTTATCAGTCAATCAGTAAATGATCTGTAATTTCCTTTAACTGGTTTTCATCCCCACATCTTGACTACCCAGAGGAAACTTTTTGTCTTCTGGAAGTAAGTCCTGAAGTAGATTGTTTTCATTTTCCACTGAGATCTGAATTTCAGTTTCTTTTTTTTGAGGAGTTTTCTTCTTTTGAAAAGGGAATTTCTTCCCCTGTTGAGGAATAATAGGGAGCGTTTCCATAATCCATGCTAGTTGAACTAGTCTGTTCTGGTAACTGGGAACTGCAGTCTGGACTACATACTTTAACAATACAAGTCACATTCACCTGCATTCCTCCGTTACCAGAATGTTCTGCCAAGGAAATGGAAAACACATTAAACATGGAAGAACAGGAGGCTTGGATTCTTTATCCAGTTCTTTGACTCAAAATTAAAATAGATATAAAATATCTTTTTGCTTCACTAAATTTAGGCAAGCTGGTGGAGATAGTTGTGCAATATTTTAGGGGGTTTTTTGGTACAATAAAATCCACGTCATCCCAGAAATAATAAAGCCATAAAAATTAATACAGAGCCCTGGATCACACCCAACTCCACACCCATCTGTTGCCATTTCAGATGCTTATGACAATATTCCTTCCTTACTGCTCCCTTTGGCTCTTACTCCCACTCACGGGTGAGTGCCTTCCATCACGCCGATCCCCTAGCCTGCCAATAACTTTTTCTCCGTTGAACACATTGTCTTTACTGTCTCAGTCCGACTAGTTAAAACAATTGCTTTTTCTTTTCCAAAGCTCCTAAATACTCTCTCTGCTGAACAGAAGCGATGTTTTATCCTGCCATTTGAACTTCTGCTAAAAAGACTCATAACTGACAATCAAATTTCAAGAGGTTCTGGATCATTCCGATACATTCTTACCTGAACTCGCAGAGTTGTGTCTGTCTCCACTGTGAAGCTGACAGCCTTCTGCAGCTGAACGTTGCTCCTGAAATCCTTCCGTTTGTTTCTTTTCATTTTTCTTGTTACTTATTGCGCCGACTCTTGCAGACCCAGTTGGATTATTCAGGGAGCTACTGCGGGACCCAGAAGTTTCCAGGAGATGCTGTTCCTCCTGTTCAGAACTGCTGGAGTTTTGTGACCCTGTATTTCTTACTTTTTTGTCACACTGCTTTTCTGTCGGGGAAGAAAGCTGGAACATTTGCAGAGAAATGCAAAACATTAATCTTTTTTAAAAATACTAACAAAGAACTGGTCAGTACTTAGGTAGCTAAAGAAACCACTGATAATTGCCATTTGTGTAGTGGTGACTGCAAGTAAAAATTTTACCAGCTCATTAGGCGTTCAACAAAAGGAACCGGTCTCCTGAAGGCATCTACAGTACTTCACTGATTACCTAGGCAACAAAGGCTCTAAAATCTGGTCTTCTGAACCACACCTGTGTTTTATTGCTAATACAGCCTAACATAAAGTGAGGATGGGACATTAGACAGGTTACATCAGGTGTATCTTACACTCTAGCTTGGGGACCAAACCACCCCATTCTCACATCAGTTGTCTTTCTTCTACTTGTGATTAAAAAAGACAATTTTTCTAGTATAGTGTCAGTGAGAAAAAGTATTGATGACAATAAACTATGGTCATGACTGTTTAGTGATAACATTTAATAATGTCTAATATTTAAATGATGAAGTACCAAATATTTTACAAGCTCTGATAGGAGCAAAACTGTCGTACAGTTGTTCAACTCCACTGGGATGTTGTAAGTTTAGACTATTATCTAAAATCTGTGATTTAATAAAGATACTTTAACTATATATTGAATATTTGGAATTATTTTTTTAATTCTATTTTCCTGTCCTGAAGCATGAGAACAGGCGTTTTGGCCTCAGTCACAGAAGATGGCTCTCTAGGCTAGTAACAGTTTGTTAAATACAAGGGCAGGCAGTCCAGAATGCTCCTAAACATGTATGCCTTCTGGATAGGTTGTGAGCAGGAGAGAATACATCCACGCTTGCGAATGCTGTAAGGACTTCCTGTCTCAGGAAAGGCTGCCAGAAGTCTCCAAAGACCTCTCACCAGGAGGTTTATGAAGTCAAGTTGCATCAGTCCAGAATCTAAGATGCAACCTTTTCTATCAGCTCCTTCACAGTAGCAACTCTTAGGAAATGCCTTGTATAATGTAGTTTGGGGATTTTTAGAAGTATTTGTAGACTTACAAGGAATGTAGAATGCACTGGTGTAGCGCAGATGCACAGGTAAATATTATGCAACTCACTACAAGCAGTGTCATATTGAATTAATGCAGCTGTTGTGAGGTTCTGCTTGGGTACAGGTAATTAGGCTTGGAAAGAAGCAGAACTAAATATAAACTTGCTTCCTAGCCTGACAAAAATGACTTTAAATGAGTTAATAGCTCACCGATGATGTGAGACGTGTCAGGTACAGAGTTTAAAATGACAGATCGAGTTGTTATTTCAGGGTTGTTGGAAGCCGAGTTTTGGGTCAGGAGCAGGTTCAAAGTAGCGTGAGGTAGAACTGTGGCAACTGCTGGTCCTGAGTCACTGCAAACGGTGTCATTCATGCTGTTTCCAGGAACAGCCACTGATTAACAACTACAAGAAACAAAAAGAGAAGTTAGGAAAGGAAGCAATCCTGCACAGAGTTAAGTTTGCCATTAGACGGAAACACTGGCTTACACTCTGTGTGGTGTACAGTTGGTATTGTAAGATTCCTCATGTGAAAAAGTGCCAGGAGGACAAGGTTTACATTATGTATCTGTGCTATCTGTCCATTTAAACAAATAGAAAAACTCTGGTTAGTCATCTAGCGAGAAACAAGAATGAATAATCAAGGTCTATGGTACAGATCCTGGAAGTGATACGGGGACCATACACAAAATACAGTCTTTAACTGTCACAGAAGAGAGTCATTTGAAACATTTGTCAACCCAGACACAAATCAGACGATTAATTGCTTGGTAGTTTGGTGCTCTTGATAGTGAGTCTTTTTCAAAAACCATCCAAAGGTTAAAATGTGGTACTGCAGACAGAGCTGAGCTTTTTCACGTGTCCCTGACAGACAGGCTGACCACGTATTCCATTCTGGTGGAGTTCTGTATCTTTTCAAATGATTCTTAATTTCTTAAAAATATTCAGTGTTCAACCTCTTTGAATATTAATCATCATGAGACAGCTACGTTATCAGAGCAGTGATTTTCATCATCTAATAAAGACAGATTAATTCTGCAGGACAGCATAAAGTCATCATTACTTACCCTAACCAAAATTCAACCTGAAATCCTGTTTCAAGGATTTAAGCAGGAATTAAATGGTCTTGAATCCGACTCACTTGTATGGAAGAAATCACATGGTAGCGCAAACCAAAGGAAGATTAAGTTGAATTGAGAACTTAATGATATATGGTAGTAAGAGATTGCAACATGTCGTTCCTTTGGATATGCCTCCTGAGAATACTGTTGCTCTACTTGCAACTGCCTACTTGCTAAGAAAATGCTTGCACTAATAAGAATTGTAGGGAATTAAAAGACAATATTCCTGTAATTTACTGAGCTGGAGACAGATTCAGAAATATTTATGGACTACTAATGAAAGAGTAAACCTCTTTGTACAGTAAAACTATTTTGTGTGTAGAGTGTTCATAATTAAATTACCTCTTCTGGAAACTCGGTAACCTTTTCCACATTTTTTGTGCACTTCACATATTTTGCAGTACTCGTCTATTTTCGAAATGCAGTACTTATTGGGTGGGCAGATACACATTCTGTCCTGTTACTTAGTGCATGTTTGATTCTGCACAAATCCTGTTTTTAAAACAAGAATAAAGCAAGATGTCATTAGCAACATTTAAAATCATAGCCAGGCAATGTTTCAAGTGAATATGAGGTGGTGCTCAAACACTACAAACTGAAGACAGTTTTGCAGCTTCTGGCTAGTATACCATCACAAAACACATGTGATATGCCCCAACATCTACATTTTCAGAAGAGTTTCCTCTCTCTCTCTAGGAAAAGAGAAATTTGCCTCTGTAGAATTCACACTTGAAACTCTGTACCTGCAGTTGCATTGTATTGTATCATAATCATAAACATGCACATCTGTGTTACCTGTGCTCGTCACTGCAGTATCTGGGGGCCATAATAAGATTTGTAGTCTATGTTGATCATGTAACTGTATTTAAAGTGATTGGAGGCCTTATTACAGGTATTCACATACTTTAATTAACCAGCTTCATAGGATTATCTATTCAGTCAAGACCAAAGGTCCTTTGACCAACTCAGACTGTAGCCTTAAAACATGCTTGCCAGTGAGTCAAGTACAAAATTTTCTACACCAGTTTCCACTAGAAACGATGGGAACGGCATGAGTGAATTTGTTAATGCTTGTGATCTCTTGGACCAACGTACAGATGCTGATACAACGTACTACTTTATATACTGTTAAGCTGCCTTAATGAACTGAACCAGTGTTCTCTCTCTGACTATGCTGCTTTGCAAAAGAAATAAAAACAATATAGGAATATCACAACTGGTGTTCGCTGCTGTCAGTTCAGCAGACAAACCAAGGGATGACTGGATGCTGGAAATGTAATTATCCATTTACCCCAGTGCAAGTCAGGTCTCGAGCTCCCTCGGCTGGACAGTATAAGCAGGAAGTTATTCTGCTGATGACATTTGTGCCTGTTACAGTGATGCAATGCCATAGTTTCCAAGGATATAAGACTGGTGTCAACCTTTTTAGGACTTAGAAAGAAAAAGGGAAAGGGCTCCCTGCAAGACTTTTCCCTGATTCTTTTCCCCAAATCTTACGAGTACCAAAAGCATGAGAATGGGACTATACAAGTGATAAATAAAACCTGCTTTCTTTTTTAGGAGAAAAGACTAGGTTAAACCAAGGCCACTCTTTCAGCAGGCTGTTAAAATCACAAATGCCACTTTAGTAATTCGAGTCTACCTTTCCTGCAGGGTGGTGAGCAGGGAAAGCACCGAGGAGACAGATTCCAGATGGCTGTGTACGTGTTAGGTCTACAGGGACTGCACTTTGTGTCCACAGTGTGACTGCAGCTCTCTGCATTATATTGTCCTTTAAAACAAAAACAACAAACAAAACAGAAAAAGCATCTAATTGGGAAAGATCACAAGGAATTGCTTAAGGTTAAGTTTAATTCTTAGCTGTAGAAATCCGTTCCCTTTACTGCCACTGTCAGACTGGTAACGTATACCAAGAAAGTATTGACTTAAAGAAGGATGGCATGTATATACAAGGAAACGCTGATTTCTTTTATGTTATTTGTGTTTGATCTCTTTTCTTGCATTCAGTTTGGTGAACTCCAGCCATGTTCAAAACAAGGCGGCCTCAATCCTGAACAAAACCCCTCACAATATACTTAGATGCTCTACCACAGTACAGAAACCAAACTTTTTATCCTCATAGAAGCTGTATTTTGTGGTGAAACATAGGATAGTGTTTCATGCTGAAAGTCAGACACATGCTAGAATGATGTGTCTGGGTGAAGCCCTTGCTACCTGTACAAGCAGCAAGTGAAGAAAGAGTAAGAAAGTATACCGCAAACCGACCTGAATTAGAACGTCACCACTTGTCACTACTGAAGGGACGTGAGCTCACTCTTTTTCCTTCACCTCTTCAGCCAGCCCTAACATCGTCAGCCAGCCCTGATTCTGAAAAATTAAAATTAAGGAGGAATAGACTGAACAGTACAGACTACAACAGAAAAAGGTTTTACCGATGAATTACCATCTCTCAGCTTGACAGTTCTATCTAGACATTTTTGGTTATTCAAGCAACTGTGGCTGCTTCAGCATATACTGATTTCCTGCGTCAGTTTCCGGATCTCTCTGACAGGAACTCAGCATTTATGGAGACAAATTTTGTTTGCTCAGCATGTAATGAGACAAATAGGCAGGTTTTTTTCTGTGTCTAATGTATTAATATAAGAAAAACTTTTTGTGAAAACTGTATTTTTAACATATCCCAAAAAAACCTCCAAATCAACACACCCACCTTTCTGCAGTCAACAACTTTTGCTAACAAAAGCTCACTAAAAATTATCACTGGAGTGTAAGACATGACACTTCAAAGCAGATAATTTCTGTGGTCTTGTACCCAGTCTCCAGCAGAGGTCTGCAGTGTCTGATTTACAGTAAAAGACAACAAAATTCCCTTAATGAGCAATTACAGATTAACCTGACCAATGGAATGCCCCTTATATATGAAGTGATATTATCAAAGTGCAGAAGCTAAGCTGTACCTCATGCCCTGGTTTACAATATATTTCTTATTAGTGGGCTTGGGTCTGACACGTGTTGTCTAATTCTTGTAATTCCCTTAGTGACCTGTTACTCCTTCCCCTAAAATAAATGTTGACTTAAAAATACTTTAATCAAAACACTATGCAAAGCTGTACTTACGAGAGCTCAGCAGCGTACCCCCGATAAGCCCCAACCAGGGTATCCTTGTACCAGAATTCCAATTCTGATGAACAGTGTGTCTCTTTTTCAAATATTTTTACAGTCACAGCGTTTTATTGTCTTCCAGCTAGGCAACAGCAAAAATTCAATGCTCTTAAGACGTATAATCAAAATGTACTACGCCTATCTGAAAATCGACTGAATTTGGCTGTGTAAAGCAATAGTTGGAATTATAACCTACCTGGAGGGCACTGGCTGCAACATTTATTAAGTCGTTCTTCATAGAATTCAGTGCTGGGATCTTTGCATTGTGCAAACTGTGAGAGTCTTTAAAATGTAAAACTTCACTGCAAGTGCAGACACAGGGTAAAACAAGGGAGAAATACAATAAAACCACATCAGAAATTATCCTGCTGGTGAGGCTTCCTGGCAAAAACTGTTCTTATCTCATCCTCCGCATTGTCTGTTGCAAATACAGCCCTGTGAGTTACAGACGCAGGAAAACCTGTTGGTTGATGAGCTGACATCTATGTCTCTTAAGCTGTGCTGGAAAGGATATGTCTACGTCTGATACAATCTCTCTGAAATTTTATCTGATGAGCCGTGGCTCTCAATGGCATACAATTGATAATGTCTTGCCAACTGTCCTCAAAGAACATTATGGGAAACTAAAAGGGACTTGTAACTCACTCGGACACAACTTATATACACACATGAGCTCAGCTTTGTTTGCTCTGGAAGGATGCCATTAATTTTAGTATTTACTTCCAATGCAAACTAGTTTAATCAAAGCTGTCAAGGCCAGCAGTCAAATCTCCTACCATGGCAGAGGAAGTGCAGGCCTCTTACTAGGGATAAAACTCTCCTAGATTTCTTGGCTACAAGAAGACCCCGCTTTTTCTAGCCATCTCACCAATTTGAAGGTCTGAGTTGGGCAGTACAATATTTGCTGCTCAAAGCAAAACCCTCTGGCATCCAGATCCATTGGCTACTTTGGCCTGAAAGACTGATCAGTTGGGGACAGAGTATATTCCATGATCTTTATATTTTCTAACTGTATCTCTCGTAAGTCCTTATTTTTTCTTCTGCTTTTACTGCGATTCAATGTTCTGCAAGCAGATTGTGTGAAGGCAAACTAACCTGATGCTGCATCTTTTGCACTATAGCCTTAGAACTTCTCAAATTTGGTAGCAGTGCCTCATGGCAGCAGACTTTTGAGATATTTATAGGGACAACATGAAGACTTTGGAAGACTTCATTTAATTTGACAGGCACAAGTAGAAGTAAAATGCTTCATCTATCTAGCAGCAGAGACACAAAGATTATTAAACATGAAATTTAGTCCAGCACATCATTCAAATTAAGCAATGCATTTTGGTACAGAAATGGGTAAACTATTCTTGCCTTTAACTACACAACTCACCAGGGAGATTTTTGCAATGCCTTTGTATTAAGCAATAACTAAGAGATTACATACAAAATGTCAATGACTCTACACGCTTTCTCCAGAGTCCCCGCATTGTTTGAATCATTTTCCCTTCTGCACCACAGACTTCCAGTAGATAGGTCACCTAATTTGTCACTGGAGAGGAGTGGGCCAAAGCAGCCTCCATACCAGCTGAGAGGTTAGTGCAGACTCTTCTAAATATATAAGCACAAGCACAACTGCTTCCAAGAATCCCTATATCCTACCTACTGGAAGATAAAACCAGTGGAGAACATGCCTGTATCCCATGATTTTCAGGCCTTCAGCTGTGTCTGTGCTGTGTGGAGCAGCGCTGGCAAAGGGATAGGGCCCGCGGGCTGTCCCCTCTCACAGCCAACCACAACTGAGACCCTGTGTGAGAGCTGAGCCCAATTCATGAGCTACAAAACAAGATTTGGATTCAGACTTCTTCAAAATTAGAAGGGCTTGATCCAATGCACCAACTTGGCTCTACCTATTGGTGAGGAACTCCAGGTCTCAGTTGCTCATTGCACGTCACAATGTAATGCATTCCCTATGTGCTGAATATTAATTATAATGGACAAAATTTCCTTTAATTCCTGCCTTATAGTTTATTCCTGTATTCTTGGACTTTCTCTGTAATTAAATTTGAGTATCTTCAAGAATAGAAATGAAACATGCTAATATAATGGATTAATCCATTCACATAACATCCATTTTCATTCAAGGAGGCGATTTAAGCAAAGATATTTAAGCATATATTTTAATCCTAACTCACACATCTACTTTTTTATTGGTCTCCTTTTCATATAGTTGCTTTCTTCAAACCCAAGCTGTCAAACAAAAGAGTGTGAACAGGAACTACATCTGGCGTATATGGTTCTTTACGCATATGAAACCACAATGAAGTCACCAAAGGGTCTGACATAGAAATCTGTTGCTGTGGAAAGGAACTGAGGTAAAAAGATAACGTTTGCTGAGCTACCAAACCTGCTGAAGACAAGAAAAAAAAACCCAGAATTCTCTTGAAATTATTAAAACTGGCAATTTACAGAAATAATTCTGTTGAAGATTAGTTATCAGCTAACAGCAAGCCTCACTCAAATTAGCTGGAGCTGTATCAGGCTGTACCAACTACACTCAAACCATAAAGCTTCTTTTAAAGCTGCTTCCCTGCAAATATCTCTCGAAGATTAGGGGTCCATTATGTGAATTGTTCTCCCATCCTATACTGTACTTTACTTCTGGAAAGCAGGAGTCCTTGCATAACCATGAACAGATTTACAATTCTACGTTCCCCCTCCTTCAGAAAACAGTATCTTTTTACTTACTGTTGGGGTTCTACTTAATTTCGCTGAACCTTTCTCTTATCAAGGCTAAACTAATATGATTAAATAAACATGCAAATAACATACGCAACCCATGAAAAAGCAATGACCTGGACATCTCAGCAGCATTTCCATATTTACCTTCACAATCCAGGACTTTTTTAAATTAAACAGAAAAATGCTAGCAATACACCAGTACAGCACACAGACCAAGTCAAACAGATCCCATCAAGCTCTGGTTTGAACAGTAAAAAGCGTTCATTGCCAAACTGTGGTACAGCTGGAGAGAAAAGGCACAGTCACGGCTGCATCACATCAGGTCTCAGATGTAAATTCAAGAGGGTTTTTTTGTGTAAATAGGGGACGGTTTTAGGGATCCAGCAGAGCACAACAAGCTCTTCCCGTTTAAGATACGTACAGATTTACACTCCCCGCTTGCTAGGACACTCACGGGTTTTTGCAAATATTCAAAATTAACAGATTTCCAATAAAAACCCAGGAAAAAAACCAACATTAGTCATTGCTTTGGGAAGCCGGGAAATAACCACGACAGAGCCAAGGGCAGCAGGATGAGCTTTAAAGAAGTTTTAGGAGTGGGATTTGAGGCTCCTGTAGAGATCCCGCAGGGTTCGTACGAGCAGGGGGAGACCGGTAACTCACGGCACCGCACGCGTAACGGTGACACGGTGCCCCCGCGTTACCCCTTGCGTGACACCGGCCGCGCTCCCGCTGCGCGGCCACAGCGGGCAGCTCCCCCCCGCGCCTCCCCCGCGGCCCCGCACTCACCCGGCCGCCCGCGGCCCCATCCCGCCGAGCCTGAGGGCGGGTTCCCGCGTCAGACAGCGGTGCTGCCGGCTGGGCGGAGGCTGAAATTACTTGAATTACTTGAAATTACTTGAAAGGGACTCTGGGCACGTGCAAAGGGTCTGTTTACCCGAATTTATGCTCCTTGAGCCCCAAAAGGGGGCTGTTGTCATAAGACGAGGGGTAGCGGTTTATAAAACAGAGGGAGGCAGATTCAGACTTGATATCAGGAAAAAATTTTTTACGCTGAGGGTGGTGAAGCACTGTCCCGCGTTGCCCAGAGAGGCGGTGGATGCCCCATCCCTGGAAACATTCCAGGCCAGGTTGGCCGGGGCTCTGAGCAACCCAATCCGGTTGGAGATGTCCCTGCTCCGTGCAGGGGGCTTGGACTGGGTGGGCTTTGAAGGTCCCTTCCCACCCAAACCATTCTGTGATTCTACGATAAAAGATGAACTTACCTTCTGCAGCATTCCAGTGTTCGTCAATACTCACCGTGCCACTGCACCACGTTCGCTCACATCTACACACTGCCGGAACGGTATAGAGACCTTAATGTAAAGTCAGACCTGCTCTGCTCTTGAGTAAAACTCCAGTCGACTAACAGCTTCGTAAATTTTGAATCTTGCAAAAATATTTTTTCCACAACTGATACACGCACTGAAATTACCAACAATGAAATATTTACATATTAGACACAAAAAGTGTGGCTATGGCTTCAAATCCATGTCATTTTTAATTCAAAGATTACCAGCATTATTAAACTAACCAACTATAATACATCTAGCAGGTTGCAATGCATATGATTCATCTAGAAAGCTGTTCCAGTAAAAAAGATTAATTTATGTACAGAGCTGAAATATACCATTAGCTGTCATCACAGAACATCTTTTAACAGTCACATCCGGGTGAGCGTGGTTATTCACAGTTTGTGGATACACAAATTGGTGTGCTCCAAAATGAAACAGAAATTCTTGTATTTTTCTAGAATCAAGTGTACGCACTGGAAAACAATGAACTGCCCTGACTGGACGTGAGGAAAGGGTGACCAGTATTTGTCCTCTCGTTTTTTTTCTTCCTCCTTGCATTGCTGTTTTATGTCAGTACTTGATACCTTGACCTTCTGTTGCGTAACAAGCACTTACGCAAAAAAATGTTAATTCTGTTCCTTCTTCACCTCACATAACTGCCACTGACATAGCAATACTGATAGCCAAAAGAAATTTCAATCTGAGCATTTTGAGCAGCTTATCTTCTGAATGAAACGAAACAAGAACAAACGCAGAAGTACACAGAAAGGATTCACTAATCATCTCTCTTGCAAGATTCGGTAGACAAACTAAAATATGCAGGGGCAGCAGTAGCTTTTAGAAATTATTTTACGTTCTGGACTTGCAGAGGAGAGCAGAATTCAAGAAGTAAATACTGGAACTTACACGACTCGAAATTACAACCAGTTTTCGACTGTACTGCAGGGAGATTATCCACTGATGAAAGTCAGTTACTAAATCCCATAACGCCACTTCATCTCCGGGGCTGTGGTTCCATAAAAGCATTAATTTCTCTGGATTTATTTCTTCAGTCCCGAAGTCTTGATAACATACCTTCCCTTATACTGTGGGGCTTAATGGATAAACAAGATCCAGTGGTCCTACTGCATGGAGATTTTCAAAAACCCTTTGATGAGGTTCCACAAATAAGGTGGTGGAAAAACAAAGTTGTCACAGGCTTGGAGAAAAGGTCATTTTATGGATTTGCTAAAAGGTTACAGGATACAAAAGTTATGGCTGTTTAAGAGACAGGAAAGAGCACAGCGTAACGGTAATTTTTCAGGACAGAGAACAGTTAGCAGGGGGGATTGGTGGGGCCAGTTCCATCCAGTATTTTCATCAACGATCTGGAAAAAAGAGTGCCCACACAGTGAAGACAATACTAAACTTCTCCAGATAGTTACATGACATATAGATGGCAATTAAAGCAGAAAGAACTCATTAAAAGGTGGCAAATGAGCTTCTACATAGATACACAAAAGGCAATACATTTAGGGAAAACTAATCTAAACCAGGTGTACATGGTGCTGAATCCACATCTAGAAGCTATCACTCAGAAAAGTTATCTTGGGGCAGTGCTTGATGGTTGTCGGAAATCATCGACATCTTAGTGTGCAGGGGCAGCCAAGAAAAGCAAACAAAATGGCAGGCATCATCTAGAGAGCTACTGGGAACAAAATAGAAAGCATCATTTTGCCACTATTTAAAACCTTGGCCCACCCCTCTTTAGTGCAGGGCATGGTTCTGGCCTCCAGATGTCCAGAATGTAGTGAAGTTAGAGAAGATGTGGAAGAGGTCAACTAAAATGACCAAGGCAGTGGAGCATCTAACTTACACAAGAAATATAAAAGGATGAGAACTCAGCTTGGACCAGGCTGAGGAGGATACAATCAAGAATTGTAAAAGCAACTCAGTATTGCACTAAATTCTGTCACACAAGAACTAGTGGCACTCACTGACATAAATAAGAGATCAATTAAGGGGTAAAAGTACTTCTTGACACAGTCAATTGTAACTATCTCTAATCTGTTGCCACAGGTGCTTAGGGAGGCAGACTGCACCAGGAAATTCAAAAGAAAAAAGAAAAATCAATGGCAACATGAATGAATAGTAAAGGCTGGGACAAACTTTTTAACATCCTTAATCCAACTCAGTTGATGCTGCAGAACTGTGAAGAATGCAAACAGCAGATATTAACCAGGCCTATGTGCTGTTTCTGAAGAACACCTTTTACTGCGACTGTCAGAGATAAAGCGTTGGGCTTGTGCTACCAGTCTGGCCCAAGAAGGTGGTTTTTTATGCCGTTATGTTCCTTTTGTGTGTTCTAAGACAAAAGATGCTGAAGCGGCACAGCTGTCATTACAGTACTCTGTCCAGAGTAAAACTACAAAGCAAGTAATTGTTTTTGTGGTTCCTTTTTTTTTTGACTATTAAGTCACACTTTATCATCTTGCTCATTTTCCACTGTCCTGTGCAAAACCATAGTCAGCACTATTACATTTACAGTTATCAAACGAGCAGCTTGAAAGGCTGAGAAATAGCATAACACAAGCCAGTTGACCACAAAACAGAATTTTTTAAAAGAATAGATATGCAAATCAGTGTCACCCTGATGATTATGAGCAATTCTAAAACAAGCAGATATTAACAATGTTATAGAAATAACTGCTGTGCCTGTTTTTCAGTCCTTCATTTTTGTAGAAAACTAGTTTATTTTCTTCTTTTCCCTTTTTACAGACCACACTGGGCTAAACCCATAGTTCATCCAATATCCAAATGTTCAGCCAGTTTGACTTCCATCAGACGAGGCCATTTTGTACACCTGCTGATGATTTGGAGTAGTCAGAAAACACGAATCAGACTTCAAAACTTAGAAAGTACAGTGTCTTTCCATTAGCTTTATTTGCTTTCTGTTTTCTGAGCCCATGTGGCACCTTTTGATCCTATTTCCCCAAGAAACATGAAGTCCACAAACTAAAGAGTTCTGTTTGTGTTAGGGAAAACTAAAATTACCTTCAGTCAAGAGTTGAGGCCTTAAGAAAAATACTAGATTTTGCAAAATATATAACAAAATTGAAAGTACTGGTGATTCTGGAATAGAAACAACATATGAAACATGGCTGAGTCTCAAACTTAACTTGGAATTCTGGCCAGAGTTTTCATAGCTAACAGAAGTAACCAGACATCGTTTTCAATCCATTCCTTCACGCAGAGAAAGCAAGCTGTGAAACTTGAGTTGGCATCCAGATGTCCTCTGAATTTTGTAGCTTTGATTCAAATTTGTTTCCAGTATGATACCGGGAGAGAGAGGGAAAGAAAAATACTTGACATCAGCTATGAAGGCCAACGATCTGGATGATCCTCTCATTTGTTAGATGAAATAGGTTCTAGCACTCCTTGTTTGAATGCGTTTCAGTGTTTTACGTGAGTTTTCAGGTAATCTAAGGCACTATGTGTTTACCTCCCTTGTCATAGATTCAGGCTTAGTGTCACACTGGATGTTTCTGTAGCTTCACACATCTTCTCAGTGGGTTATCACTTTTCAGTGGCAGTGGTGGGGTGATGAAATTCCTTTCCCTCCTCTTCCACAGGAACCATTACATCGTTCCCTGTAAAAGACTCTGTTTCCTGCTCTGGATAGTGCATTGCCAGTTCCTCCTCCGTGTTTTCTTGGGCATCAACATTGCTTTCACATCCTCTAGCAGCACAGTTCTTGCCACTAGGCACTTCTGAAATGGACCCCACAATAACAGTGTCGGCCTTCATGATGTATATTTTTTCTGAGGAAGGGAAAAAATAGTGCTGAGCATAGTTAACAATCACTGCTGACGCTAGAGAGAGTTCCTTTTCATGCAGAATTTTCATTTGGTACTCAGTTGTGGGTTTTTTTTTCCCCCTTGTTCTTTTTTTAATCAGAGGTATGCAGATCAAGCCCACCGCTGTGGAAACACAGAATTCACTAACCCACTAAGGTTTTAGAATTCACATGTTACAAGTTGTCTATTTCATTGTTTATTTATAAGGTGCTTTTAATTTTGAAATTAGAGTACTGAACATACTAAGTGATAAAGAAGGCCTGCACATTTTATACTACACTGTCTGGTTTTGGACCACTGTCAAAGGGACTCTGGGCATTTTAGATCAAGCTCCAATCTTTGTTAGAAGCTTTGGATGCTTTGCAGTTTACTAATAATGTCGGAATGACATAATGTGCTCATGGCAAGAGAAAAAAAAACAAAAGCAAGACTCACCAATTCGATTATTTGTGTGGTCCCTCACTCGAGAATCGATAGGGCAATCTGAGGCATTTCCATTGCTCTGTGTCACATCAGCCAGACTCAGATCAGCACTGTATGCTTTTTCTGTGCTGGAGACCAAGTTATTATTGGTTTCCAAAGGCAGGGTTCTCTCAATTAACTCCTTCTCTTCTGGCCCACTGTCAGCAGTCAGTATGATCTTCTGCCAACACAAAGGGAGAGTAGAAATGGGGTGAATGTAAAAACAGCACTGTGAAGATTGCAACAGGTCTACAGAATCCTTCTGTGGCAGTCAGAATGACGTAACATAGCACCACTGTCACAGGGAGTAAAAAATTCCAAAGTGCCAAAGTGCCTAACTGATACAGGAGCTTAAGTTTCTTTGAACTAGGTTCCTGCATTACTTAAGACCATATTTAAAAATAGCATTTCCAAGCTAAATTCAGAGGTTTTTTATGACATTTGCAAGAATGTACCTCACTTCCACTGGAATTCAATTTCCTGTACCTGCTTGGATGCTTTGGTGAATTCCACTGCCTTGTCTGCAATTTAGATGCTGACGAACCTTTGTAAATCCACCTATTTGCCATTTCAACTTTTTGGCACAAGTCTTATACTGTGTGTTCTGTTGCAGAGTTCTGTTCTATAGCAGCTGCATTCTGAGAGGCTGAAGCTCAGTAGCACCTTCCAGCAAAGAGTATAACATCAGTAAAAAGGACAGGTGCTGGAGGTAAGAATTTTAAGGGATTTGCTCAGAAAGAACTTTAACAAGATATTTTTTCATATTTAGGTGTGAGATAAGTATCAGAGGACAAACCTGTACAGACGCATAGTCATATGGTGAGAGAGGCAAACAGTCAAAACTGAAAAGATATGGTTTAACTTCCTCTTAGATTTTGCAAAGACCTACCATGCTCCTCTGGAAAAACAAAACAAGCCAGAGGTTGAACTGGTCAACCTTCAAAATGGAATGACCTCAGCACAACCTCAGGGAGGAGAAACAAGCTCAGAGTAGATACTATGTGAAGAATTAATTACAAACAGTCCTTCAAAAGAGGAGCCAGAATCTGAGAGAAGCTAAAGGTCCTGCATCACAAGTTTCTGATGGTTTCTAGCTCTGTTTCTGTTTCCACAAGATTGGAAAAGAAAAAAAAAAAAAACAGTAAGATTTTGAAATGTGCAGTTTAAAACTCTTGCTCATGTCTGACTAGCTACGAAAGCAAGAGTGGAAACTCCGCACAACTCATGAATTAGCAATGACACATAGAAATTATGATAGCTGACTGCAACCAGTTTTATTAGAACGAGTAGTATCTTGTATGTGTGCAGATGTACAACATCTAAAAGCAAACTGATTAAAAAAGAAGGAACAGTCTAAAGAGTGTTTTAGCAGATATGGCCATTTAAAGATAACAAGCCTATAATTTCACTAGAAGTGGGGCAATCAAACAGAGCTGTGGTGATTTCAGCAGCTGAGGAACTGCTTTCTGTTGTTACCATATTGACTGATATTTGTCTTGTTCATCTGCAAATTACGCTGTTAAACTAGAAGCTGGTCCTGATGGAAAGTCTTCCAGACAACCAATACCCACTGTGTACCCATATTACAGTCATGCCAAATCCTAAAAGACGGAAGGTGACATGGATCGAGACAGAAGTACAAATCCCACTTGGCTGACTGGAGCAGTAAGATAATTAGATATTAGGAATTTTTTTTTTTAACACTGAGGGTGGTAGAACTCTGGCCCAGGTTGCCCAGAGAAGTGGTGGATGCCCCATCCCTGGAAACATTCAAGGCCAGGTTGGCTGGGGCTCTGAGCAACCTGATCTGGTTGGAGATGTCCCTGCTCCTTGCAGGGGGGTGCAACTGGGTGGCCTTTTGCCAACCCAAACAATTCTATGATTCTATGATTATATAAAATGAAACTGACATACAAAACTCTCCCAGAAGGTATAAAAGGCATGTTCATCCTGTGATTTCAGATCTCGTCCCATAAAATGCAACATTACCGACAAAAGACTAAACCAAATACTCCCTTCACAAGCAAGATTGGCGGCATCACATTATTTAAAACCACATTAAACATAGCCCAAGACATGAAAGTAGGAAGTCCTAGTACATCTCATCGCTGCATCTAGAGGATCACGTGTTGTAGAGGAAAGTCCAAACAAAAAGGCTGGCACTATTTAACAGGACATTTAACAATACCATTATTTCCGTTGGAATGGAAAGTGATCTGGTTTGGAATATTGTTCACACTTACCACACATTTGTTCACTAAATCAGAATCTGCAATGGAAAGAGGAAAAATGATCAGAAGAAAATTCGCAGCAATCACAAGAATGTTAATATTTGCTTTGAAATATCACCTAGCCATGTCCTAACTACTGCCTAGCACACCTGTATTATGCTCTCGTTACCACCGAGGGCACAATTACGTGACATGAGGTGAATCAGCAACATGTGAGGTCCTGCTCTTGCCAAAGCCCTTTGTAGCCATCCCTGTCACTCTCCCCACACCACAACTGGTATTCATCTAATGAAATGATGAACTGGTTAAACTTTCTAGATAAGCAGAAGACAAGATTATTAAAAAAAAAAAAAAGAAATAGTAAAAAAAATGTTAATAACTCTCCACTGAATTAACAAGTTGGATCAGTTAATAGTGTGGTGAAATTAGTGTTAAGGGGATGGAATTTTACGCAAGGATGGAGGAAGGGAGCACTGAGGGAAGAAGAGAGGTGGGAAGAAGGGAGTGTACAGCATCCCCGAAGCTACACAGGCTCAGGCCTAATGCCTAACTGCACCCTGACATGTAGCTATCTTTATTTTCAATGCCTCAGCTCTATCATGCTGTTTTTATTATGGTGTCAGGCAAGTGAGGAAGCAAAATTTCCATTGTGAAAAAATTAAACCACACACAGGAAGTGTTGAATTGTATTCCTGAATAAATGAGTAGGAAAAGCTCTGATGTGTGGTGACAAGGGGAATCTAACACAACAGAGAGAACAGACCAGTCAATGGAAATGGAAGTGCGGAGCGGGGATTAGGTAACTGGGCCAAACTGAGTACTCTAGGGGAGCTGTACAGGGTGCTACAGCTGATACCCACTTTTTTTGGAACACGGCTCCTTCGCGTGAGCGCCCAGAGATCGGCGGGCCGTGGCTCCCGTAAAGGCCTGTCGGCCGCCCAGGCCCGGGCCCGGCACCGCGCGGGGCGGTGGGGGAAAGGCGCCATCTACTGGCGCGTGGCACCCCCAGCGGGCGGGAAACCGCACCGGCCTCGGCCCACCGGCACCCCACATGGAAACGTCCCACGTTTCAAATTAAAACTCCACAAAGTTCCATATTAAAGCTATCCACTTATCCTTTAGACATAAGGATTATGATTCCCGGTCCATCAGTCACTCACCTTGAGATCTGAGCGCAGATTTGTGTGAAGCGATGGAATGCAGATGTGCTGATAAAAGAAATCATTAATTTAGCAATGCTCATCACGGAGCGTATAGGCTCTAACAGATTTACCACACCCACAGGTCTTCAGCCAACCTACAATGTGCACATCCTGCTTTCTATAAAAGAGGGAATGTGGTTCCACAGGCACACCCTATGTGTAACTCTCGGCAAACTATCAAGAGTTAGCATCAGTAAAAATAACAATTCCTCTCATGCTCAAAGTCCAGCCTTATCCCAGGAGTCAACAAATAATCACAAAACACTTCAGGTATCGTTTAATATTAGTGTCTGTGCTGACAGAAGAAACCACTGGTTACCCTTTCCCCACCCAGCTTGTAGTATTTTCCTCCATAAATTCACAGCTGCTTTCTCTTATGTTCTCCAACACATTCATGAACAGTTTGCCTGGAACCCTTATCTGGCCTGCCTCCACGAGGCAGTAGTAAATGTTCTCTTCTCCAGTGACGTCCACAAGATTTTGGGATATTTTAGTTCCCTGTTGGCACATACTTGGAGATCAAACAGCATGCTATGTATTACAGCTTTAAAAACTCACTCTTTTCTTTGAGGATGAGGATCCGCTTCTTGCAAACCTTCCATTTCCAAAATAACAGCATGCCCACGAGTAGCAGTATCACAGAGAGAACCACTCCCCACAGAACGAGACCTGTAGCACAGAAAGGGAAAGGGAGTCTAGGAAAGGCAGAGTGGGAACTATTAGTACATCTGTGTGTTTGGACATAGAACCATGGACATTTCACAAGGGGATTTCCAGGAAGCTCCCACATAAAAATTGCATTTACCAAAGATATATCCAAATAAAATACACTGGACAGATTAAATGTTTCATCCTTGTTACCTCCCATTGTCGTTTCCCCCTTGGCTGAGGTAGGAAAAGTGCCAGCCAGAGCTTTCTCCTCAGGAGTTGAACTGGGGTTTTCAGTTGTTGTGACATTTAAAAGGATACTAGCAACGGTCACCAGGTTCTCAAATCTCCTTAGGTCAGAGTTACTTGTTTCATTGCTGAATCTCACGGACAAAGCGCTTGGGGTGAGGTAGGTGGGCGATTGGTCCAGGCAAACCTGATCATGTGTGGCGTTTCCTTTGCGTAGTGCTATTTTGTTTAATGCAGCACAGCTGGGGAATGAAAGCAAACAGTGTATCAGTGTTAGGGAAACTGCCAGGGTACAAGGTAAGAGTATTTTCCATGTGACAAACATCCATTTGGTCATTTTTGTATGCTGCACTTATTTATACAATAAACGTGCTGCATTTATCGATTTCAGTGAGAAAGTCATTAACTTCTCACCCCTGTGGCATTAATTCTTGACCTGGATGCCAACCAGATACTCACACGCGTGTATAATTCCACTGTACTCAGCAAACTAAAAGTGAGGCAAAAGGGATTCCCTCCTTCTTCCAGTCCAGAGCTGTGCAAGAAGTATAAAGAGAGGCCTTCTAAACTCTGCATATAGGCCCAAAGCTATCCATTGCCTCCAAGATAAACTTGTATACTTTGTGTCAAAAGTGCGAGGTGTCCCTTTTTGTCCTTTATTAACTTAAATTTAAGTCACTTTAAAGAACTATGGACTTACTTTGTGTGGGGCTTGCAGATGTCGGTGCTGGAGTTTTGATCAGAGAAGGTCCCAGCAGGGCACTTTTCACAAGTAACATCAGTTGTTGAGGTGCCTGAATAAAAATATTGACTGAGGATCGACCAACCAAAATGCATCCGGTCCAGGCCTATGGCCAGGATCAGGAAGGTAAGCTAGACAGGTCGGATTTCCTACCTCTGACTTTGACTCCAAAACCAGGCTTGCAAACAGTGTGCTGCTGGCATCGTATGCAGGTGTTTAGAACAGGAGTCCGACAGAACAGGCCTGGGCGGCACTCACACACGCGGCTAGAATTGAAGGAGCAGGGCTCTTTCTCCACAAGGTCAAATTCTGTGGGGAAAAAAACAGATGCAGTAACAAAGGATCACCCTGCAAGGAAAAAGCAAAGCAGGGACCAAAGCTGAGCAACATCAGTTCAAAGGTTCAGGACGCAGAACAAGCTGCTGGCCCTCTTCACAATGGCAACTTAAGTCACAAATAACTGGAGAAGCCTGGAGACAATGGCTTGTGATACAAGACAGAAAGTGGAAATCTGATAGCATTGGATGAAAGAATTTTTGGGCAGCCCCAGGTGACACAGGAAGAAATAGTGTGTGCATTCTGCTCTCCAAATCAGTAACCAAGGATGGATAATTTTGCTGCTGGAAATTCTATATTAATAAAATATAAATACAGTATAAATAAAGTATATAGAGAAAATATAACCGTGAGGTATGTGTGAGGGAAAGCAAACCTTTTGCGCATGACACACAAGCGTCACATCTTGGCTTTTGGAATGCTTCATTCAGATACTGTTCAGGTCCACATCTCATGCAGTCTTCATCTGGGTTCCTAGGACATGTTTTCTTTTTAATATAGCCTGGGGAAAGAAAACCAAAATGTTCAGGACACCTGTTCAGAATCACAGCAGACAACCATCCTGAGGTGTTCTTGTATGCTCATTTAGCTGTTGGCACACAGGTGCATGGTGTTTGCCTTTCCCGTTCAGGTGTGAAGGGATCACAGCTGTCCTGTTACAGCCACACCATGCACTGTATTATCACAGTCAGTATGGATTGCTGCAGAATGGGCACATGGCCAGTCTTTTTCTGACAGTTAAAACAACCGCCAAGTCTGCAGTGAGGGCAATATTGTCCTGCCATTGCTAAGTTTCCAGGCAATAGTTTTTCATATTGTCTTCTTGACTATAGCAACCAAGTCCTGATATTATGGAAAAGGCTGGGAGAGAAGCATTCCTAATGTTTCAGCTCCTGAAGCAACAGATGAGGAATTCTACTACTGGCCATAGTGCCAAAGAAATTAGAAGGTGAGTGGTTAGCTACGACCTTGTGGCCTTGCCAGGAGGTGGAAATAACTACTAGAGGGTAAGGAACAGCAGCAGCTGCAGAAGCAAAAGGAAAAGCTAAAGCAGCAACATAAAGATAGGGGGTTGACTGTTTCACAGGTGGAAAGCAGGAGAGAAAAGAATCCCAGTTTCAGCATCCACATGCGTCACCCAGTCACAAAGAGTTAACCACAGGGAGGGGGAACTTGGAAATAGCTCACCTACTAAGCATTTTGGCAAGCATCATGTAGAAGTGCAGGTAAAAAGAGCTGTGCTATATTTGGCCCACTAAATACCACCAAACAAGCTGAACCACGTCACTCCCACCTCCTCAAAACTACTTGTCTGAGACTATTCTTTTGAAAAGTGAGGGCTGACTGTTGAATCTCAGCACTGAAGCTTCACATACATGTACCTGCCTGTGTGTGTCATTTTCCTCTTCCTCCCCCAAGCACCCAAAAGCTTTAACTTCAGTTATTTGAATTAGTCATGATTTCCTGTACACATGGGTCCCTCCCTCAGGGGATGCGTGCCCCAGGTGCAGTAGCTTTGGAGCTCGCCTAACAGTGTCTTCTGTTGCTGTTCTCCACTGATGGTGTTCATAGCCCAACAATCAGATAAAAGCCTGAGCAGTAGGAATACCAGCTGCAATCACCTGTACAGAAAAATGTACTGAAAGTAAGTAGATTAAATAAGTATTTTAAGTGTTTTTTTATTTTGTAAGTATGTGCAATCATTCACTCCTGAGGATTTGCTGTTAACTGTAGGTGGGAAATTATCTCAAGTGTTGACTGCAGCACTGTCTTCTGGAGCTGGATATCTGATTTAGAGTCTAAAACAAAACAAAACAAAAAAACCCAAAACAAAATACCAAAACCAACCAAACAAAACTGATCAGAAACTATAAACAGAATAAACAGAAGTGAAGTTGAATACAAAGTTCTGCATGTCATGAGCTGTTCTAGCATATACCATTATTTCCTATGAAAGCCTTTGTTCATCCCCTTGACAGGAGGGAAATATTTTGTTCTGTGATGACAGAAAGAAAATATTCTTCTGGTATCCCAGGTATGAAGTCTCATTTTACCTGCAGAAGAATTAGGTACATGAGAAGAGATGTGGCAACTGTAGAAAATTATTAGAATGATCTTTCCAGGTTTGGTTTGAAGTTTATCTTGAAATTGAACTTGAAATAAACTTTGAAACAGAGAATGGCTTGCATGTGGGCCAGTGTGCTCAGATTGAAAGCTGTACATCTGTGGGCTGGAACATCAAGGAAAGTAAAGCCAGGCTGCATCAAGAGTTTGAGATGCTCCACTTTGATTAAATGGAATTTTAGAAAAGCTTATCTTTCTTTGCAGTGAGCAGCTGAGTTAATAGCAGATATGAACAGGTTATTGCTTGAAGGAGTAGTGAAAAAGGATCCTTAGGAGTTTCTGTTGTGAAGAAGGCTCTGGAGGATGTGAAGAGATGTCCAAGGCTGACATGAGGATGTGGCAACAAAGTGAGTTTCAAGAATAAGCAGAGGTGAAATGATTGAGATTGGTGGCTCATTACAGCCAGATGTAAATAAGTTATTTGTTTTCCACAAGACCTCACTATGACATCTGTCATTATGGGAGCTTTTGCAAAGAATGGTTTTGAAGGAGGAAAGAACTTTTCTTGAGACTGGCTCAGAGTCAGATCCCTGCCCCTTTTCTTCTTTTATGGGACCAGTTTCTCCATCTCTTGGTCTTGTTTACTCATACAACTTCTGAACGATTCTAGTGGTGTAACACCACTTGCAGTACAAGATGTCCCAGTAAGAACCTGGATGTAACGGCATGCAAATGCTAGCAACTAAGTGCTAAAAGCCCTCTTATTATTAGAGCATAAACAAATGTCAAAAAATTTCCTTTAAAAAAAAAAAAGAAAGAAAGAAAACATCTCTATAAGAGATTGAGGATGGTGAAGTACCATAAAATGCCCCACCCACTGAGGGGGTTTTTGGCCAATGGGGGGGAGTTTCAGACATTTCCAGAGCTCTTGTCTCACGAAAGTGTTTCCTGCTTCTGACCTCATGTGCCTCTGAGTCACAAGTAGCTTCCGGCAAAGCTCACTGTGTCCCCTGACAAGGGGCTGTTCGCTTTCTCATGTGAGACACTTTCTAAACTGTTTTGACTATGAGGATAATGACAAATTTTCCACACCTTCATTTAATATTTTTTGTCTCTGATCAGAAACTTACTTAGCCTAATTTCACTGTGCTATTTCACACCCTGAGGAAAGTTGAAACAAATTCTTAGACCTGCCTACTTTTAGCTACGTCAGGGTTTCAAGTCAACCGATAAAAAACACATTAAAAATTCTAGCAAGTTATCTTTTTTGCTATTTACAGATTTTTGTCATGCAGACTGAACAGGAGCAGGGCAGCGGAGAACAAGTTCCACACTAGATAGTGATTCATGAAATTGCACTGTTCCTCAGGGACAAAATGCAATTCTGCAGATCTACATGGTTCCTACTATCTCTGTGAGAAAGGCTCCGTGTTAATTTGACTGAATTACAAACACACTGACCTGAGGGACACTGGTAACAGCAGCTTCGTGAAGTTTCATCATAGAACCGATTCTCAAGTGTATCACAGGAATGAGACGAGCTTAATGATGTCTAGAAATTGAAGGAGACAAAAGACACAATTAGAAAACAATTAGTTCTGTATTAGAGCAGAAGCTGGTATCTGTCTCAAGTGATGGCAGTTGCAGATGGTAAGGAAAAGACCACAGCTTTTTGAAAGCTCAAGTATCCCCAAAGCAATTAAATTACTGTTGCCCATACGCTTAAGCAAAGATTGAAATATTCAGTGTATTTAGCAATCATTCAATATATATCCTCACTCAGTAGGCTCTTCTATCTGAAAGTCATTTAAACATAGGAATGGAATACTGTAGCCCAACCTGCGTATCAAGCATTTCAGCGCTCAGAAACTAACTCCTTGTTTTATACAATAAAAAGCGTGGTGGCATTGCCCTATGAAAATGCTTTTCAGCCGATGCTCCGAGCACCCTGTGAAACCTAGCTGCAGGATCACTAAGAAAAGCTTGTCTCTAAGTCTGCATCTCCTTTAGAAATCTTGTAGCAGTTAGCAAATAAAAAAGGCTAAAAATCACTGTCCTGAAATGATCTCAATGTTAATTTGAGAAAAGGATTTTTTAGAAAACAATAATAATAAAAAATTCCTAACATCTTTACAGATTTCCAGCTCTGTGTGCACACGAGTAAGAGGTGGTGTGATAGTCGGCATCATCTAAACCTAGCTACGTTGGCTGTAATCCACAAAGATAATTCTTGTTCGCAGCAAACAAGGCTTTCTGTTCAGTTATTTATGCATAATGCTTGAATTTAGCGACCTGAAGGTATGTTTATTATAAACCAATAAATTGTTTTACTTATCATTTAGGGACAAATCCTACACCAAGCACACAAGTTTTTTTGCCTTGAAAAGAATGCTGCAAATATTCACACAGTGAAGCTCTTATTCAAATAACTAATCCTACTCCTATTGTGAGTGAAGGTTTTCAGGAACAACCTTTGGTTTGATGACATAACTTGTTTAGTGAAAAAAACCCGCACGCAATAGTTCTAGTATTAGCTTAGAAAATGAGACCCACCTATGAATTGCATTAAAGAAGCATAAAAAACCCTTCATTTCTGTATGGCAGGTCCACTACGTGCTCTGGGAAATTACAGTGCTACAAGCTTTCTGATAAGAAAATCTGATTTTTTTTTTAATTCGGCATCTCCCTTAATAACCCCCTAAAAATGTTGTTATCTTAATTTCATTTTCATTATTTGCCAGAAGGTAAAAATGGCAATTTTTGGTAAAGACTCAATCAGCAGATTACCCAGAGATAGAATCATAGAATGGTTAGAGTTGGAAGGGACCTTCAAAGGTCATCTAGTCCAACCCCCCTGCAAGAAGCAGGGACCTCCCTGTCTAGATCAGGTTGCTCAGAGCCCCATCCAGCCTGGCCTTGAACGTTTCCAGGGATGCGGCATCCACCACCTCTCTGGGCAACCTGTTCCAGTGCTCTACAACTCTCATTGTAAAAAATTTTTTTCTAATATCTAATCTAAACCTCCCTCCTTCTAATTTAAACCCATTACCCCTTGTCCTATC